>JAODAL010000247.1:0-361238 GCA_025379985.1 Phyllomedusa bahiana
AAGCGTCATATTGAAATGGAAGGAGTATCAGCCACTGCAAATCTACCAAGCCCGGGGCCGTCCCTTAACTTCCATCTCAAACAAGGAGAAGATGATCAGAGATGCAGCCAAGAGGCCCCATGATCATTGGGAAAGAACTGCAGAGATCTACAGCTGAGGTGGGAGAGTCTGTCCATGGACAACAATCAGTCGTCACTGCACAAATCTGGCTCTATGGAAGAAGGGGCAAGAAGAAAGACATTTCTCAAGATATCCATAAAAAGTCTTGTTTTTTCCACAGCCACCGGGGGAGACACCAAAATGTGGAAGAAGGGGCTCTGCTCAGATGAAACCAAAAATCAAACTTTTTGGCCACAATAAAAGATGTTTGGCGTAAAACCCAACACAGCTCATCCCCCTGAACACCCCACCCCCCACTGTCAACATGGTGGGGGCAGCATCATGGTTTGGGCTTCTCTTCAGCAGGGACGGGGAAAGATGGTTAAACTTGATGGGAAGATGGATGGAGCCAATACAGGCCCATTCTGGAAGAAAACCTGTTGGAGTCTGCAAAAGACCTGAGACTGGGACGGAGATTTATTTTCCAACAAGACAATGATCCCAAACATAAAGAAAAAATCTAAAATGGAAGGTTCACAAATAAACGTTCCAGGTGTTAGAATGGCCAAGTCACAGCCAGACCTAAATTTCCAATCGAGAATCTGTGGAAAGGCTGAAAACTGCTGTTCACAAACCTCCTCCATAAAACCTCACTGAGCTCCAGCTGTTCACAACGCTCCCTCCCATCCATCCTTCACTAGCTCCAGCTTTTCCCACCCCATAACGGCTCTCCAAAAATCCCAACCTCACTGAGCTCCAGCTGCCCACAAACGCTCTCCATCCAACCTCACTGAGCTCCAGCTGTTCACAAACGCTCCCATCCAACCTCACTGAGCTCCAGCTGTTCACAAACGCTTTTCCATCCAACCTCAGTGAGCTCCAGCTGTGTGCCAAGGAAGAATGGGCAAGAATTTAATTCTCTCGATGTGACTTGCAGCTGTAATCGCAGCAAAAGTTGGCGCCACAAAGTATTAACTTAAGGGGGCCGAATAATTTTGCACGCCCCCACTTTTCACTTTTTTATTTTTTACAAAAGTTTAAAACATCCAATAAATTTTGTTCCACTTCACAATTGTGTCCCACTTGCTGTTGATTCCTCACAAAAAAATGTAAATTTTATATCTTTATGTTTGAAGCCTGAAATGTGGCAAAAGGTTGAAACGTTCAAGGGACTGTACATATGTCACAGGCACTCTGGCTCTCTAAATATGGACATCACTGAAATGAAGACATTTTTTTTTTTAGAATAGATGGTTTTGGACCAGATTTGAGTTCTTCAGGACCTACCATTTCCAACATATTCACAAACAAAAATCGGAATGCAAAAGAAAATATCCATTAAATCTCTTTGGCAACAAATCAAATTTCTTTGCATAACAGATCAGTCATTTTTCTTTACTCGACATGGGTTGCACATATAAGAAATCTTAGCATTCACATAAACTGAAACCTTCTTTCCTCCAAAAAGGGACTTTGTACTTTGACTAAAGACTTCTGTGAAAAAGTGCATGGGTGCTGCCAGAACATCCTAGCAGAACCAAGCCTGTGTCCAGATGTGTCACAGCAAACAGGAAGTTGCGGAAACTCCTCAGCCAACTGAAGAACAATTGTAGTCTCAGCAGACGAGACTTTATTGGATGGGTTGGCTTCATATCAGTAGCAAAAGAAGTTTTATATGACACATACAAACAACACAATAGATCTCAAAAAAATGTAGCATCCCGTCTGCAAATGTCTGGGAAGTGACCAGACCATTTGCTGGAATTTTGGGAGGGAAATGTTACCCTGTTCTAGTCTGATGTAGGATTCAACAGTCCTCGTCTTCTTTGTCAGATTTTTCATTTAAAAATGCACTAAATGTTCCTTACTGGTGAAAGGTCTGGACGACAGGCGGCCAGATCAGGAATCAAACTCTCCTTCTGTGAAGCCATGCTGTTGTGATGGATGAAGTATGTGGTTTAGCATTGTCCTGCTGAAATATGCAGAGCCTTGCATAGCAAATAGTATTAACTAATAAAAGATCATCTTTCAGCAGGATAATGTGTCCTGCCACGCTGCAAAAAAGCTTTTAGGAATGGTTTGTGGAACATGATAAAGAGTTTAAAGGGGTTTTCTCATCACAAGCTTTCGCATACTTGAGCTGTTTCTGTCTCTTACAGTTTCAAATCCAGTAGGCGTGTCTTCCCTCACTGAATACTGGTGACATCATCATTCTGTGTCAGCAGTGGAGAGGGTGTCACGCTTGCAGACTCCTCAAGAGTAGGCTCACATGCCGGGGAGCTGTCACCTCTCTCCACAAGCTCCTTGTCCCCAGAACCCCTGCATTGCGAAAGAGTTTACTACAGCCTAAAAACTGATGAAACAAATAGAGAAATGACTCTGCCCCCTCCTCGTTATCGGCGGGATTAGAGGGGGGAGAGAGTGCATAAGGCTGTTTTATATGGGGGGAAGGTGAATTAGCAGCTGAGACTCAGTAATTGCCGACCCTTACAAGAGTGTCCTTGGAGATGAGCATAGAGGAGATCTGGCAGCTTTTACATCTGACACACCCCATCACAAAAACCCGGGGCAGCTAGTTTCTTTTAAAAATTTTTCACGTCAGAGAGGAGAAAGCACAAGGTGCAGGACCCAAATACAGCAAGGGGGGAGTCCCATCCAGGGGGGGTTGTCCCAACGGGCTGAACAAAATATCAGTCCCATCACAGCAAATTGGCGTGGCCGACCTCAGGTTGTGATTTGCTTAGACACAACAGATTAGCTCTATTTTTCTTACAAAATGATTTGGTAATGTAAACCAATTGCAAAAGGCTTATTTTTACGTACCCCCCATTACAGATATGATCTTTGTAGCAAGAAAACCCTTTTAAGGTCTTGACTTGGCATCCAGATTCCCCAGAGCTCAATCAATAGAACATCTGTAGGATGTGCTTAAAAAAAGGTGCAATTCATAGAGAACGCACCTCACAACTTATTGGACTTAAAATAATCTGCTGCTAAGGTCTTGGTGCCCAAAATCACAGGACACCTATGGAGGTTTTAAGGAGTAGATACCTCGACGGGGGCGATAGCTGTCTTGGTAAAATGAACAAGAGCTACACAATATACACATTATTTTAAGGTTTTAATGTTGTGGTTAATCTCTGTTAAGGATTGTCAATGATTAAAAAAAAAATTTGTTGTCACAGGTTGTTGGTTTTGCCACTGAGTCCTTTACTTCACCTAAAAGAGTATTTTAAAGACTTAGCCCATCAACGGGTGTAGGGAGTTGGTTTAGAAAGAAAGTAGTCATGTTTTTCTAATCAACACGACCCTTTTAATGGTTACAGAAGCACCAAAATTTTTTTTTTCTATGCACTGGTATCATACCAGACTGAATTCCTGGCACTGTTGCAGCTCCTGATAACGATTTCTGTACTGTACAACCTGAGAATAAAAAAAAAAAATACAAAAACAAATAAAACAAATTCCAGAAAATTACCCCGCAACAAAAAACTTCCCCAAGAAAAAACCCCCAAAAGGAGCGCCCCTTTCATTTTTCCAGTGCACTACATGAAATGAAAGGGGCGCGGTGATTGGTTGCTATGGGCAACAAAGTTTTAGACCTAAACAATTTTCTTACATGTGGCCTTTAAAGGAAACCCATCACATAGTTTATGCCCCCCTTGCTGAGGACATCACAAGCTAGTAGCCCGTTTTTCCGCGTGTGTCCCTATTCTGTAAGGTGCGGAATTTCGGGAGTTTTTAAATGTTTAAATCTGCGTTTTTACCCAAAAAAAAAAGAGTCCAGCTATAAATAGGCAGGTGTTAGCCTCCAAAACCAATGCTAGCCCGCCCCCTGACAGTTTTTCACTGTTTTGCTTATTCAAAGAAATAGTTAATCAGTTGTGAGGTGGGCGGGGCTAGCCTCAGGTGGGCGGGACATGAATTGAATTGATTATTTTCTGGCTGCAGATTTGAGCATTAAAAGGAACCTGTCACATAGATTATGCCCCCCCCCCCGTGAGGATAAACAAAGCTAGTGTCAGTGCTGTTTCCCGCGCTGTCTCCCCTTTTTTTCTGTAAAATGCTGTAGTTTTAGAGTATTTAATGCTCAGTCTGCGTTTTCAGCCAAAAAAGTCATGAAAAAAAGTCTGTTTTTAAATTTAATGATTGTGGGATAGCAATTGTGTGGGGGCTGCCTTGGGGTGGGGTGGCTGCCTTTTGTGGTCGGAGCTAGCACCCGTCATTTAATAACGGACATTTTTTTGGCTGAAAATGCCCGATTTGAGGGTAAATGAAAATCCTTCATCTTAAGAATAAGGGGGCACAGAGCTGGAAACAGCATGTCTACCTGTTGTGCTTCCTCAGCAAGGGGGGCCCCTAAACTGTGTGGTTCCTAAAATGAATTTGATAGCCTTAGTTGGGTCATAACAAAGCGTCCATAATTTCTTTAAATCCCGGGAGTCAACCCGGTGTCCTTTGGGCCGGGTTCACAAAACCCATAGTTTTACAACTGATGTAAAAACTATACCTCCCAATATGCCGTCACTACTCTGGGTTGTAGTGCAGTAGGCCAATCAGGGGCCACAATAGACTGCCCCCCAAATGCTCTAGTCATTTAAATGTCGCGGTCAGCTTCACTGCAGGGTCTAAATGGTTAAGTGTCCAGGATCCGAGCTATCCCCAATACCAGCAGCAGCTGCCGGCTGCATATAACAGCCGGCGTCCACCGTATACGGAGCGAGCGGGCTCAGTGTACAAGCCCGCTCTATAACCCCTTCATGCAGTTTGCAGTTTCAGGTGCGTCCATTTGTGTGGAGGGGATAAACGGGTGTTCCGCTATCTTTATTTCTGGGCCATAGATAATAGCTAGTTCTCCCCATTCATTTCTTAAGCACTTACGAATACAGCCAGGTCCGCTGACCAAGAAAAATAGGAGACGAGAACACCCCTTTAAATAGAGCCGACATGGAGAACCGATCTATGTTCTTCACCTTTGCCTGTAATTTCTCCACCAGAATCGCCTGCCTCTTCTGAGCTTCCAGAGAGTTCTGTAGTTCTCTCTGTAACGCCAGCCACTCCCGGGTGAGCTCTGCCCCCTGCGTCATCCTTATGAGTGCATTATGCACCTCCTTCTACACCTAGACAAAGACACATGCAAAATACAATGTTATCTCTAAGAAACATACACTTCACATATACTGTTTACACCCCATAAATAAGTCTACAATCCTACAAGGTAACATTTATATGCAGTTCTGTATGAACAATATAAGCCAAGAAGATCCTTTGTTTTTGTGTGGCTGCCATTTTTCAAAAGGAGGGTGTAACATTTTGTTAATGAAACAGCTATGGGACACTTATAAATAGCATTATATGGTCTACGTTCAAATAAATGGGTGACTATGGAACATGCAGAGACACGGCTGCCTGTCAATAACTGCTGAGAGGGACGGAGAGCGCGTCTCTTATGAATACAGCAGTCCCGGTATTCTATGATAGTCAGCTCACTTGCAAAGAGTGCACAGGGTGTTGGTCGGTTCTTACAGCAGCCGGGGGCCTAATAAAGGCCTGAACAGCAGCCATCTTACTGCTCCTATTACAGCCTGCCATAGCCAGAGGATAATAAGAGAACCATATCAGTACACTGTCCTGCAATATATTATTCTTGCACAACAGTGTAGAGATTTCACCCACTAGTGGAAGCAAAAAAAAAGAAAAAAAAAAGTTTTAAAAATTAAAAGTTCAAAACAGTCCCTTTTGCCATTTTACAAACAAAATAATGACAAAAATCAATAAGTTACACATAAGTATCCGAAAATGGTACCAGTAAAAATAGCACTTCAGCCCACAAAAAATGAGCTCTTACTCATACCAACAGAAGGAAAAAACAAAAAAGTTATTAGCAGAAAATGCTGCTGCAGTACAAACTGAAGAAATTTTGTGAAGTACAAAAACATAAAATTATGAAAATTTGGCACCACCAGAATTGTACCAACCTACATAAAACATATACCACTTCATTTATACCAAAAATTGAGGTCGGAAAAAAAAAAAAAAAACTCCACAAAAATGGCACATTGAAGATTTTTTTCATGTGTTACTTACCTGTCCCCCACTTCTGCTGCTGCTCTGGAGCTCCCCAGCTATCTGCTCCTCTTCACACCCGGGTTCTCATCCCTAAATAGTGGAGACTCCCTCTATGTTCACTTACAATAGAGCACGAGCTTCCCCCCATCTTGAGACAAGAACCCGGAAGTGAAGAGAAGCGGATCAGCATTACCTCTGGAGCATTAGTGGACCACTAAGTAAGTCGAACTTGTTTTTGTTTTTTACCCAGCCTTGTCCCATTTCAGATTCATTTATTTCTGCTGGACATCCCCTTTTAGGACTTAAAAGGGTTTTCACGGAGCCTGCTCTTCACAGCCAGCTTCAGGCTCACACTTCCTGGTCAAGCTGTGAGTGGTTCTGCAGCAGTTTGGCATATCAGCATATCTAGCTGAGCCTGTTAGAGGGACATTGATAAGCATAGTCTCCAAAAAAATTGGGAATCTCGCAAGAGAACAAAGAGTGACTTTTAATCACTATATTTACTATTTTGCCATAGGCAAACTTAAACTCTATCAGTTCTCTATCTATAAAACACTAAAACGCAACTTTTATTATGTATAACACTTAACCTCTATACACACTATTTAAAAACCTGATTATTAACCTCACCATTTAACCCTTTCTACTTCTGAAAGAAGGAATAGCTCCTTTTCTATTATCAAGTCTGGTGGAGCACAACCTATTAACAGGAAAGCCTTATATATATAGTGATTTACTAACTCCAGTAAGGGATCCCAAGCCTACTACTTGGGCAGTCGTCACTAATCTCATGGACACAAAACAAATAAGGCCCCCTTGTGACACCGTCTGCAGCAAGTGACACTTGTAGACAGAGGTGAGAGATCACAATTTAAAACGTCATATCTGACCTCGCCGACATGTTTCGCCAGCTAACCTGGCTTATCAAGGCTTAGAGGTCCGATCACATGTGGTCTGAGCTCACTTCCTTTTATATCATGTTAGGTAAACACCCCGTTCAGGTGCTCACCAATTAGCCATCAGAGAATCCACAAAAAACCCACTCCCCCTTCCGCGCGCGCACACTCATAACATGTGCTGCTACTGCTGCCACCATGCTCTCATAAACAACAATCCTCAGACAAATTCGCCATCTCCATAATGGGCTTGCGCCCTATTTTACCGTACTGCCCGTGCCAACGCACTGCACCAACAAACACCTCAGCCCTGACTGTGATGGGCTTCCGTCTCATTTCTCTCATATTATTTCAACTGCAGGACACAAAGCTGCAGAGAAAACCAGTGAAGCTAATTACTACCTACAGAAGCTTGTGTGCACATGCAGGAGATAAGAACTGCTCTTACTCTGAAAGGGAGCAAAATCAGAACAGCAATGTATTTGGTAATGGTCTTTATATAGGTTTGCTTACATGATTTAAGCTACTTAATGAATGGGAATACCCCTTTGAATGGGGATGTATGAGCCTAAACCTTGATATTATATCTTTAGATTCAGAGCACCTATAAAGCTTGAGCCACAAGGCAAGATGATATCGCACAAAAGTTGTGGTAAACCGTGATCAAGCAATTAATTCCTGCAGGGTTGAAACTTTTGTAACCACCCAAGGTAGCTTGTGACTATTTCACCATGCAAAGTAACACAACTGTGACTGTACCATGATTAGTGCGCCGCGTGGCCCAAACCTTTAATCTTTTTCTCTGGACTTTTCCTGTTATTTCAAAACCTGGTCAACCTGCAGAAGACAAAAAATCCCCAAAATTCTTGAAATGACTTAGTCTTGTTGAAAACATTGTAATATTTACCAGCGCTGCACTCTGTGGGCAAATACACTAGAAATACTATTGCAAAGTATCTTAAAGGAGACCTGTGAGGAAACAAGGATCTGGCATCTACTGATGGTTCATTTTTCCCCACCTTCGTTCTCTCCTTTTATCTAGAAACGCATTCGCTTCTGTTCCTAATCAACACTTAGCAGCCATAGCAACTGCTATGGGGCCTGAAGGTTGTGGGGACCCACTCGGGTACAAAAACATTGTTCTTTTTTGTAGGGAACAAGTAGCTGGCGGTTTTCTACTGTATAGCGCTGCTATTTAAAATAAATGGCGGTACTATTTATACCGTATTTTTCAGACTATAAGACGCACTTTTATTTCCCCAAAATTTTGGGGGGAAACGAGTGCGTCTTATAGTCCAAATATACTCTCTGGCTGGCAGGAGACTGGAGTGCCGTGATGCTGTGAGAAGCAGGCGACGGGGTTTAAAGGATTAAACCCCGCCGCTAGCTTTCTGCTGCAAAACGGCACTCTAGTCTCCTGCCAGCCCGAGATAGCTGATTGGGGGTGGTGGACATTGAGTGAAGGCTTCCGCAGCTGCCATGTATGCATACCTGTTACACCCTGCCTATGGCAGGGTGTAATAGGTAATGAATGAAAATCCTATGTACAGCTGTACATTATTACTGCTGTATATAGGACAAGGCATTCTGCCCCTTAGTCTAGGTTCACACGGCTTAAATGCAGGGCGTAATTACGCCGTGTGGCCGGGGCGCCGACACCTCGCCGGCCCATAGACTTGCATTACCAGTGGCGCGTATACACCACTAGTAATTTACATGTCAATTATCTCCCCGCCCGGCGGATTCGCCGAGCAGGGAGAGGAGACGCAATCCATAGTTCTCTATGAGAACTGTGGATTACCGTAATGACTTGGACGTATTCCAGCCGTAATTTGCACACTACGGCGCGTAATTATGGACTGAAATACGTCCCATTTTAAGCCGTGTGAACATAGCCTTAGGCTATGTTCACACAGCTTATTTCAGGGCGTATTTACGGACGTATTTACGTCCGCAAATACGTCCAGAAATACGTTTCAAATAATGAACAATTAGATAAGCATTGATTCCAATGTAATATACGCCTCGTCGTTCACACGAGGCGTATTTTCGCGACGTATTTGCGGGCGTAAATACGTCCGTAAATACGATCGTAAAATTAAGTCCCCTGTCACTTATTGAGGCGTATTTTGCAATGTAAATCCCCATAGTAAAGAATGGGGAATGTATTTACGACGCGAAATACGTGCCACACTTTGTGACACGTATTTGAAACGTATTTCGGGACGTATTTGCGGACGTAAATACGTCCGTAAATACGCCCCGAAATAAGCCGTGTGAACATAGCCTTAGTGGTCAAGTACCCTAGGCGGAATAAGGCTATGTTCACACGGTGTAATTGTGGGGCGTGCAGTACACCGGGTGTTTGGGTGTCATGCTGATCGGCACGTACTCCAGCAACCCGAGGGGGGGGCCATGGCAGCCCGCCCGATAGACATGTCACTTATAGACATGTCACTTATCTCCCCGGGTGTACAATACAATCGTATAGTACGCCCGGGGAGAGGAGGCCTAATCCATAGTTCTCTATGAGAACTATGGAATACCATAATTTCGACGCATCTCGTTCATATTAGAGCGCATATACGACATGAAATGCGTGCCGAAATTAGTCCGTGTGAACATACCCTAAGTGTTAAAGTAAAAAAAAAAAGTTTTAAAATATTAAAAGTTTAAATCACTGCCTTTTGACTTTTACAAATAAAAAAATTTTTTTAAAAAGTCATCCATATTTGACATCACCACATCCGTAAAAGTCCGATCTACCAAACTATAACATCATTTATCCTGTACGCTGAACACCATAGAAGAAAAAAGATTCCAAATGCTAAAATTGTGGGTTTTTGGGGCATTTAATATCCCTCAAAAATTGGAATAAAAAGTGATCAAAAAGTCACAAGTATCTCAAAAAAACACTACACTTCAGATCACACTTTTTGCTTCGAATTTTTTTTCTTCCTATTTTCCCCCTCTAAGGGTATGTTCACACGGCTTAAATTGCCAAGTATTGCGCTTTATATGCAGCGAAATGCGCAATTATGGTAATTCATAGCTCTCATAGAGAGGGGCTTCAATCCAGGTGTACACAGGGCTGTATATACATGGACTGTCGGCAACACAGGCCCGAGAATTGTGAGGTCACTAGGAGGTTTGAAAGCCCAAAGTGCCTGCACTCTATGGGTGCCCCACCTAATGGGGTTGTCTCGCCATGCAGTTTCAATGAGCCACAAGCAGTTTTAGATCATGCATTCTCTCTTCAGGAACATACTATGGATGGTTCTATAGCAGTGATTAGCATGTTAGCTCCATACTCACGGCTCTTCTAATTGCACTGACATGAGAGCAGGAAATCTCATCTATGAGCTCTGATGCAAACAAAAATAATTAATCTCATTATCTTGTTAGAGCTAACACACACTTTTCTCAAGCTGGCAGTGACCTGTAGTGACATCACTCCCTGCTATCAGATTAGATGAAGAGCAGGGGAGAGCAGGTCAGTAACGAGAGAAACCTGTCTGCACTCAGAGCTGATAAAATTGCTCTTATCTTCTCAACAAAGAAAAATAAACAAAGCAATATATATTTGAAAAAAGTGTCTTCATTTACCATTCCCTACATGTTGAAAGCTAATCTTTGTAGTGAGACAACCCTTTCAAGTGCTTGCAGTTTGCACTTCACTTCAACTTTTCCCTTCCCATTGAGCACACATCTCTATTATTGCCCCCTGGCTAGGTTAGTGTGAGGAACTTTTCGAAATCCGGGCTCTACTCACTGCGCGTTTATGTATACTTTTAAAGGGAATCTGTCTCCAATTTTTTTTTTTACTTATTAAATCAAGACCTTGATCCATATTCTTCTCCTCTCCGTCGTTTTTATTTCCTGATTGTAGATTCCTCTATTCGGCCGTCTATATATGATTGTCGGGAAGACATTCTTGCTTGCACTGCTTTAACAGCAGTCAGAGAGATACTTTACAGCAGCTTCATGCACATAGGATTCTTAAGACATATTCTGTCCCATAGACTTGTATAGGAGAGTTTTCACTGTGAAGGGAGGAGAGAGGGGGAGCTGTGACATCTCCTCTTGTGACTGGTGGATTCTGTGTTATCTGTACACAATGGGGTCTCCGTTCAGTTTGACTCTGCTTGTCCTGATAATGAGCACACTGCTGAAAAGCTCTCTAAACAGAGCAGGAAGTGTCAGACGATTAGGCCTCGTTCACACGGCCTATTTCAGAACGGATTTGCCGCAGTATTTACGATCGTAAATCCGTTCCGAAATCAGTCTGAAATAAGTTGCAGGCCATTTAATATTGGTTTTAATGGGAAATACGTGTTGTCGTTCAGACGACATGTATTTCCGTACCGTATGGCCGCCGCGGATTTGCGGCCGCAAAACGGCCGGAAAAAACAATGTGCATGTCAATTATTGGGCCGGATTTCGCAACGGATTTACCCCATATAATGAATGGGGATTGTAAATCCGTCGCGAAATACGTGCCACACTAAGTTACACTTATTTCCAACTGATTTCGGAACGTATTTACGATCGGCAATCCGAAGTAAATACGTTATGAAATAAGCCGTGTGAACAACGCCTTATTAGGCTTAGTGGCCAAAGTGAGAACTGCAGGACTTAGGAATTATTAAAAAAAATATATAGAAAGTGATATGGAAATTTAAAAAAAAACATAACCAAAAATTCCTAAAAAATGTGTTTAACATAAAAATGTGAGTTAAACAATGTCATTTTTTAAGGACACATTCCCTTTAAGTCACTGTTCACTTTAACTGTTGTTTTCAGGACTTGGCTTATTGCGATGGGATTGGTTGAGCGGAAATTTTGGCCTTTTTTACCCAAATCCGCCGTGAATTACGGGGGATTCGACATGTCACCCGGGCTGATGCCAGGAGCAGCATCAATAATAATACTAATAATAAAAAAAATTCCCTTAAAAAAGGACGTGTGGGATTCTCTTCAATTCCGAGTTGTCGGCGTCCCCTGTCAGCTGCCGCTCCACTGATATACAACTATACATAGAAAAAGAAACACAAACTGCAACGTTTCGACCTGATCAGGTCTTCATCAAGCTTGGTAAAGACATCGGGTCGAAACATTGCACTCTGGGAGTTTTGGGAGGAAGTAACTCGGTATTTGCTGCATTTGCTAACCCACTGGATGCTGTCTCTTCTTATAGGGATGACTGACTGTACTGGGAGCCCCATGGATTCAGGGGTTTGGGACTTGTGCATTCAAGTAATTGAAAGGTTATACTGCTGGGTTCCTATATTTGGTGGATCTATCAGTGGCTGACAGGGGGCCCCGACAACTCAGCAGTGCAGAGGATCACACATCCTTTGTGAGGGCAATTTAGAAGATGCTATTTTTGTATCGTCTTTGCAGGTTTGATGAGGGAAGAAATGCAAATCCTGGAAAACCACTTCGAATTTTAAAGTGACTTTTACCCCAAGATCAAGAGCATGCGCCCCTCCAGTCCTCAGCCGGGAGGTGACCCTCTATGGAAACGAATGGAAGAAGGTGCAAGATTTTCTCGTTCCACATTGATGGAAATGGAGCGGAACCCGAGAGCCCCTACTTTCAGGGCAGGGGTCCATTTGTGTTCACCTCTTCATTCCACCTAAAGTTTTTGGTGCAAGCAACCATTATAACAAGACAAGACCGATCCACGAGTAACATGACGAGTGTCAGAGACGTCCGGTGAGCAGCTCTGCCTGTGATCTAGTCACACACACCATCCTCTCCAAATCAAGGTGCTGAAATCTCACTGATTCAGTCACTTCTTTGGTCTTATCTGTTCCTGGGAAAGCTTTGTGACAGCAACATTACAGGTTGTAATTACATAGGTTACATACGTTGTCTCTGGAATGAAAACTGTGCCTAGTACCCAGCTTTCCCAGCATCCTGCACGGCCCATTCTACCTAGTAATACAATGATGCCCCCCAGCTTACCCAGCATCCTGCATGGCTCATTCTACCTAGTAACACAATGATGCCCCCAGCTTTCCCAGCATCCTGCATGGCTCATTCTACCTAGTAATACAATGATGCCCCCCAGCTTTCCCTGCACCCTGCATGGCTCATTCTACCTAGTAATACAATGATGCCCCATCTTTCCCAGCACCCTGCATGGCTCAGTCTACCTCGTAATACAATGATGTCCCCAGCTTTCCAGCTCCCTTCATGTCTCATTCTACCTAGTAATACAATGATGCCCCCAGCTTTCCCAGCACCCTGCATGGCTCATTCTACCTAGTAATACAATGATTCCCCCAGCTTTCCCAGCATCCTGCATGGCTCATTCTACCTAGTAATACAATGATGTCCCCCAGCTTTCCCAGCACCCTGCATGGCTCATTCTACCTAGAAATACAATGATGTCCCCCAGCTTTCCCACCACCCTGCATGGCTTTCTACTAGTAATACAATGATGCCCCCAGCTTTCCCAGCACCCTGCATGGTCATTTCTACCTAGTAATACAATGATGCCCCCGGCTTTCCCAGCATCCTGCATGGCTCATTCTACCTAGTAATACAATGACGCCCCCCAGCTTTCCCAGCATCCTGCATGGCTCATTCTACCTAGTAATACAATGACCCCCCAGCTTTCCCAGCAACCTGCATGGCTCATTCTACCTAGTAATACAATGATTCCCCCCAGCTTTCCCAGCACCTGCATAGCTCATTCTACCTAGTAATACAATGATGCCCCCAGCTTTTCCAGCACCCTGCATGGCTCATTCTACCTAGTAATACAAAGATGCCCCCAGCTTTCCCAGCACCCTGCTATGGCTCATTCTACCTAGTAAAACAATGATGCCCCAAGCTTTCCCACCAACCTGCATGGCTCATTCTCCCTCGTAAACCAATGATTCCCCCCAGCTTTCCCAGCACCATGCATGGCTCATACTACCTAGTAATACAATGATGCCCCAGCTTTCCCAGCATCCTGCATGGCTCATTCTACCTAGTAATACAATGATTCCCCCAGCTTTCCAGCACCCTGCATGGCTCATTCTACTAGTAATACAATGATGCCCCCAAGCTTTCCAGCATCCTGCATGGCCCATTCTACCTAGTAATACAATGATGTCCCCCAGCTTCCCAGCATCCTGCATGGCCCATTCTACCTAGTAATACAATGATGCCCAGCTTTCCCAGCACCCTGCATGGCTCATTTTTACTAGTAATACGATTGCCCCAGCTTTCCCAGCATCCTGCATGGCTCATTCTACCTAGTAACACAATGATTCCCCAGCTTTCCCAGCACCTGCAGGGCCATTCTACCTAGTAATACAATGATGCCCCCCAGCTTTCCCAGCACCCTGCATGGCTCATTCTACCTAGTAATACAATGATGCCCCCCAGCTTTCCCAGCATCCTGCATGGCTCATTCTACCTAGTAATACAATGATTCCCCCAGCTTTCCCAGCACCCTGCATGGCTCATTCTACCTAGTAATACAATGGGCTCATTCTACCTAGTAATACAATGATGTCCCCAAGCTTTCCCAGCACCCTGCATGGCTCATTCTACCTAGTAATACAATGATGCCCCCAGCTTTCCCAGCACCCTGCATGGCTCATTCTACCTAGTAATACAATGATGCCCCCAGCTTTCCCAGCACCCTGCACGGCTCATTCTACCTAGTAATACAATGATGCCCCCAGCTTTCCCAGCATCCTGTATGGCTCATTCTACCTAGTAATACAATGATGCCTCCCCAGCTTTCCCAGCATCCTGCATGGCTGATTCTACCTAGTAATACAATGATGCCCCAGCTTTTCCCCGCACTGATGCTCTATTCTACCTAGTAACACAATGATGCCCCAGCTTTTCCAGCATCCTGCATTTGGCTCATTCTACCTAAATAATACAATGATGCCCCAGCTTTCCCAGCATCCTGCACGGCTCATTCTACTAGTAATACAATTTATGTCCCAGCTTTCCCAGCATCCTGCATGGCTCATTCTACCCAGTAAAACAATGATGCCCCAGCTTTCCCAGCATCCTGCATGGCTCATTCTACCTAGTAATTACAATGATGCCCCAGCTTTCCCAGCACCCTGCATGGCTCATTTACTAGTAATACATGATGCCCCAGCTTTCCAGCACCTGCATGGCTCATTCTACCTAGTAATACAATGATGCCCCCAGCTTTCCCAGCATCCTGCATGGCTCATTCTACCTAGCAACACAATGATTCCCCCCAGCTTTCCCTGCACCCTGCATGGCTCATTCTACCTAGTAATACAATGATGCCCCAGCTTTCCCAGCACCCTGCATGGCTCATTTACCTAATAATACAATGATGCCCCATCTTTCCCAGCACCTGCATGGCTCATTCTACCTAGGGAAATACAATGATGTCCCCCAGCTTTCCCAGCATCCTGCATGGCTCATTCTACCTAGTAATACAATGATGCCCCAGCTTTCCCAGCACCTGCATGGCTCATTTTCCTAGTAATACAATGATGCCCCCAGCTTTCCCAGCATCCTGCACGGCCCATTCTACCTAGTAATACAATGATTCCCCCCAGCTTTCCCAGCATCCTGCATGGCTCATTCTACCTAGTAATACAATGATTCCCCCCAGCTTTCCCAGCCTCTGCATGGCTCATTCTACCTAGTAATACAATGATGCCCCAGCTTTCCCAGCATCCTGCACAGGGTCATTCTACCTAGTAATACAATGATGCCCCAGCTTTCCCATGCACCCTGCATGGCTCATTCTACCTAGTAATACAATGATGCCCAGCTTTCCCAGATCCTGCATGGCTCATTCTACCTATAACACAATGATGCCCCAGCTTTCCCAGCATCCTGCACGGCTCATTCTACCTAGTAATACAATGATGCCCCAGCTTTCCAGCACACTGCATGGCTCATTCTACTAGTTTAAAACAATGATGCCCCCAGCTTTCCCAGCATCCTGCATGGCTCATTCTACCTAGTAATACAATTGATTCCCCAGCTTTCCAGCACCCTGCATGGCTCATTCTACCTAGTAATACAATGATGCCCCAGCTTTCCAGCATCCTGCAGGCTCATTCTACCTAGTAATACAAATGATTCCCCCAGCTTTCCCAGCATCCTGCATGGCTCATTTACTAGTAATACAATGATGCCCCCAGCTTTCCAGCACCCTGCATGGCTCATTTAACCTAGTAATACAATGATGCTCCAGCTTTCCCAGCTTCCTGCATGGCTCTATCTACCTAGTAATACAATGATGCCCCCAGCTTTCCCTGCATCCTGCATGGCTCATTCTACCTAGTAATACAATGTTCCCCCCAGCTTTCCCAGCACCCTGCATGGCTCATTCTACCTAGTAATACAATGATGCTCCCAGTTTTCCCAGCACCCTGCATGGCTCATTCTACCTAGTAATACAATGATGCCTCCCCAGCTTCCCCAGCACCCTGCATGGCTCATTCTACCTAGTAATACAATGATTCCCCCAGCTTTCCCAGCACCTGCATGGCTCATTCTACCTAGTAATACAATGATGCCCCAGCTTTCCCAGCATCCTGCATGGCTCATTCTACCTAGTAATACAATGATGCCCCCAGCTTTCCCTGCACGGCTCATTCTACCTAGTAATACAATGATGCCCCCAGTTTTCCCAGCACCCTGCATGGGCTCATTCTAACCCAGTAATACAATGATGCCCCCAGCTTCCCAGCACCTGCATGGCTCATTCTACCTAGTAATACAATGATTCCCCAGCTTTCCCAGCATCCTGATGGCCATTTACCTAGTAATACAATGATGAACCAGCTTTCCCAGCACCCTGCATGGCTCATTCTACCTAGTAATACAATGATGAACCCAGCTTTCCCAGCACCTGCACGGCTCATTCTACCTAGTAATACAATGATGCCCCAGCTTTCCAGCATCCTGCATGGCTCATTTTTTCCTAGTAATACAATGATGCCTCTAGCTTTCCCAGCACCCTGCATGGCTCATTCTACCTAGTAATACAATGATGCCCCCAGCTTTCCCAGCACCCTGCATGGCTCATTCTACCTAGTAATACAATTCCACCAGCTTTCCCAGCACCCTGCATGGCTCATTCTACCTAGTAATACAATGATGCCCCCAGCTTTCCCAGCATCCTGCATGGCTCATTCTACCTAGTAATACAATGATGCCCCCCAGCTTTCCCAGCACCCTGCATGGCTCATTCTACCTAGTAATACAATGATGCCCCAGCTTTCCCAGCATCCTGCATGGCTCATTCTACCTAGTTTAAAACGATTGCCACCAGCTTTCCCAGCACCCTGATGGCTCATTCTACCTAGTAATACAATGATGCCCCAGCTTTCCAGCACCTGCATAGGCTCATTCTACCTAGTAATACAATGATTCCCCCCAGCTTTCCCAGCACCCTGCATGGCTCATTCTACCTAGTAATACAATGATGCCCAGCTTTCCCAGCACCCTGCATGGCTCATTCTACCTAGTAATACAATGATGCCCAGCTTCCCAGCATCCTGCATGGCTCATATCTACCTAGTAATACAATGATGCCCCAGCTTTCCCAGCACCTGCATGGCTGATTCTACCCAGTAATACAATGATGCCCCCAGCTTTCCCAGCACCCTGCATGGCTCATTCTACCTAGTAATACAGTGATGCCTCCAGCTTTCCCAGCACCCTGCATGGCTGATTCTACCTAGTAATACAATGAATCCCCAGAGCTTTCCCAGGAGCCCATGCAAGGCTCATTCGTACATAGTTTATGCAATGATTGCCCCAACTTTCCAGCTTTGCGTTGGCTCATACTTCTAGAATACTCATGATGCCACTAGCTTTACCAGGCAGACTGCACAGGCATGGTTCCTCGTATTTCAATGCGCCCAGACTTCTGCGCCGACCCCCCTCATTTTCTCATTCTACCTTTGTATTGCAGCGTTTCCATCCCACTTTCCCAGCACCCAATGGCTCATTTTCTCCCTATTTAATTATCCCCCAGCTTTCCCGCCTTCTGCAAGCTCATTCTACTCAGAATACAATGAGCCCCCACTTCCCGCTGAAGCACGTGCATGGTCATTTCTATCCCACAGTATACAATGTGCTGCCCCGCTTTCCGCGCCTGCATGTGCATTTAGTTCGAATAAAAAATAATGCAAGGCTTTCAGAGGCACCTTTGCATGGTCAATTCTTTAGTTTAAAACAAATGACTGTCTTTCCAGCTTTTTCCAGCACTCCTTCACATGGGTTACCTCATAATACCTAGTAATTACAATGATGTGGCCTACTTTCAATATCCGCAGGTCATTCTAACCTTTATGTTAATATATATGATTTTCTCCATTGCTTTTTTAACGGGGGCCCTGCATTTTGGTCTTTTTCTTTTATCTGTGATTGTCTTTTTTGATGCCCCATTGTGTTTCCAGCACCCATGTTTTTGGGGTCATTTTATGTTTAGTAATACAATGATGCCCCAGCTTTCTAGGATGCACCAAATGCAAGGACTGTTAGTGTACAATGCCCCTTGCACTCGTGAAGTTGCGTATAACTATTTTTTCTTTGCGTTCGGCCAGAAAGGGGGGTGGGCCCTCCCGGGGCGGGGGGGTCAATACTTTATAAGGAGAGGGAAGAGTGGGCCCCCGTGTTTTCACTGCAGCCGGGGGGGTCTGCGTGTTATCACCATTCACTCCTCATACTTCTGCCCATACCGGTTGCTATGCAGTCGCTTTCCATCCCCTCCCTCCTTCTATCACCCCAATCCCTCTCTCACCCCCATTTTGAATCTCCCTCCAGTTTCTTCCCTTTTGGAGCAGTCCTGACCTCTGAACTCCAGCAACACACAGCCAGAAAACCCAAAATTCCCGCGCTGAGGTCCGTGGGGCCGGGTCCCGCCTTCTCCTAGTCCTGGACAGTGTACAAGAATGCTTCGACCCCCCCCATCGTTCGCGTGCTTGTGGGGTTGTAGTTCGAAGGTAATAATTAATTTTGCAATGGTTTAAGAAGGGCATTTTCTAGTCTTTGTCCTGATAGTTGCGTTTGGACCCGATGTTAGTTAAATTCAGTTTATTTGGGTTAGTTTCTTTTCTTTAGCTTTTGTCCATAGATTAGTTCCTTACTGAGGTTAAGCCTCAGTAATCAGCTTCTTTATGTATAGATTACTAAACCGCCGGATCAGGGCTATTTAAAATTTGAAAGAAGAGAGAATTTTTTCCCAAAAAAAATATTGAAATTAAATATATATGAAAAATATTTTCAACCCTTGACTATTGTTGTGTTGCATCTTTTGTGGATTCTTTTTCTATTGTATCTGATTGTGGATTTTTTTGTATTCTATCTTTTGTGGATTTTTTTCTGTATTGTATCTTTGTGGATTGTTTTTTTTTTAGCTGTACCTTTTTCTTCATCTGTGTTTCAATCCCATAGGTTTTTTGAGGTTTATTTTTATGGTTTTGATAACTTTTACTATAGCAGTAAGTACCCAAGTACAAGGGTAGGCCATTTATATGGATACACCAAAATAAAATGGGAATGGTTGGTGATATTGAAGTCGAGAAAAAGCTGCCCTTGCAGGCAATATAAAGTGCTATATTTAAGGGTTTATTATGTTAAAAACTGCATAAAAGAGCTATAAAACCTTTCACACTTATTAGTAATCTCGACATGTTTCTTGCCATATACTGAGGTAGACTCCTGAGGTAGCGACAGTATATGGCGAGAAACGCGTCAAGTTTACTAATAAGTGTGAAAGGTTTTATAGTTCTTTTATGCAGTTTTTAACATAATAAACCTTTAAATAGAGCACTTTGTATTGCCTGCAAATGCAGCTTTTTCTGTAGCAAGAGGAAAGGATTCCATTGTTCGTGCTTTGACCTTTAGGAGAAAGAGCCTCCAAAGAGGCAATCCAAAAAGCTTCTCGTTGTATTAATCCCTTTTTTATCTGTACTGTTAGGCTATGTTCACACGGTTAATTGCAGGGCGTACAGTACGCCCCGCAATTACGCCGGGTGTTCGGGAGCTCGCGTGGCGCGGGAGGACCGGCAGCCCGCCGGTCCCATAGACTGTCATTACTCGCGGCGCGTAAGCGCTCCGAATAAATTACATGTCACTTATCTCGCCGGGCATACAATACGATCGTATTGTACGAGTAGGGAGACGAGGTGTAATCCATGGTTCTCTATGAGAACTGTGGATTACCGTAATAATTGGGGCGCATTTCGCTCGTATTAGAGCGCAGTACGTGGCGAAATGCACCCTAAAATAAGCCGTGTGAACATAGCCTTATTCCATACATGCCAACTCTCCCGTTTTTGCGGGGGGGTCCCGCTATTTGGGGTTCCCTCCCCCGCCCCCCCGGGGGAGTTGGCATTACTCCCGCCGCCTGCAGGCGGCGGGGGTCCTTTAAATTAACGCGGCGCAAGAGTAGCGCTGCCGCGCTACTCTTGCGCCACCGGGCCGCTCCTACAGGCGGGTTGAAGCGGCCGCAGCGTCCGCTCACCCGCCCGCGGTCTCACTGTGCGGGGAGGAGGCAGGAGGGATCGCTCCCTCCTCCCCTGTATGTCCGGCGTCTGTGCGCGCGGTACACACAGATCAGCGGCGCAGGGGAAGTGACGCGCGGCTGCTCTCACTTCCCCCTGCGCCACTGAGGAGATCGGGCAGGAGCTGGCCGCGCAGCAGGAGCCTGGTCAGGTAAGTGGATTTTATTATTTTATTCTTATTAGCTTTAGAGGGCTCTGCCTGGCTAACAGAGAGGGCAACTACCTGGCAAACAATGGGGCATCCTGGCACAGTGGGGCACTACCTGGCTAACAGATGGGGGCACTACATGGCAACAGATGGGGGCACTACATCGCAACAGAGGGGACAAATTATCACTGGCAAACAGAGGGGACATCTACCTGGCAACAGGAGGGGGCACCTACCTGGCTAACAAAGGGGGGCACCTACCTGACTACAAATGTGGCTCTACCTAGCTACAGAGGGGGCATCTACTTGGCTACAAGGGGGCATCTACCTGGCCTGTAAGAGGCACTACCTGGTTATGGGGGGGCTACTACCTGGCTATAAGGGCATCTACCTGGCTTTCTTCCAAAGCCGTTATGCAGTTAGGTGGAGTGGGTGTGGCTTTTTGAAAGGGTGTGACATACCGACAAGATGGGCGTGTCCATGCAAATTTTCGCCGCGGCGCGCATAGCGCGCCGACCACTAAATTCTCCTGCTTTTTCATTTTCAAAAGTTGGCAACTATGCCTTATTCCCTTCAGGTCCATGCCCCTCTGGAGAGACAGTCCTTCTGTGTCTGGAGCATGTCCATCCCTGCTCATTGTATCTACTCTCCACCACATAATGTGATGTGGCGGGCTGCATTCAGCCCCCTGGCCTTGAGTTTGAAGTTTTCCTGATCTCTACAGTTACATGTGGTGCACATCCAGGGGTGGGGTGTGGTCTGTCCTCCCTGGTTCTCCCAATCAGTAGTCAGGGAAAAGTGGGGTCCTAACTCGATTCCCCATGCATTCCATTGTACCAGCTGTTTTATGTCGCAGACTGAGCAGCTGCAGTGGCGGGGCGGTGGAACTTGGTGCTCTTTTATGTGATGAAGTTGGCCTGATGAAGTCAAGGTGTAGTCCTGCAGGAGAAAGCTTATACAAAAGAGGCCAGACCTGCATTGTGGGATGGCAGTGTCAGAATGGGACAGGCAGGTATTTACGTATTAAAGGGTGTACTGTGTGGCATAGACATGTCAGGTACTGCCCACAGGGTAAAAGAGGCCAAACTAGAGAAAACTGCAGGAGCCCCATGTTCCAGGGAGTCACCCCCCCCCCCCCCCTCCCTTTAAAGAAATAGTAACATAAGTTGCAGGCAGCACTACTTTTAGGCCTCGTTCACACAGCTTATTTTGCCGCGGACTGGCGCCGTACTGCGCGCCGGATTTGCGCTTCAGTGCGGCGCCAATCCGTCGGAGTAATTACGGTAATCCACTGCTCTCATAGAGAACAGTGGAATCCGTCGCTCCTCCCCGCTCGGTGAATCTGCCGCAGGGGGAGAAAGTGACATACACATTATTTACGGCGCGTACGCGCCGTAAACAATGCATTGTCTATGGGGCCGGGGAGCGGCGCCCCCGCCGCGCTCCGGCCGCCCCCGTCCCGCCCCTTATTCACGGCGGATTTGTGAGCGCAATCCGGCTCACAAATCCGTCGGGAATAAGCCGTGTGAACACGGCCTTAGGGTATGTTCATACGGGCTCATTTCGGCGCGCATTTCGCGTCGTATTTGCGCTCTAATTCGAGCTCTATGAGAACTATGGATTACGCCTCCTCTCCCTGGGCATACAATACGATCGTATTGTACGCCCGGGGAGATAAATGACATGTCACTTATTCAGGACGCTTATGCGCCACGAGTAATGACAGTCCATGGGGCAGGCATGGTGCCTCCCCCCCCCCCCCTACGCCGCAGGAGTATGCGCCGATCAGCGCGACTCCCAAACACCCAGTGTAATTGCGGGGCGTACTGTACACCCCACAATTACGCCGTGTGAACATAGCCTTAAAGGGGTTTTGTCAAGAAGTGAAGTTCCTTACCTCTTATCTGCTCAGGAGGGAAGATAAACAAAGCATGAAGGGCTGCAGGGAGAAGAGGGAAGGGGTTGAGCAGAGCCAGGAAGCAGGGAGCTTCTCTAATGTTTATAACATTACAACCAGTGGATTCTCTATACAGCAGACAGCCTCATACACTGCACTTTTCTCCCCAGCCCCTTGCAAGCGCGGCCAGATCAATTCCTGTCAGTGTCCTGGTCATGTCTAATGTAAACTTTCAGGAAACTAAGGGCATCTGATTAACGCTGTAGCTCTCAGAGGCTTCACATTTTGTAATCACTTATATTTAGAAAAGTGATTAAATACCCAGTTTGAGGATCCCACGTCAACATTACAGTGTGGCAAAACCCCTTTTTAGGAGTTGTCTCATTACAAGCTTTCAGCCTGTCAGTGAGCCGAAGTTTAATGAGGGCGTGCTTTTTGGTCTGTCTCTCTGCTCCCTCTTCCCCCCCTCCCCTCAGCACACGGGCAGCTCAGATAACTTCTATACAGCAAGGGGGAGGGGGTTTTGCTGCCAGAGTTAACCCTGTTTGTGCCTGCCTAGTCTTTGCAGGAGAGGGCTGATCTATGAGTGTAGAGAGGTCTGTGAAGCTGCTGTGACTAATAGCAGAGGGGATGAATGTGTCCTATATCCCCTGCTTACTTACAAGTCTCACATCTCCACAACAACAAACCCGTCTGAACAGACACAGGCAGCTGGGAAGTGTTACTATGTCACTAGTACAGCACAGCATGAAGTATAACCATCCTTGATCTGTATAGTATTAGTATAGTGAAAGTTCCACAGACACATCATGATTTTTTAGTAACACACAGGTCACTGCTGGTCACATCTATTGATCAGCCTCATCTCTGCTCAATCTGTGTAGAGAGCAGAGGAAGCAGGCACACACAGGGTTAATCCAGGCAGCAATGGACATAGAAGCCAGAGTCCTCCCTCCCCCTCCCCCACTACAGAACATTCTGTGCTGGAGGGGCTCTCTGCCCCTACCTGTCTTCAAAGGTGATGAGTCATACAAAACCTGACAGCCAGTAAGATAAGGATCAACAGGTTGGCTGCTATAGAAATTTGAGAAGCTGATGCACTCCTACTAAAGCTATGTTCACACGGCTTAAAATGGGCCGTATTTCGGTCCGTAATTACGCACCGAAGTGCGCAAATTACTGGCTGAAAATGTCCCAGTCATTATGGAAAACCACATTTTCTCATAGAGAACTATGGATTACGTCTCCTCTCCCCGCCCGGCGAAGCCGCGGGGCGGGAAGAAAATTTGGGACATTTAAATTTACTAGCGGCGTATACGCGCCGCTGGCAATTCAAGTCTATGGGCCGACGAAGTGCCGGCCCCCCCCGCCCCCGGTCCACGGCGTAATTGCGGGCGCGTATTACGCCCTGCAAATACACCGTGTGAACATAGCCTAACATGCTTCCTCAAAATCAGTAGGACATTTGTAATGAACATATATTGCAAAGCTGCTTGTTTTTTAAAGATCTTTTAATTAAAACCCAATCATTGTAGCGAGAAAACCCCTTTAAGGATCTGGAGAGGACAGGTGCTCGCTCCAATGGAGGGTTCACTACTGCCCTGTTTTGATACAAGCAAAGTCACAAGAAGAAGTTGCACTACATAATCTAGTTTGCAAAACAGTGTGAATTTTATTCTTATTATAACAGGCTGCTGGACCCAATTGCAAGTGTGACCGCTACGAGCCCGGTATCAACACTACTGATGTGACACAAGTGTAACCAAACTGTGTTTTTAATAAATTAAAATGCAAAAGTTGTTGATAATCTGCTGCTTTATTTAAATGGTCGGTAACCTTTAAACAAACTTCAAGTGCATAAAACTTTAGTACAGGCGAATGTAAGAAACCTTCTAACACATCCCATCAACAAAAAACACCTTTTTCTACATATCAGTCTCCTTTCTTTCATCCTCTCCATAAATTCAACATTCACTACAAAAAATGGAGTATTTGTGTGTCTATAGGTGTATGGCATGGGAGACATCATAGCCGCTAGTCTCCACCCACTAGTTTAGGGACAACTGGAAATTATAGATGAAGCCTGCACAGAATACAACTGGAGAATAATGCTACTTACAAGTGATATAATTGCCAAAATAATCCTCCACATGACAGCTTATCCAGAAAGCTAAAAGAAACATAACAGTCTTTGTGGGATAATTCCTTGAAAGCTACGTATAATAGTCAGAGATTTAGCACATGTTGTCACTGTAGACATTTTAGCAGGATGACGGATATTACAATTCGACCAGGTCATTGTAAGATGAGAATGTGCTCATGACGATTGTCGGTTGATTGTTCTGTGTTATCAGCCATTTTAGATTAAATGAGTTGTTAAAACATACATTTAAAAACTAAAAAAAAATCCAACTGTATAATAAAAATCTATGTTCACCTTTTGCACTTTCTGCCGTTCCAGCATTGAAGCTGTTGGCGCTGTCCCCCAGACTGTGGGCAACACATTACCGCAGCAGTCGATCAGTGGCTTCAGTCATGTGCCATTCCCTTGACATCACCGCTCAGGGTGACACCACCAGCAGCTTCAGCTCTGTAATGGCAGAGAGTACTAAGGTGAAAACATTTTGGGCGACATGTACCAATACGAATGTGCCATTGTTTTGGTGTATTTTGCACAAAAAAAACTGTCGACGCCCTTTTCTTTATATAAATGAACTGTAATAGACTGAACTAGGTGCATAATACGCCAGGCACGACACATGCTCCTAAAGTAGAAGATAAACGTAGAAAAAATGGACCGGGCGCCTGTCTTGTGGAATAAATTCCCTCGTCCCGGGGATCAACGTGGGTTTAAAAATATTCATTTTTTTTCCACCCATTTTTAATAAATAGAAAGAAAAAAAAATTTCCCGGGCTGGACACCTATTTTTTAACCCAAATAAAGGGTTTTTATGAGTGTTGTCCCTTTTTAAAGTAGTTGCACAACAAAAATCAGGTGAGACTTTTCATTTTTTCCCTTTTTTTTTAAAAATCAGACGTACTTTTACAGAAGAGCCCCCTTTTCCGGGTTTTTTTTTTTGGGTTCCCTATGCTTCTAAAGAAAGGCGCAAAAATATGCTCGCAATGCAAATGCGCCTAATTTTGCTATGAAACCTAGACTGGGGCGCGCCTTTTTTTACAATCCCAAGGTAGCCCCACACAACGTTTTTTGGGCAGGTTGTTAATTTCGGCGCACTTTTACCTAATTTAAGGGCCCCTTTAAAACTAGCTTTTTGGGGGGGTGGCGCCCCTTTTTCGGTCTTTTCCCTTTTTTGTTTTGTTCTTTTCCCTATAGTTTAGCTTTAAAAAAGCTACATCAGATTGGCAAATCCATGTTAACTCTAAGGAATATAAACTGCTGTTGAGTTAAACCTTGTTAATGCCACAGTACTGGAAGCTAGCAAGCCATATGAGAATGATTGATAGCTGTCACATTAGTGTCCAGTATATAACTTAAAGTATTGCACATTTTTTTAATTAGCAAAGCTCAGATTTTAAATTTCCCCAAAATCAAAAAGAAGCCATAGATACAACCAGTTAGGCAGGTATGGGCCCCAAAGACAGTTGTTTTTAAAGGGGTTGTCTACTACATTGATTCATTTTACCCATTTTTCTGTTTTTTTGGGTTTTCATTTTAAATTTCGGGGCGTGTCTAGGGTTTTCAAATTGGGGGGCATTTAGAAGCCAGGGTTTTTAAACCCTTTTGAAAACCAGTGCTGGAACCCTTTCAGGAGGATTCACACAGGTTTTGTAGCTTTTTAGCGCCCTTGAGGAGCTGTTTGCACCCCATACAAAGGGAGGGAAATTTCTCAGAATGGGTTTAGGACACTTTTAAATTGGACATATATTGAAAAGTAAATTTGGTTTTTGGGCAAGATCTTTAACATAAAAAGCAATCCTTGTAGTGAGACAACCCTTTTAAGTCAGTTTCATGCAACCCTCTTCCTATAGATGTTGAGGACCTACAAAGACTTCCCTCTTTAGTGGAATAGCAACATTACCCAAGAACACGGAAGGAATTTGCCCAAGGAGTATACAGCATCCTCCTACACAATTAACAAGCAAGCACTGAATATGCTTATCCCCAGATGATGGGACATGAGAAATAAACCCATCTTCACCCATGGGGGGTTTTCCCAAAAATTTGT
Organism: Phyllomedusa bahiana; assembly: GCA_025379985.1. NCBI lineage: Eukaryota > Metazoa > Chordata > Amphibia > Anura > Hylidae > Phyllomedusa > Phyllomedusa bahiana. The sequence continues at coordinate 26,826 of JAODAL010000247.1, forward strand.
TTTTCCCTTGGGGGCTCACTCCTAAACTCTTTTATGATTCTTTGTTTTAGTTTCCCTTTCCTTGGGAGCCCAACTTTTTTTGGAGGGAGCTTTTAGTTTTTTCTTTTTCCCAGGGTTTTTAGTCATTTCTTAAATGAAGGGTTTTCCCAATGAGTTTCCCGGGAAAAAGACTGAGTATCTTAGTTTTGGGGAATTTCTTTTTGGCCCCCAAAAAGGGAAGGACTTTTAGGGGTTTTGGGGGGTTTTGGTTTTTTGGGCAAAACTGTTGAAGGAGACCCAAGGGGAAAAGGGGGGAGACGTTGCCCAAAAATTTAACCCACTTTTTTTGGTTTTTAAAATTTTACGCGGGGAAAATTTCCCGGCCCGATGGGGATAGGGACCCCAGTCAAAAGCAGAAAGGGCCCCACTATATTCCCATTTTCCCCACCTTTGTAGTTTTTTTGCCCAGCTTTTGGGGAAAAAACCTTTTTTTTTTGCATTTTTGACCCCATAAAATTTTTAAAACGGGCAGCAAGGGATCAAGAGTGGGAACAAGAACCCAAATAACATGCGTGACACCGTGATGATAACGTCAGTGTTGGAGACTTGGGTGTTCATGCCAAAGTGGGGCTTTTCAAAGGGACCCATAAAACAGATTGTTTTTCCAAATTTTAATTACCACTAAGATGGTCCTCAAAAAAAAAAAGTTTGTCTTCAAAATGATAAAAAATTTCCTCAGGGTTTAAACCCAAACTGATAGTGGGCCAGTGGTGATTTTTGGGACTGTGGGGGGATTGCCCTTGAAAGGAAGAGGGGGTTAAAGCCAAAATTAAAAAATGATAAGATCCAAATAACCAGGCAGATAAGCCAAGCCTTTGCTTTAGGCTGGGTGTTCGGGCCCACAGGGAAAAAGACTACCTAAAACACATCGGTCAACATGTTTGGCCCAACCAAGGTAAAAGACGCTGGCAAACATGTTAAGGATAACTACGGCTGGGATTAGCTTGCACAGTGCAGCACCAAACAACCATTCCCTGTGATATAACTGGACGATGGAGAAGGGAAAGGGAGAAAAGGGCAGCTTTAAAAATGTGGGCCCAAAAGGGGGTTTCCCAAAAAAACCAAATGGTGTTCACGGTCTTCTTCATCTTCACTCCAGTGACCCAAAGTACCAGAACATTGCCAGGGACACCCCCCAAGGAAGGGGGGAACCAAATAAACCCGTGTTTTTTGAGAAAAGTCTCCTGGCTATGAGAATTTTGGAAAAAGGGTGAGTTTAAAAATTTTTCATCGCTTTTATTGAACATCTTGGTTACCTGCAAAAAAATAAAGGGGGGTTTTGTGGGGTATTTGAGGTTTCTAGATCTACAGACACTTGTAAAGTTTGATGATTGCCCTTAAAAAGGGGAAACCCATTTACCCGTTTTTGCCCCCCCTTTCTGGGCAGCACCAAAACCTGACAGACCCGCTGTTCCCCCGTTTTCCCTTTTTTCAGTAAGATGCGCAGTTTCAGGCATTTAAAGCTCAAAACTTACGTTTTCAGCTGGGTTTTTGCCGGAAAAAAAGTTTTTCTTAAAATTTATGGGAGGTATAAGCTCCGCCTACCCAAAACTGCCCTGCCCACCCTTTTCAGTTTTCACAGGGGTTTTTATTATTCCAAAAGGGAAAAGGTTGACCAGCTGTGAGTGGGCGGGCTAGCAAGGGGTTTGGGGGGGGCAAAACCTGCTCATGAAAATTTAAGGGGGGGGGACTCTTTCTGGGCAGAAAAAGGCTGCAATTTCCCCGATTTGAGAAATTTAAAAATCTAAAACTAAAGAAACTTAAAAGAATAAGGGGGCCCCAGCGCTGGAAACAGTATGTCTGTTAAATAGTTGTGCTGGGGGTCGCGGATTTTGGGTTAAACCCATGTGTTAGGTCCCCCTAACTCTTTTTTGCTTTTAGTCTTGGGAAAAAGGGGTTTGGGGGTTTTGTTTTTTCAGGGGAATAAACTTCGGGGGGGGGTTTTTTGTGTGGTTTTTGGTTGTTTTAGGGGGGGAGGATTTTTTGGGGGGGGGGGGGTTGGGGGGGGTTTAAAAAAATTTTGGTATTAGGATAGGGGGGTTTTTTTAATTAATTTTAAATTTTTATTTTTAAAAGTTTGAGTTTTTTTACAGTTTTTTAGGTTGTGGGTATAGCTTAAAGGGGGGTTGGTTTGTTGTTTTTTTTTGCGGAAAGTTTGGAAAATTTTTTTAAATTCTTTTTTTTTTAGGGGATTTTTATTTATTTTTTAACAACGGGTTTTAGGCTTTTTTTTTAAACCCACAAAGGATAAAATATTTTGGGACCTTTTTTTTTTTTTTTTTACCCCCTTTAAAAATTTTAAATTTGTATATAATTATTTGTAGGGCAAACCACACGTTTTTTTTCCCCGCAGGAGGCTTAAATTTACAGACAGCCTGGGGGGTAATTAGGCCCCAAAACTGGGCGGGTTAAAATTTTTTCCCCTTTTTTATTTAGGGGACTGGGAAACCCTGTGCCTGATTGAGGCGGGGAATCCCTTTTGAAACATGCCGCGGTCATGGACATGGCAATTAAAGGGGTTAAACAGCGGGATTGGGGGCTTCCTCAGGTCCCCGCCATGCCCAGGGGCTGTTTAGGGATTTGAAAATACTTGGGTTTCCCCCAAAATAAAACATTCTCCCAAAATTAAAAACCCCAGTACAAATTTTTTTTAAGCTTTTTTAAAAATAAAACCTCCCCTTTAAAATAAGAACCCCAGCGTTTAGTATTTGCTCACTCTTCCCCCCGCCATAAAATTAGCATTAGCAGATCATTTAGATAGGTATTGTCTTGTGTGGGAGGCTACCTGGACAAGAGGTGCTCATTTATGAAAAGTGCTATTGCTAGACATGAGAGATTGGACCAATCATTCTAAAAGAAATGGAATCACAAGAAATTCACCATGAAATTCAGGGTTTGGAGAGGATGTTCCAGAAGATGATGACATTACTGTCCTTGAATAAATGTTGGTTTTTGTTCATAAATACTCAGATCGGTAAATGTATCATAGATTATTGTACATGGAAATAGTCACAAGAAATAGTTGATGGAACTCAGAGTTTGGCTGGTTCTGCTGATGTTTGTGATGACAGGACTACAGTGTATTAATAAATTATGATTTATTCAGCAATAAATACGAAGTCTTGTTCAAGGAAAAATAAAACCACCCTTGAAAATAAGACCTAGCGCGTCTTTAGGAGCAAAAATTAATATAAGATATAGTCTTATTTTCAGGGAAACAGGGTATTAACTACAGTTCCGTTCTTAGCGCAGCTGCAGCACTGGGAGCCGCAAACCCTCTCAGAAGACACGCGCCGCCCTCTGTCAAAAGACAGTGGGCGGTCATTAAGGGGTTAAAAGGCATGTACTGCAGGTGACTGCTGAGGTGAGTGATGGACTCCAGTCAGCAATGTATGTGACGTCATTAGCGGGGAACCAACAGGAAACTGCAAAGCAATGGCAGCACCTTTATGGGTGGATACCATTTTTTATATTTTTATTTCATGTACATAGGGGAAGGTTTAAAATGTTAAAAAAAAGACTATCAAAGAATAGCTCAGTTGAGTTTCTGGGATGCGTTCATTGAGAGAAACAGTTAATGATTAACAAATCAAGATGATCGTGTGTAACGGGAGGCATACCGTAACGGCCGACCAGAGGTGTGGATCCACTGGACCACCGCAAGCAGCGGTATAAGCCATACCAGGGAGCGGAATCTAAGTAGGTCCAGTATTCCCTAGAGGCCACCGCAAGGCAGGATGGGTTTGCTGCGGGGGACCTGCTTGTGGGGGCAGCCGAGGTGTAGTGTGGTAAAAAAATCATGAAGCAAACTCGTAGTCGGGGACAGGCAGGAAGGCCAGGACAGGCGGCAAAGGTTAGTAGTCAAGGGATGGAGGCAAATGGAACTGGTACACAGCAACAACTTTTAGAACGCTTTCTCGCATAGGCTAAGGTACTGTGGATTGGGCGGGGAAGTCAGAGGCAGACTGGGTAATATAGGACCAGCGCCTGGCAACTATCCAATTACTGGCGTGCTGGCCATTTAAACCTCACAAGGGCGGCGCGCGCGCGCCCTAGGGAGCAGAAGCGTGCCTGCTGGCCAGTGCAGGGGGGCGAGGAGAGGTAAGTCATGAGTGCCAGGAGCGGGATCACGAGTGCACCCATAGCCCGACATGCGGGATGCAGCGCCATCCGCTGATAAGGCAGAACCATGGGTGACATCATGCTTTACTGGATAGGTTGCTGACATCTTCTGGTAAATACAAAGGATGCAGCACAATATACACTTCTCAACATTGAAATTGCAACACCAGAAAAGAAGAATCTAGTATTTATGGAAATCTCGATATGCAAATGATTAAAAAATGGAAACAAAAATATTAAAACCATCTAGACCGCGCGCCGGACCGGGGCCACGCCCCCATGAGGGGAGGCGCGACATGACCCGGCACGCTGGGCGCGGCCGGAGCGGGTCACGGTGACGCGGCCGGAGCGCGTCATGGTGACGCGGCAGCCGGGGGAGGAGTTCGGGCGCAGGGAGGGGCGGTATTTAAGGCCGCCTCTCTGCCCGGGAAAGCAGTCGGCGCAGCACATGTGAGGCAGTCCCACCCGTCTGCCCTTAAATTGGGGTTCGGAGCGTAGGAGGTGTGGTTGTGGGGAAGTTCTCGGCAAAGTTGGTTGCTGGGGATTATTTATGTCACGGTGGCCGTGGTGGTCGAGGTTCTTGGAGTTGTGGAGGAAATTGGTGAGGGAGTCCTTCGGGGTAGGATTTTCTCAGAGTTTGGGTAACTTGGACGGCCCGGCGAAGGTGGGCTCTTTCAGGGTGTTATCCCTGGGGAGCAAAATGGAGGAGCCATAGAGTATGGCTTTTGGGCCTCCGAGCCAGTGGAGTACGGCTGGGGGCAAATGGTGGTTTGTCCCTTCGGGGATTTGGTCGCCGGGTCGGTTTTTGGGGCTCCAAGGACCTCGGCCCCATGTTTGGTACTGGTTGGTTATAAAGTGTTATTCGGGTTATTTATGTGGTTGTATATAGATATATATATGTATATGGAGAGGCACGGGTAGAGGTGGATTATTTATACGTGGAGGTATATATATTTACATATATATATTTATATACCGGTTTACAGATTTATATTATATTTATACTGGTTTGTGTTATATTTATGTGTATTTTTGTTAATAAAACGGCTGCTGTGGCCAATTTAATCCAAACAGGTGTGTCGTGTCATCACTGGGGGGCTACAGTAGGGAGGTGGGGATCAAGGAATAAATTGGAGGGAAGATTGGTGAGGGCAGGGCGCGCAGACTCAGCGTTGCCCTGGGGTCACGATGTATTCAGTATAAAGTGCCACACGCAGAAATGGACACGCATACCCTCCTTGGCATGCTATCAATGAGGTTGTTAAAGGGGTTGTCTTACTTCAGATAATGATGGAATATCACTAGGATATGCCATCATTGTCTGTACATGTGCAAATGATCACACCCATCTGTGCAGGCAGCGCAGATTGTCCTCTGCTGCCATTACTGAGCCACCAATAAACCTCGAGTATTTAAGGAGAAAATCCATTCTTCCCCTGACATTTCAGCAGACATGTGGTTTCACAATAATGGCAATTCCAGCTTACAGATATAGCAGAGCTGAATGTGTCACTGAACAGTTCCTTTCATTTGTTTACCCAAGTTCTATGGTCAACCACAAATTAGGATACATTTATAGTGTTTTAAGATGTTTGATTTTACATATCACCAATTGCAGTAGGTTTATTAAAATGCATGTGATGTATGATATTTGGAACAACTTTCTAGTTCAATTTTTTCTTACATACAGTATCTCACAAAAGTCAGTACACCCCTCACATTTTTGTAAATATTGTTTTATATCTTTTTATGGGACAACACTGAAGATGTCTGCCGCAGCAAACCCATCCTGCTTTGTGAGGGGCTCTGGTGAAAACCAACTGCCCATTAGACTTCACTCCATGGTGTGGCTTATACCATCGCTTACTGAACCACTACAGATCATATCACTGAACCACTACTGACAATGTGAATGAATCAATACCTCACTGAATCACAACAGATAATATGACTGAACCGCTACCTCACTGAATCACAACAGATAATATGACTGAACCACTATCTCTCTGAACCACTACAGAGAAATATGACTGAACTACTACCTCACTGAACCACTACCTCACTAAACCACTACAGACAATATGACTGAACCGCTGCCTCACTGAACCACTACAGACAATATGACTGAACCACTACCTCACTGAACCACTACCTCACTAAAACACTACAGACAATATGACTGAACCACTACCTCACTGAACCACTACAGACAATATGACTGAACCACTACCTCACTAAACCACTACAGACAATATGACTGAACCACTACCTCACTGAACCACTACAGATAATATGACTGAACCTGTACCTCACTAAACCACTACAGACAATGACTGAACCACTACCTCACTGAACCACTACAGATAATATGACTGAACCTGTACCTCACTAAACCACTACAGACAATATGAGTGAACCACTACCTCACTAAACCACAACAGACAACATGACTGAACCACTAACTCACTGAACCACTACAGAAAATATGACTGAACCACTACTTCACTGAACCACTACAGATAATATCACTGAACCACTACAGACAATATGACTGAACCACTACCTCACTGAACCCCTACAGACAATATGACTGAACCACTACCTCACTGAACCACTACCTCACTAAACCACTACAGACAATATGACTGAACCACTACCTCACTGAACCACTAGAGACAATATGACTGAACCACTACCTCACTGAACCACTACCTCACTAAACCACTACAGACAATATGACTGAACCACTACCTCACTGAACCACTACAGACAATATGACTGAACCACTACCTCACTGAACCACTACCTCAATAAACCACTACAGACAATATGACTGAACCACTACTTCACTGAACCACTACAGATAATATGACTGAACCACTACCTCACTGAACCACTAGAGACAATATGACTGTCCCAAGTAAGAAAAGGGGCTCGGTGTCCAACACTTTTATAGGTTATCACACAAACACATCTCAAGAAGCTTGCTCACTAATCAAATGATCTCTGTGGGTTATGTTTCTGCAGTCATCCAGCAATACATTTATCCTACAGCAGTCATCTGAAAACATCTAAAACAAAATACCATAACAGATAAATGCTACGGTCTGTACCCGAGACTGTGCTGTGGTTATGGTCATAACATGTATGGGATAAGTTCATGCAATTATTAAAGGGGATTTATCGCTTCATCAGTTCGTCTGTTTCGTTGTACTTTCAGTTTCTCAGCTCTTCAAATCCAGGGGCGTTTCTTCCCCTTCCAGCTGGGTGTTTCTTAACTGAAGGGGGATGACATCATCCCCCCACTTCACTGTTCATGCTCGCTCCCGAGTCAGTGTGTTTGTTTGAGATCATTGGAAGGGGGATAGCACATCCTCCGTCTCTATCTGAGTCCACATGTCACTGTGTCATTCCTCTCCCTATGCAGTCTTATTTTGTAAGAGCGGTTTGTTTACATAGCACAAGCCTGCAGTCAGTCTAGACAGTCTTCTATGAACTCAGAGCACTGATCTCTTCTCCAGCTGGAGGTTTGTGACAGTTGAATCCAGTCTTCTATGAACTCATCCAGAGCAGCACAGATCTGTCTCCCTTCTATGTTTACATGCAGGAGAATTAGGCACCGAGCACAATTCTGCTGTTTTCTGATTGTAGAAGAAGCTGCAGGGTTATTGTGCTTCTGCTGGCTGTGCAGAGTGAAATGTTGCCGGCCCCTTATACTGAGTGAGAGAGGCAGGAATGCACACTCCCGTGAATATGACCAGGGAGGGAGGGGGGGGGGCAGACAGAATGTAAATTAGTAGAGACAACAGCCAATGAAATGAAAGGAGGAGGAATCCGCCCGGCACTGGGGAACAGTGTTTACACAAAACGAAGATAAGGGAGACAGTGAAAACAAGACAGCTTTGCAAATGACATCCAATTGCAAAGTTGCTTGTTTTCACTGTCCCCTTATTCTGAAGACCATTTAATGTAATGATACAACCCCTTTAAAGAGAACCTGTCACATAGGTTATGTCCCCCTTGCTGAGGGCAGCACAAGCTAGTGTCAGACCTGCTGTTTCCAGCGCTGTGTCCCTTATTCTGTAAGATGCTGTAGTTTTAGAGCATTTAATGCTCAAATCTGCAGTTTTCAGCCAGAAAAGAGTCATTCGAAGAGTCCTTCAAAGAGTCAGTTTTTTTCAAACCCGGCCAATCGGAGGCTAGCCCCGCCCACCTGAACTGATAAACCTATTACTTTGAATAGGTAGAAACATGTGAATAACTGTCAGTGGGCGTGGCTAGCCTTTGGTGGGCGGAGTTAACACCTACTCATGAATAAGATTTGAGCATTAAATGCTCTAAATCTACAGCATCTTACAGAATAAGGGACACAGCGCTGGGAACAGCAGGTCTGACACTAGCTTGTGCTGCCCTCAGCAAGGGGGGCATAACCTATGTGACAGGTTCCCTTTAAAGGAGTTTTATCGTTTGAACTGTTCGTGCTGTTCAGGTAATACTCTGAGATTGAATTTAAAAATCCAGGGGCGAGTCTCTCCTGTCAGCAGGCGTGTCTCTCCTCCCAGGAGGTGTGTCTCCCCTCACTGAAGAACTGTGACATCATCATTTTGTATGAAGCAGGGGATGCAGAAGGTTGTCTGGATATAACAGCTCTGTAGCCTCCTGCATGCTTCTTATGTCTTCAGCCTTCAGGCTCCATAAGCTCCCTGCTGTGTTATATGCAGTTATACACAAAGCCTGAACTGATGAGACATGTGAGGAGTGTACACCGCCCCCCACCCTTTTCCTCCCCTTCTGTTACTAGACAGGAGACTGTATGACTGTAGTATATACAGTTATACACACAGACTGACTGATGAGACATGTGAGGAAGCACACTGCCCCCCCTCCTCCCCTTCTGTTACCAGACAGGAGACTGTATGACTGTGGTGTATGCAGTTATACACACAGCCTGAATTGATGAGACATGTGAGGAGTGTACACTGCCTCCTCCCTCCTTCCCTTCTGTTACCAGACAGGAGACTGTGTGACTGTGGAATATGCAGTTATACACACAGCCTGAACTGATGAGACATGTGAGCAGGGCCGCCAACAGAAATTTCAGGGCCCCATACAGATGAAACATCTGGCCCCCCCTCCTCCCCTCAAACCCCGCCCCCAGCAACCCAACCTCCCCGCCCAAGCATGCCCACTGCCTGCCCCCAAAAATCACATTGCCCTGCCCCCAGACTGGCTGGCTGGCTAGGTAGGTAGGCAGGTGGCCAGCTGGCTAGGTAGGTAGATAGGTGGCCGGGCTGCTAGCTAGGTAGGTAGGTGGCCGGGCTGCTAGCTAGGTAGGTAGGTGGCCGGGCGGCTAGCTAGGTAGGTAGGTGGCCGGGAGGGCGGCTGGCTAGGTAGGTAGGTGGCCGGGCGGCTGGCTGGGTAGGTAGGTAGGTGGCCGGGCGGCTGGCTAGGTAGGTAGGTGGCCGGGCAGGTGGCTGGCTAGGTAGGTAGGTGGCCGGGCGGGCGGCTGGCTAGGTAGGTAGGTGGGCGGGCGGCTGGCTAGGGAGCTAGGTGGCCGGGCGGCTGGCTAGGTAGGTAGGTGGCCGGGTGGGTGGCTGGCTAGGTAGGTAGGTGGTCGGGCTGGCAGCTGGCTAGGTAGGTAGGTGGCCGGGCGGGCAGCTGGCTAGGTAGGTAGGTGGCCGGGCAGTTAGGGTGGTTAGGTAGGTAGGTAGGTAGGTGGCCGGGCGGCGTGCTAGGTAGGTAGGTAGGTGGCCTGGCGGCTGGCTAGGTAGGTAGGTAGGTGGCCGGGCAGCTGGCTAGGTAGGTAGGTAGATAGGTGGCCGGGCACGCGGCTGGCTAGGTAGGTAGGTAGGTAGATGGCCGGGCGGGCGGCTGGCTAGGGAGCTAGGTGGCCGGGCGGCTGGCTAGGTAGGTAGGTGGCCGGGCGGGCGGCTGGCTAGGTAGGTAGGTGGCCTGGCGGGCAGCTGGCTAGGTAGGTAGGTGGCCGGGCAGTTAGGGTGGTTAGGTAGGTAGGTGGCCGGGTGGCTGACTAGGTAGGTAGGTAGGTGGCCGGGCGGACAGTTGGCTAGGTAGGTAGGTGGCTGGTCGGGCGGGCGGGCGGCTAGGTAGGTGGCCGGGCGGGCGGCTGGCTAGGTAGGTAGGCAGGTGGCCAGCTGGCTAAGTTGGTAGGTAGGTGGCCGGGCTGCTAGCTAGGTAGGTAGGTGGCCGGGAGGGCGGCTGGCTAGGTAGGTAGGTGGCCGGGCAGCTGGCTGGGTAGGTAGGTAGGTGGCCGGGCGGCTGGCTGGGTAGGTAGGTAGGTGGCCGGGCGGCTGGCTAGGTCGGTAGGTAGGTGGCCGGGCCGCTGGATGGCTAGGTAGGTAGGTGGCCTGGTGGCTGGCTAGGTAGGTAGGTAGGTGGCCGGGCGGCTGGCTAGGTAGGTAGGTGGCCGGGCGGCTGGCTAGGTAGGTAGGTAGGTAGGCAGGTGGCCGAGCGGCTGGCTAGGTAGGGAGGTAGGTGGCCGGGCCGGTGGCTGGCGAGGTAGGTGGCCGGGCGGCTGGCTAGGTAGGTAGGTAGGTGGCCTGGCGGCTGGCTAGGTAGGTAGGTAGGTGGCCTGGCGGCTGGCTAGGTAGGTAGGTAGGTGGCCGGGCGGCTGGCTAGGTAGGTAGGTGGCCGGGCGGCTGGCTAGGTAGGTAGGTAGGTAGGTAGGTGGCCGGGCAGGTGGCTGGCTAGGTAGGTAGGTGGCCTGGCGCTGGCTAGGTAGGTAGGTAGGTGGCCGGGCGGCTGGCTAGGTAGGTAGGTGGCCGGGCGGCTGGCTAGGTAGGTAGGTGGCCGGGCGGCTGGCTAGATAGGTAGGTGGCCGGGCGGGCGGCTGGCTAGGTAGGTAGATGGCCGGGCAGGCGGCTGGCTAGGTAGGTAGGTGGCCGGGCAGGCGGCTGGCTAGGTAGGTAGGTGGCCGGGCGGGCGGCTGGCTAGTTAGGTAGGTGGCCGGGTGGGTGGCAGGCTAGGTAGGTAGGTGGTCGGGCTGGCGGCTGGCTAGGTAGGTAGGTTGCCGGGCGGGCAGCTGGCTAGGTAGGTAGGTGGCCGGGCAGTTAGGGTGGTTAGGTAGGTAGGTAGGTGGCCGGGCGGCGTGCTAGGTAGGTAGGTAGGTGGCCTGGCGGCTGGCTAGGTAGGAAGGTGGCCGGGCAGAAAGCTAGGTAGGTAGGTAGATAGGTGGCCGGGCACGCGGTTGGCTAGGTAGGTAGGTAGGTAGATGGCCGGGCAGGCGGCTGGCTAGGTAGGTAGGTGGCCGGGCGGCTGGCTAGGTAGGTAGGTGGCCGGGTGGGCGGCTGGCTAGGTAGGTAGGTGGTCAGGCTGGCGGCTGGCTAGGTAGGTAGGTGGCCGGGCGGGCGGCTTGCTAGGTAGGTAGGTGGCCGGGCAGTTAGGGTGGTTAGGTAGGCAGGTAGGTGGCCGGGTGGCTGACTAGGTAGGTAGGTAGGTGGCCGGGCGGGCAGTTGGCTAGGTAGGTAGGTGGCTGGTCGGGCGGGCGGGTGGCTAGGTAGGTGGCCGGGCAGTTAGGGTGGTTAGGTAGGTGCGCGGGCGGCTAGGTAGGTAGGTGGCCGGGTGGGCGGCTGGCTAGGTAGGTAGGTGGCCGGGCAGTTAGGGTGGTTAGGTAGGTAGGTAGGTGGCCGGGCGGCTGTCTAGGTAGGTAGCTGGCCGGGCGGTTGACTGGCTAGGTAGGTAGGTGCCCGGGCGGGCAGCATCCCCCTCCCCTCCTTCCCTCATACAGCCGCTGAGAGGTGGTCCTGGCTCAGCTGCGCTCCAGTGAGAAATCTTCTACTTACATGATCCCTGCGTGCTGTAGCCAGAGTCGGGACCTCATCTCTCTGTCTCCGCGCCACGCTGTGTGCCAAGTGGCGGGATGCGGAACAACTTGAATTTGTGAAGCTCCGCCCCAAGGGGTGGGGCCTCACAGATTCAAATTATTTGCATCCCGCCCACAGACAGAGGAGGAGGGTCCTGCTCCGGCTACAGCGCGCAGGGATCATGTAAGTAGAAGATTTTTCACTGGAGCGCAACTGAGCCGGAGGCGCGGGCACCCTCCCAGCACCGCCCCGCTCCGCCCTTACTGGACGGCCGGGCGCAATAATTTTTCTATATGCGGAGGCGGAGCGCAGCGGTGCAGGGAGCGCGGGCCCCTTCCTAGCACTACCGACAATCGCCGGCCGCCACCGGGCGCCATGTAGAGCGCGGCGCTCGGCTGCGCCGTGCTCTACTGTGCATTGTTTGAAATAAGCGGGCCTGCTTGAAGCGGGCCCCTTATTTCTCCGGGCCCCGTACAGGAGTACGGGTTGTACCCCCTGTACGGCAGCCCTGCATGTGAGAAGTGTACACTGCCCTCCTCTTCTTCCCATTCTTTTACCAGACAGGAGACTGTATGACTGTGATATATGCAGTTATACACACAACCTGAAATGAGGAGACATGTGAGGAGTGTACACTGCCCCCCCCCCCCATCCCCTCTGTTACCAGGCAGCAGACTGGGTTATATGGAGCAATGCACACTGCCCTCCTACCCTTCTCTCCCCCTGTTAACAGGCAGGAGACTCTATACGACTCTGTTATATGAGGGGATCTGTGATTTAAACAGGCAGTCATTGCCCAGATCATTCACCCTAGAGGTGGGAGATGTGTATAGAGCCAGCAGACCTTGGTTTCACTATCGATTTTAACAACTCAGAGGGGAGAAACCACAAAGTGTGCAGGCAGCCAATCACAGCGCAGTGGGCATGGCCGGGACATTTCCTGTCTGAAGGTGTATCCCAACAGGCTGAATGAAATGTCAGCCAGCCAATCACAGTGCAGGGGGTGTGTCTAGGGGGGGTGGGATCCGGCCAGGAGACCAGCAGCAGCAGAAACAGAATACAGATTTACAGAAAAGCTCATATCTGCTAAACCAAGTGACTGAGGTAATGCAACCCAATTACAAAAGTGCTTATTTTTACTGTCCCCATAATCTGAGACATGATATTTGTAGCGATAAAACCTCTTTAAGACCTGTTTTAATAAGAAGGTTGTTTAATCTGTTCCATACAAGCCTGGCATCAGTGGCACATCTCCTGGGTCTTTTGCCTGATGCCTCGGGTCTATTGGTGCCAGTAATCACCACATCTTTCCCTCCATCAGAGGCATCAAGGTGCACCAGGTATCTTCAGAGTCTATCCCTGAAACAGCAGCACGTCTTTCCACTGCGAGTCTAAATGACCCAAGTTCTGTCATTAGACTCAGGCTTTGGACAATATTTGCAGCTGGATGGCAATGTTCGTTCTGGATTTTGGACAGGGATTTATGGTTGTAATAGAAATGCAAATACATGAAAGTAATACATTTGTATGAAATTGGCCGTATGTTCAGTGTCATTCTACTATTTCAACCTCAGGTACATTGCTGTCAAAATTCTAAACAGTTTTCAAAAAGTATCAGAGATAATAATACTAATAATAAATAATAATGATCATGATAATAATAATAAAATCATATATATTCTAAAAGGTCTTATAATACATACAATAAGTATATTGCATATTGCTACAAGTTACCTGCACTTATACAGGCTCTGGATCCTGCTTGAAATATGGTTAAAAAATATTGTAAATCATACTAATACTACTACTAATGGTGATGATAGTATTAATATGTATATGATAACTGGTACTATAATACATATAATAAGTATATTGCTATAGTGTACCTGTAACAATTGAGGCTCCTTATCTGGTTTGTGATGATAACAATGTGATCTGTTATTCTCTGCTGTCTGGGAATATGTAAAGTAGTCACAGTCTTCTCTGTTCCCTCTATACTGTATATTTAAGGCTTACAGTAATGTTTCATAATTTCCTTCCTGTCAGCTATAAATGACAATTTATACTGTTCTAAAGTTCGGATCCATATGTCTTGTGAGGGTGAGGGGTGGAGGGGAGGGATATGTTATGTGCATTCAGTTTTTTTTAGTTATATTGCTATGAAAGTAGATTTATATTAACACCCACTGAGGTCAATGAAGAAGTAAAAATATAAAGTCATCAGTTCTGTATCCATATCCCAAAAGCGCTGATTTATGTTCCGCAATCCGGCAGCCATGGAGTTTTATAAGGCTCTGCTGTAACTGTCTCTACATTTTCATTTTTTTTTATTTATATAGCACTGTTATAGTCCACGGCGATGTACAGAGATTGTTAAGCAATCACATTGGTCCCTGTCCCCATTAAAGCTCACAATCTAAATTTCAGATTAATCTACCCATACATTTCTTGGACTGTGGGGGAAACCAGAGCACGGGGAGAGCATACAAACTCCATGCAGATGTTGTGTTTGGTGGGGTCTGAACAGCAACAGTGCTAACCACTGAGCCAAGTATAAAGAAAACTATGGCTGGTACCACCGGATGCCCTATTACTGAACTGTTCTAACCTGGAAGAATTACTTATGCTTGCCAGACCTCATAAAGTAACAAGGATGCTCCCAGAAGGGAATATCACAAAGACACCATGAAGAGACAAGGTACCCAGAACAAAGAGGACTGCAAGCCCAAAATTTGTTTAGACTTCTTGTCTAAAATCTGGGTTTATTTTGGGGAGTAAAGAGGAGTCAGTATGCACTACCTGTGATTTAAGTGCCTTAGGTTTGTTGCTGTCCTATATAAATGAATGGGATATATTTTAATTTCACATGCCACCTGATACTCGTGTTTTACAGTGGCACAACAATGGTAGTAAGAAAATGTTACTGTATCTGCTCTCCTGTTGCCGTTGTGCTGATGAAGGAGGCACAAATCTCTGTTAAGCGATATGCCAGTGTCACTTGGTAAGGAGCTTGCTACTGGTTCCACTGTCCTGGTCTTTCCAAGCGGAGGAGTCCAGGAGAAGATGAGTAAAATCAAGTAAAAACCCGATAGTTGATCCACTAAAAAAGCCAACAGCTATCTGGTTCCAAATTAGCGCAGAGACTCCAGTGTTCTAAGAAAAAGGTAAAAATACCGTATTTATTGGTCGAAGTTACGCGTTACGTGCAAAATCACACTTCCTCAGACTTCAAGTCTAAATAAGTGTGATTTTGCACGTAACGCGTAACTTCGACCAATAAATACGGTATTTTTACCTTTTTCTTATAACACTGGAGTCTCTGCGCTAATTTGGAACCTCATAGCTGTTGGCTTTTTTAGTGCATCAACTATCGGGTTTTTACTTGATTTTACAGATATCAAGAACAGGCAGCTAACACAGTATGTGATTGGGGCCTAAAATCATAAATAAGCTTGTGTGCTGGTGATAAGATACGGCAGGGAGTGACAATCACATTACTGACAAACTTTAACCATTTAGAGCTCTGTAGTCTTGTGTCCTGCTGTTAAAAACCCTCCATTACCAATGTCCCTCTACCAGGCTCACCTAGGAATAGTATAGCTGATATGCCAATCACTGCTTTAGCACCACCCACAGCCTGATCAGAAAGTGAGAGCCTGAAGCTGACTGTGAAAAGAAGGCTCCATGACACAGCATGGTGAGAAAACACCTTTAAATGTCCCTATTTTTGACTTGATGGATACATTTGCAATAATAAATTACTATATTGTCCCCCAAAAAAGCATTTCTCTGGTTCCTAACTACATACTAGGCAACAGTTTGTAAATGAAAAGCAATTAAAGTGTATAGAAAATGTACATATTGCATTCAATGAAAAATAAGTGTCCCTCTGCAACCATCCAAAAAGTTGGGATGCATTCAGTGCAGTATCCACTCATTGTTTTGTGGGTAATATGCACCATAGGATGGCATCTGATGAAAGATAGGGGCAGATTTACTTAGACTGGCATGTCCCAATTTCACAACCCTGGTGGGCCCCTCGGCATCATGGGCCCCTGGGAATAGCAGATCTGGGGCTGCTTTTAAGGTAGAAAAGCAGTGAAAGAAGGATAGAAAGCAAGAAGCATATCTAGTATTTCCAGCCATATACAGTGGAATTCCACTGGTGGGCCCCAAGAATCAACTCCACTGATAACTCCCATAGAACAGAATGGAAAAGTACTGCACGAGCATGACTTCTCTCTTTTCTTCAAAGAGGCTCGTTCTCAAGATAGTTGCAGGTCCCAGAGATGGAACCCGTACCTATGATACATTTATGTTATATCCTATCAATATGCTATAAATTTCTTAGATAAAAACACCCATTTAATAAAGTAGTTGCGTTCGTGGTTGGTATAGATTTCGTTTGTGGCTGGCATAGATTTACTGGTGTAAATTACAATAAGGCCTCGTTCACACGGCTTAAAATGGGACTCATTGGAGCCGTACTGCGCGCCGTATTTGCGCTGCAGTACGGCTCCAATCCGTCCCAGTAACTACGGTAATCCACAGTTCTCATAGAGAACTATGGATTCCGTCTCTCCTCCCCGCTCGGCGAATCCGCCGCAGGGGGAGAAAGTGACATGCACATTATTTACGGCGTGTACGCGCCGTGAATAATGTGTGTCTATGGGGCCAGCGAGGCCTCGGTCCATGATGTTCTCCTCCGGCTCCCAAGATCTCTCCTCAGGCCCGAATCCCTCCCAATTGACCAGAAAATGACGTTTCCCTCTGATGGATTTCATAGCCAGGATGTCCTTCACCGCAAAGACATCGGAGGTTACTGCTTCAGGAGAGGGGGGGGGGGGGGTAATCCTCCAGGAGAAGCGGTTTAGCGCGACGGGCTTCAGTAGGGAGACATGAAAAGAATTAGGATCTGCATGGAAGGTGGGAGCCGGAGTTTATAGGCCACAGGATTAATACGACTCAATACCTCAAACGGCTCCAAGAACCGTTGACCCAGTTTATAACTCGGTATCTTGAGCCAAACGAATTTGGCAGAGAGCCACACCTTGTCACCAGGAGCAAAATTCGGAGCAGGTCTCCTCTTCTTGTCCGCCTGGGTTTTCATGCGGACTGCTGCCTGCTGTAGGGACTGACGAGTCTGCTCCAAAATAGCGGACATATCTCGAACCATAGCATCCACCACAGGAACTTTGGAAGAAGAGGCTACAGGGAGAGGTGGGCGGGGGTGCTGCCCATAGACCTCGTAGAGGGAGATGCACCAGAGGATTCCGAGTCCAAAGACTTATAGGAGAACTCAGGTTGGACCAATCATCCTGGCGAGCTGAGACAAAATGCCGCAGGTAGGCAACCAAAACCTGATTGACTCTCTCTACTTGGCTGTTGGACTGAGGATGGTATGCCGAGGAAAAATCCAGCTTTACCTGCAACTGTAAACAGAGGGCACGCCAAAATCTAGATACAAATTGGACTCCTCGGTCAGAGACGATGTGCTGTGGCAGACCGTGAAGGCGTTCCGGCGGGATGATATGTTGGGGCAGTGATTCTTCTCCGACGATGTCCGAAGCACGGGAGAGAGCATCAGCCCTTACATTCTTCTCTGCGGGGCGGAAAGTGGATACGAAAATTGAATCGGGAGAAGAGGAGTTGACCAACGGGCTTGACGAGGATTAAGCCGCTGGGCTGATTGAAGGTACAGAAGATTCTTATGGTCCGTGTATACATCAAAGGGATGGCGGGCTCCTTCCAGGAGATGGCGCCATTACTCCAGGGCCATCTTGATTGCAAGCAACTCCCAATCCCCAATGGCATAGTTCTTCTCCGCCGAGGAGAATGTCTTCGAGAAGAACCCACAAGTGAGTGTCTTCCCCGTGGGCCCCTTCTGAGTAAGGACTGTACCTGCTCCCACAGAGGACGCGTCCACTTCCAACGAGAATGGTTTTTTCCGGCTCTGGGTGAGTCAAGATGGGTGCAGAGGCGAAGGCAGCCTTTAGCTCAGAGAATGCCTTCTCGGCCGCTGATGGCCAACATCTGGATTAGCCTTCTTCTTCGTGAGAGCCACGATCGGAGCCACTAGTGTGGAAAAGTGGCGAATAAACTGGCGGTAATAGTTGGCAAATCCCAAGAACCGTTGTATGGCCCGGAGGCCCACGGGGTGTGGCCACTGGAGGATTGCTGATAGCTTAGTTGGATCCATTTGAAGACCTCGGTCAGGAACAATGTAGCCTAGGAAGGGCAGGCTGGTCTGATGGAAAAGACATTTCTCCAGCTTAGCGTATAGGCGGTTACTGCGTAGACGTTGCAGAACCTGGCGAAAAATTTTTGCCGATTAAATCCCTTGGGCTGGAAAAATATCAGGGGTCGTCAAAAATACCCTAATATAAAAAAAAGAGTTAGTAGATCCCTGAAGATTCGGGGACGAACTCTGAAAGGGCCGCAGGAGGGATTAAAAAAAAAAAAAGGGCAACAAAAAGGATTCAAAGTGCCCGTCTTTGATTTTTGAATGCCGTTTTTCCCCCTTTTCCCCCCTTGCGAATCCGGGTGAGAATTTATGCTCCTGAAGGGTCCACTTAGTAAAAAACCTTGGCCCCCTTTGAAAACGGTCCCAAAAAATTCAGAGATTAACGGTAAAGGATACTGGTTCCACGGTCTCTTGTTTAAAACCCCGGGAGTCTATGCAGGGGGGAAGAGATCCATCTTCTTTTTTAAAGAAGAAAAAACCAGCTAAAGGGAGGGGAGGAGGGCTTCCGAAAAAAAGCCCCCTGGGGGTTCTTTGTAGAAAACCGTCCCTGGCCTTTTTCTCCGGGACGGCAGCGGGTAAACCTGCCCCAAGGGGACTGGTCCCCGACTGGAGGCGAAGGGGGCAGTCATAGGGGGGTTTAGGGGGAAGAGAATTTGGGCCTGCTTTTCAGAAAAGACATCCGAAAAGTCCTGGTATTCGGTAGGCAGGCCTGGCAGCGGTCTGACGGGTGCTTGAGAGACAGCGGAGGGCACCGGGCAAGGTGCCAGCAGACAGCGGTTTTGACAGTCGGGGCCCCCACGCACAGCCTCGCCGGTTCTCCAGTTGAGCGTGGGAGCATGGTGTTGCAACCAAGGAAGCCCCAACAGGATTGCTGACGAGGACCAGGGAAGTACGAAGAACAAGATCCTCTCTCTGTGCAGGATCCCCACGCGAAGAGACACCGGCTTGGTCCTGTACTGAATGGTGTCACTGAGAAGCTCCCCACTGACTGAGGATATCACCAACAGTCTCTCCAAGCGGTCTACCGGAAGTTGATACCGAGACACCAGGGCGGCGTGGATGAAACTCCCGGCCGAACCAGAATCCAGGAGTGCCGGTACACGAGTCCAGAGTCAGTTGTGACTTCCACTGGCAAGGAAAGACGTGTAGAGGAAGAACTCACACCTAGGGACGCCTCTCCCACGTGGCATAGGTACGAGCCTTTCCCGGACGCTGGGGACGGAGAGGACAGCCCATACAAAAATGGTACCGGGGTGGCCCAGTACAGGCATAGCCCCTCTTGACGCCGACGGGACAACTCCTGCTCCGATATGTGGACTCGGTCTATTTGCATAGGTTCCTCCCCAGACGGTAGAGGAGGCAGCAGCGGGGGTCTCTGGAACACCGGAGCCAGACGTGCTAAGCGGCAGGGCCGCACAGGTTCGCATTCCAGACGAAGCTCCTCTTGCCTCTCGGCGAAGCGTATGTCTCTGCGGGTGGCTAGATGTATCAAGTCACTTAGGGAGGATGGTAAATCCCTTGCCGCTAGAGCATCCTTGACTCTGCTGGATAGGCCCTTCTTAAAGGTGGCGCACAGGGCAGCATCGTTCCACGACAGTTCAAACGCCAGGGTTCGAAATTGGACTGCACAGTTCAGTAGCGCAGTCTCTGCAGAAGATGCTCGTGCCGACTCTTCAAAAACACTGCGGAACAACTCCGTGAGGAAGGCTTGCAGGTCCGCAATCACTGGGTTGCTCCTGTCCTCAAGAGGGATAGCCCAAACCAAGGCTTTCCCGGCCAGTAGACTGACCACAAATGCCACCTTGGAGCGTTCCGTGGGGAATTGGTCAGCCATCAATTCGATGTGCATGGAGCACTGGGCGATGAAACCCCTGCACAGCTTCGGGTCTCCCTCAAACTTTGACTTTGACGGCAGACGGAGCTTGGGACCCACAGTCGCAGGTGGAGCAGCAGATGGCGGCGGCGCCACGGGTGGAGAAGGCGGCTGCTGTTGATTTGCCAATAGTTGCTGAAACATGGTGGTCAGCTGGTCTATCTGCTGAGCTTGTTGCGCGATTTGTCGCGACTGTTGCGCAACAACTGCTGCAAGGTCTACTTCACTCGGAAGAGGCACCTTGGCGGGATCCATGGCCGGTCTTGCTGTCACGATGGACGGTAGTGGATCCGCAAGACCAGCGCAAGCGATGGCGTAAGCCACAGCAAGGAGCGGAGTCTAAGTAGAACCCGGTATTCACCAGAGCCCGCCGCAAAGTGGGATGGACTTGCTGCGGCGCGAAACTACCAGGTCGCTTCCACTGGCGAGACTTGCTTTCGGTGGCGGCCAAGGAGTAGCGAGGCATAGAATCGTCAGACGAGGCGTAGTCGGGGACGGGCAATAAGGTCAGGGCAGGCGGCAAAGGTTCGTAGTCGAGAGGCGTAGGCAAAGAAGTACGGTACACGGACAGGACGAAGGCACACAGAACGCTTTCTCAATAGGCTAGAAGGCACTAAAGATCCGGCGGGGACGTCCCAGAAGTGTAACCCTTAAATAGGGTCAGCGATTGACAACAACAAATAATGGGCACGCTGGCCCTTTAAATCAGAAGAGGCTGACGCGCACGTGCCCTAAGGAGCGGGGACGCGCGCCGCAGCCGCCAGGGACACCGCACAGAAGCCGGAGCGCGCACTGGTAAGTCCGCCCGCCCAGGGGAACGAGTACGCCCGCGGCCTGGCACCCGGACCACGGCGCCGCTCGTCCCCGCGGCGGGAGAGGGGGCAGAAGTCCCGGTGAGACCGCAGCCCGGCCGAGGGGCTGCGGAACCACCGGTGACAGTATGATTTTATGATTTGCCGCACAGGAGCATTTTCTAGAATACCACTAAAACTCCTTTTAAGAATTCTCATCTTTTTAGTGTTGTTTTTGGAGTGGACGCAATTCGCAAGCGAAAACTTGCACTAAACTTCTGCATTTCTTTTGAAATGACAGTCAAAAACCTGAAAATATAACATTACATGCAAATGCGCTAACTGCTGAATCAGAAATCCAGTAAATCTCTGGGGAAGTCTAAAGATGTCATGTGCACAATGAAACTGATTAGAAAAGGAAGTTGGTAGATGTCTATATTGTAGTTTTTTTTACAGTAAAGTCTTTAAGAAAATTCGCCATCAGACAAGGGGGCCTTTTTTAAAAAGAGTTTTGAACAAAATTAATGGGTTCAGCATTTTTTTTTGGCCCAAATTTCCCCAAATGTTTGAATTATAAATTTTAAAAATAAACATAATAAATTTTTACTTAGTTTTTAAAAACTTAACCCCGTTTTAAAAAAAAAACATTTAAAAGGGGGGAATGGGAAATTTTTTTTCTCAAACCTTTTCTGCTACTTTAAAATCCCGGGAAAATTGCCGAGCAGCGGTAGTGGACCCACGGGAACACCAAAAGGGCCAAGGGCCCGAAAGCCTTGCCGGGGAAGCGGAATCAAAGGGTAGGCCCCGGGTTTTTTTCACCAGAGCCCGCAGCAAAGCGGGATGGCCCTTGTGCGGGGGGAAAAATTTTCCAGGTCCCCACCCTTTTTGGACGGGATTTGGCTTGCGGGGGGCCCCCAAGGTGAGAATGGTCCCAGAATTTTAAGGCGAAGATGTAGTGGGGAAACAGGGGGTTTTAAGGTCAGGACAGGAATCGGGGGTTCGTGTTCGAGGGACGGAGGCAGTAATATGGTAACGGAATGACTTTCCCAAGGAAAAGGAAACGCTTCTGGGATAGGCTGAAAAAGGCCCACAAAAGGATTAGCACAGGGTTTGGGAAAAGGGGCGGGCTTAAATGGGGGAAAGAGACCGGCAAATCGGAATTTACCGGTGCGCTGGCCCTTTTTTTTAAAACAGAGGGCGCGCACGCCCCCCTAGGAGGGGGGGGGACAGGGCGAAAACGGGAAAACAGAACAAAGACAAGGCCCCGGCTGGGGGGTTTTTCCCCGGGCGAAATCGGGACGGTGGGGCCCCAGGCCCGACAGGCGGTTCCCGGCCCCAAAACTCCCCCGTGGGGCACGGATGCGCCCGCGACCCGGGAAGAGGGTCGCGGGGGTACCCGTGACAGTACCCCCCTTTTATGCCCCTCCCTCTTTCGGGTGGGGAGGAATTTCGGGGTTAATGGTGCGATCAAGGATATTGTCTTCGGGTTTAACAGGCCCCTTTTTTCAGGCCAAACCCCCTTCCCAGTCAATGAGAAAATGCTGTTTTCCCCGGATTGTTCTCAGGGCCCCAAGATCTTCTTAGGGAAAGTGTTTGTGGGTAAAAGTCTCAGGAGCGGGGGAAAAGGGCCCTTCCGGGAGAAACGTTCGGGGACAACGGGCCCTTCGGGGGAGGGGGGACAGGGAAAGGAAAGTTTGGGACCCGATTCTGGGGGGAAAGGGGTTCTTATTTCCCAAAGGTTTAAAAAGGTTCAACCCCTCGAAGCCCCAAGAAACGAAAAACCCAAAATTTGTACCCGGGGATCTTGAGACGAATGTACTTCGGTGAAAAAACCATACTTTGTCTCCAGGAGAGAAGATATTTGGGGGGTCTTCTCCTTTTGTCCGGTTTTGTTTTTTAGGCGGGCGAACCCCGTTGCAGGGGGATGGCATGTCTAAACCCCAGATGGGGGGTTAAGTCTGGCCCCAAGTCCCCTTTTCGGCCGGGACCTCGGAGGGGCCCAAGAGGGGGGGAGGGGGGGGCGGGGATGCGCCCGTAGATCAGGGAAAAAGGGGGGCGGGGGCCCCGGCGACCAGGGGTCTAAAAAAATGTATGAGAATTTGCCCTGATAACAGTTTGGCCCAGTCGTTGACGGAGAGAAAACAAAAAGTGCCGAGATAGATCCCCGTATCGGGTTTAACCCTTTTCCTCCACTTCCCCTTTTGGTCTGGGGGGAAAAGGGGGCCCGGGAAGGGAAAAAATCCTTTTTTTCTTGTAGCTGTTAAGAGGGGGGCCCCAATAAAACCTTGAAAAAAAATTGGCCCCCAGGTTTTAAAACGATTTGCCGGGGTTTACCCCATGCAACCTGAAAATGTGTTGGAAAAAAAAAGGCGGGCAGGACGGTGGCCGAAGGTTTAAACCAGGCAGGGGGACAAAAGGAACACCCTTAGAAAATCGATCCGTGCCCCCCAGAAAAAACCGTTTTTCCCCGGGAGGAAAGGGAGGTCAGTAAAAAAGGGTCCATAGCCACGGGGGGCCCCAAGGGGAAGTTGGGGAATAGGTAGGGTTTTGTAGGGGCCCTCCGGGTTTGAGACGAGGGATTTTTTCCCGGGCACAGGAAGCACAAGACTCCACAAAGTCAGGGAAACCCCTTGGGACCACCCCAGGCCACCTTTTTAAAAAGGGAGATGGGGAAAACCCGGATTTTTTCAAGCCTGGTTTTTCCACCCCATACAAGAACAATGTCCCCAATTCAAAATTTCTTCTTCCATAAAAGGGGGGGCCACATAATTTCTTGCCGGGGGAAATCCGTTGCAGATTAGGGGTTTCCCAGCCAAGTTTAAATCTTTCTGGGGGGAATTTAAATATGCCAAAGGAACTGACTCGCCCCCGAGGCACTGACACGTCAGGGGAAGGGGGAGAGGGGCATCTGCCTTGACAATCTTGCTGCAGGGGGGGGGAAATTTAATCAGAAATCAAAAAGTCGAAACCGGGAAAAAGGGAAGGGGGCCATCGTGCTTGGGGGGGTTTAGACTTTGGGGCCCGTTTGAAGATAAAGTAGGTTCTTAGGGGTCAGTTAAATTTTGACCAGGTGCGACCTCCAGGAAGATAGCCCCATTCTTTCTAGGGTTTAATTTTATGGCCGGGTTTTTTTCCCGGGGTCCCCAAATGGAAAAATTTTTTGGGAAAAAGGTTTGGGGGAAAAAAAAAAAACACAGGGTGAGGGTCTTGCCCTTTTGGGAAAAGCCGCTCCGGGTCCTCCCAAACGAAGGGGTTATTCCTTCAAAGAAAAAAGGGTTTTTCTCCGTTTGGGGGCCGGGAGAGTATGGGGCGATAAAAAAGCAGACTTCAATTTTTGGAAGGGTTTTCTCCGGCGGGTTTGACCAGAGCTTGGGATTATTTCCCCTTTTTTTGGGTTTAAGTTCCTAAAAGCGAAAACCAGGGAGGGGGGGGAAAATGTGGCACGAAATGCTATTAAAAAATTTGGGCCCAAAACCCCGGGAAACCCTTTTTGTATGGCTCGGGGCCCCCACGGGTCTTGGCCATTGCAGGACGGCGACAGTTTGGCAGGATCCATCTCAGGCCCCTTTTCAGAAATAATATAGCCCTGAAAAGGAAGGCCTTCTGGTGGAAGAGGCACTTTTCGAGTTGGCATAGAGGCCGTTAGCCCCTTTAAAAGGGCCCGGGGGACCTGTCGTACCTGGACCACGGGGGGGCTCTGGGCGGGGGAGAAAACCAGAATATCGTCCAGAAAAAACGACAAAAAAGGATAAGGAGGGGCCCGGAATTTTGTCATTGACGAAATCCTGGGAAAACCGCTGGGGCATTGCAGAGGCCAAGGGGGGATGCCGGGGGGGGACTCAAAAAAGCCTTTGCGGGTGTTTGAAACTGTCTTCCAATTTTTTATCTTTTTTTTTTTACGGAAAAGCGGGAAAGAGGTTGTAAGGCCCCCCATAGATCCAATTTAGGAAATTTTGGCCCCAGGGCCCGGTTTGGGGGGAGTCAAATGTCAAAGGCAGGGGGTTTCCCCTTTTTTTCAAATCATTTTGAGCCCTCGGTAATCGGTACTTTGGGCGTAGAGAACCCCTCCTTTTTCTCCACGAAAAAGGGAAACCCGGGCCCCCCCTGGAGGGAGGCTTGCGAATAAATCCTTTGGAGATTTTTTTCAATGTAAAGGGCCCACCCTAGGGCCCCCCTCTCCGGGGGACAGACGAGGGGAGGGGCCTGCCCCAGGGTGGGGGAAGTTCTGGGCGAAAGGGCGTTTTGGGCGTCATAGGGGGGATGAGGAGGAAAGCATCTCTGTCTTTCTCGGAGAAAAACCCCCTTTTTTTGCAAAATTCTTGGGACGGAGCGGGAAAGGCCCGCCCAAAAAGGGGTAGATGGGGGAAGGAGAAGAAACGGGAAGCACCGGGGGGGGGGGGGTGTACCAAACAGCGAGGGAAAGACATTTCCCTTTCCCCCAACGCCCGAACCCTTTGCCCCTTTCCCAAATTGAGCAAAAGGGGGAGGCGCTGCAAACCCGGAAGGGCCCCGAAAGAAATGCGAGGAAAGGGCTGGGGTTTGCACTTAAAAAACGAGCCTTCCCCATTAGTTGGCCCCCCCTTGAAAGGGCAAAGGGTTTTTTTGGGCAGTTCTGGACCGGATCACGGAGGATCTCCCCAATGACAAGGGGGGATGGCAAGAGGTTTTTTCCCGGTGGATCACGGAAAGGGTTGAAAAACTAGAAACCAAGGCCCGCCCAAACCATGAAGTTTCCCGCAGACCCGGAGTCCAAAAAAGGCAAAAGACTTGAAATGAAACTCCCGATCCTGTTGGGGTAGGACGGGGGATGGTCAAGCGAGGAGAGGGCGCCTCTCCCACATATGCTAGGTGCGTACATTTCCCGGATGCTGCGGACGAAGCGGGCAGCCCCTGCGGGAAAGTGTTCGGGCGGCACCCAAAAGAGGCATAGGTTTTCCTCACCCGTGGGTCAGCTCCTGGGGGGGTCAGGTGGGCTCTGTCCCCCCTTGCATGAGTTCCTCAGCGCAGGGAGGGGGGGATGACTGTGGCGATCTCTGGGAATTTCAAAGGGGTAAGCGGGGGGAAAAAGACGAAAAATGGGTGGTTCGTGCTCCAGATGGAGCTCTTCACGCCGTTTGGAAAAAACGGGGTGTCGATTTCAAGTGGGGCCCTTGAGGGTAAGGTCAATCAAGGGAAAAAAGGTGGTCACGGGTGGTTTAAAGGGATCCTTGATTTGGCTTAGAGAGGCCTTTCTTGAAGGGGCGGCTAATGCCCGCATCGTTTTCCCCTTATAGTCAGGGGCCAGGGTGCGAAATGTACCGCCCAATTGCCAACCGAAGGTCTTTTTGGCGCGGGGTTTAATAAGGCAGTTCGCGGAAAAAGAGGGTCGGGTGGGTTCCCCAAAAACGCTGGGAACTGTGAAAGGGAACCCGGGGGAGGTTAGCCGTGACCGGGGGCGTCTCTGGGCCCAAAGGGGGGTAGCCCCCGGCCAGGGCTTTCCCGGAGAGAAGGCTGAAACCCCAAAAGCGCCTTTTGACCTTGTGGGGAGGGAAAAGAATCCCCAAACGGTCGATAGGGAGAAGGGTCTGCAAAACCTTGGAGTCCCATCGAATTTGGGTGGCAAAAGACAGCCGGGGGTCTTGGACCAGCAGCCCGTGCAGAAGGTTAGGGAACAACGGAGCGGGTTTTTGCTGCTGAGGGGGTTTAGGCACTGCTGCATCATGGCGGAGTGTGGTGAGTTGGGTGGGGCCCGCTGGGCGATCTGCTGGGGGTTGCTGATCCCGATGGTGGTTAAAGGCAGTGGGGCTAGGCGAGGCCCTTGGGCGGTATCCTTTGGGCCCCGGGTCTTATGTCACGAGAGGGTAGTGGATCCGCTGGGAAACCCCCCAAAGCGATGGTGTAAGCCACCCAGGGGGGCGGGAAAATTTTGTAGGTCCCCCGGTTTTTACCCGGAAACCGCCGCCAAAACGGGATGGACTTGCTGCGGGGGAGTCTCCAGGTCCCCTTTTCCCCTGACGTGACTTGCTTGCGGTTTGGGAGCCAAGGTAGAGCGTGGTGCCCGAATCGTAAGGTGAAGCGTTTGCGAGGAAAGGGGAGCAGAGGTTCGGGGTCGAGGGAGGAGGCGTAAGTACGGTAAAGGAAATGAGATAAAGGCAAAGGGAAACGCTTTTCGATAGGCTGTAAAAGGCACAAAAGATCGGACAGGGATCAGGAGGGGAGGTTAAAATAGGGGCAGCACCGGAAAATCGGAATTTCGGTGGGGGCCCTTTAAATTTAACAGTGGGAGTCGAGCCTAGGAGGCGGGGAGCGGGGGGGAAATAGAGACAAGATGCGTGTGGTGGGGTGAAATACCCCGCTGCGACGAGTGCATTGGGGTCGAAAATGCGGTCCGGGCCATTGCCCCCGGGGGGAGGATGGCCCACGACCCGGGGAAGGTGGGGGGTACCCATGACAGAAATATTGAGGTTCCTAGTGTACATTTTTTATCCAAACTGTAAATGCCCATTACGCGACAAGGGGATCTCATAAGTGGTGCCTACTCCAAATGTTACTTCTTTGGGTCTGTTAGCCCCCCTTTTTCCAGGGGGAGAAGATTCCAGCTTAACCCTCTTGTTAAAAAAAGTTGTATACTGATAAGTGGGTGGGGTGCACAAGCAAAATGGGGGTAGCCCTCCCCCCTGCAAAAAAAATTAAAAAACAAAGTTTTGGGCAGCAATCCCAAGACAATTAAAAAAAAAAAAAATTTTTATTGGGGCACGTGGTTTTTGGCAGCAAAAAAAACTGCAAAACAAAACAAAGTCCAGGTCTTTAATCATAAAAAAGTCAAAAGGGGTTTTAGGAAAGTTTTTTTAAAAAACTTTTATACTTTAGTACATGAACATTTTGGGTTTTAGTGTAGGGGGTTCTAGGAAGGGGCAAATACGGTCGGTTTGCCGGAGTTATCTGTCTGTTTTTCGGCCCTCCCCGGCCGGGGGGGGTGGGGGGGGGGGCGGCCCTTTTTCCGCAAAAAGGGGAAGATTGTGCTGCACAATGTTTTTTCGGCCGGACCGCGGGCGGAAAAAAACGCCCGACGGAGGACCCGTGCAGTTTGTTTTTAACCAGAGCAGATTATAACTGGATCTTCTCGTCCTGAAAACATGTGGGTCTGTGTGCTAAAAGTCTAACTATCACTGGAATCATAATGACTTGCAGAATATAGATAACACATCATTTTTACCAAACACTGAACTCCATAAAAATGAAACCAGTACAAAAGTGTCGCTCCCCCCGCTCGGCGAATCCGCCGCGGGGGAGAAAGTGACATGAACATTATTTACGGCGTGGACGCGCCATAAATAATGCAGTGTCTATGGGGCCGCCAAGCAGCGCATCCGCAGCACAGACACTGTTGAGACCTGTGTGATGACATCACTCACTGCTATCACATAGAACAAACAGCAGGGGGGAGAGATATACACAGGTCAGTTAGGCTATGTTCACACGGCTTATTTCGGGGCGTATTTACGGACGTATTTACGTCCGCAAATACGTCCCGAAATACGTTTCAATTACGTGTGACAAAGTGTGTCACGTATTTCGTGTCGTAAATACATTCCCCATTCTTTACTGTGGGGATTTACGTTGCAAAATACGCCTCAATAAGTGACAGGGGACTTAATTTTACGATCGTATTTACGGACGTATTTACGCCTGCAAATACGTAGCGAAAATACGCCTCGTGTGAATGACGAGGCGTATTTAACATTGGAATCAATGCTAATCTAATTGTCCAATATTTGAAACTTATTTCGGGACGTATTTACGGACGTATTTACGTCCGCAAATACGTCCCGAAATAAGCCGTGTGAACATAGCCTTACTGAGGGAACTGAAACAGCCAGGGAGGTCATAAATTCACTTGTATCTCCTTAAGGAAAACAGATGATCAAAGCAATATATTTGGAAAATGTCTTTATTTTGTGTTCCCTACAATTTGAAAGCTATTCTTTGTAGCGAGACAACCCCTTTAAGTGACTGTGAAAAGCAGATCCTAGTGCAGGGAACAGAGACATAATGCTGAGGTGTAGCTCAGAGACTGTATTAACAGAAGACTGCAAAAGAACCTCCAGTTATCATAGCCAGTGATGCTACTTATTAAGAACTTTGGGCAACATGTATTATATTTTTAATCAGACGCCCTCCAGTATCAGGCGCAATACAGAGAGTCTGTGGCACTTTGTAATGTGCCCGAGATTGGGGGGCATGCTGGAGGTGGGGCACACTACAATTGTACAAATCTACACATTTATAGCTTCAGTATGGCAAATCCAGGCGCATTACTGCTGGAACAGGCAGACCAAAGTTAAAAGTGGTTTACCTGAGCCGGAAGTGTCGCTATGAAGCTAGAAAGTGCTACATTTCTGACCCACATTAGAATAGGTTCATAGATTCAGGTGCATTCTATGCTACTAATGCATGCAATAAAATTGGCGCTTGGGAGCCACAAATCATGCATGTCGCTCTTTGAGTCTATAAGAGCATTGCCAAGATTTATGCACCTGTTAAGCCATGTTCACACGGTTTCAAATGGGCCGTTTTCGGTCCGTAATTACGCGCCGATAGTGCGGCAATTACGGACGAAACGGCCCATTCATTACGGTAATTCACAGTTCTCATAGAGAACTATGGATTACGTCTCCTCTCCCGCCCGGCGAAGTCGCTGGGCGGGGAGATAATTGACATGTCACTTTCTAGCGTCGTATACGCGCCGCTAGCAGTGATTGTCTATGGGCCGGCGAAGTGCCGGCCCCGCTCACTCCCCCGCTCCCGCCCCGCCCCGTCCACCGGCGTAATTTCGCCCCGTAATTACGCCGTGTGGACGGGCGGCGGGGTGGGAGCGGGGGGAGGGAGCGGAGGGGTCGGCACCTCGCCGGCCCATAGACAATCATTACTAGCGGCGCGTATACGCCGCTAGAAAGTGACATGTCAATTATCTCCGCCCTCGCCGTATTCGCCCGGCAGGGAGAGGAGACGTAATCCATAGTTCTCTATGAAAACTGTGGATTACCGTAATGACTGGGACGTATTCCAGCCGTAATTTGCGCACTCCGGCGCGTAATTACGGACCGAAATACGGCCCATTTTAAGCCGTGTGAACATGGCCTAAATGTTACTGTAAGGGGCCGTTCACACGGCTTATTGCGCCGCGGATTGGAGCCGTACTGCGCGCCGGATTTGCGCTGCAGTACGGCTCCAATCTCATAGAGAACAGTGGATTCCGTCACTCCTCCCCGCTCGGCGAAGCCGCCGGGCAGAGAGAAAGTGACATGCACTTTATCCAGGCGCAATACACGCCGTGGATAATGCAAGTATATGGGGCCGGCGGGCAGCGCCCCCGCCCCTTATTCAAGCCGGAAGTGCGAGCGCAATCCGGCTCGCAATTACGGCTTGAATAAGCCGTGTGAACACGGGCTAACTGCCAAGCTTAAAGGGGTTGTCTCGCTACAAGGATTGCTTTTTATGTTAAAGATCTTGCAAAAACAAGTCACTTTGCCATATATGTCCATTAACAGTATCCTAACCAGTCTTAGATATCCCCTCTTGTATGGGCTGCATTAGCTACTCAGGTTGCTATAGCTACAGACCTGTTTGATATATCCTGATAGGCTGCCAGCACTGGTTGCTATAGCTACAGACCTGGCTTCTACTGCAGCCTAGTAGAAGCCAGTAAACACGCCCCTGAATTCAAAGTGAAGCCAAGAAAACAGGACTGAGGAAAGATGAATCAATGTAGTGAGACAACCCCTTTAAGTGCCTCATCAGAGGACAGGCTGCTTATGTACATCTGCAAATACTGTGCCACCTGTGTTCTTGATGGACCATCTACTCACCAACATCAGCCCACAGGAGGTAGAGACGCCACTTGGTCCTCTTACATGCCTGTACAAAGTGACTCATAGAGGTGGGATCCTTTATGTATGCTTCCCTATAGGACATATAGACTGGGGTTACCTTTGTTAGACAAGTACTGTTTAACAAAGGTAACCCCCACAGGTTACTCCTGAATGGCTGTGTATCAGTTTAACGAGCTGACTCGCCCACAGACCTGGTGACGTGGTATCCAGGTGTAATACCAGCGAGCCTGTAGATCAAACAACACAACCAGAGCTGTATATAACAAAATTTATTGAACTTGAGTGAAGAAACTTTAAGAAAGTACGTAACAGAAAGTCCTCTACCCTGGGTTCACTGGGAACCGTCTCTTATATCTCTCTGATCTTCGACACAGTCTTCGGCGTCTCGCCATTGCGTCAGGAGTCTCCCTCTGCATCCACACGACGTTTCTCCGTGTCCTGGGATTCACGTGCTCACGGCACTCTGCACCAGAGGGTAAACCGTGCAATTTTATCGACTTTTGTTTCGTTTTATCCTACACTTTTGTATTTTCGGGAGTAAATGCCCCCCTAGAATTGAAAAGTGTTGTGCCTCCCATATTTTTTTTTTTATGGCTAAAAACGCCCTTTTAAAAAATGGCGTATTTTTTTCAGTCGCCCGCAAAATTATAAGCGTAAAACACGTGTTGTATTTTACATTTGGCCTATTTGGGAATGGTGTCTTGTTTGGGCAATTTCGAAAAATTATGCCCAAAAAATTTCCAAAATAAGTTCCAAAGGCCGGTACGAAACCTTTTAAAAAGACCCCAAAAGTTTATTCCCTTTCCCTTTCTCTCTTTAACTCTCCCCGGGAAAATTCCCAAAAAAAAACTTTGGTCCGCAAATGTATTCCAAAAAACAGGCAAAAATTTTTTTTAACAATAGTTAAAAGTACAGGGGGTTTTAAAATGCTTTCTAACCGGCTACGGTTTGGGTTTAAAATGGCCCTTTTTTTCACGGCATTGCCCCCGTAATTTGTGAGTATGTGTTAATAAAATTTTTCTGTTTTTTTGGAAAAAAATTTGCTGGTTTTACGGGGGTTTTTGTTGGGTTTGAATGTGTGGCCGTCCCCGGGTCGAGGGGCTGTGGATGGCAGCATTCCCGAGGAATATATGGCAAAGGGTTCAAGTATTTAAAGGGAAAACTTAGGTGAGCCTTGCTCTTAGTTTAGGCCTTCCCAAAGGATGGGTTTTCGGCCGGTTTTTTCAGCGGTTTGGGTTTTTCAGAACCCCTGAAAAAACCCGGCCCAAAAATTAGCACAATTGTGCTCTTGCAAAAACCCCTGCAGCAGTCCCACTGAAGGTTTTGCCGTCGCCGGTTTTGTCAACGGCGGTCGGCGGCAAAAACAAGTAGAAGCACCAATCTTCCCTCCGGTTTGGGCGGAAGATGTGGTTCTCAATGGGGGGGGGAGGGCTGTTCTCCGCTCATCGGGAGAAAAAAAAGGTGCCCCCCCCCCCGGGGGCCCGGGGGGGGGCGCAAAAAAGGACAAATCTTTTGTCCCGTGGGTGGGAACGCGCCCTTAAAGTTTCTCTGGAACTACTCCTTCGTTTCCTGGGCCCTTCTTGTCCCCTTTTGGTTTTTTCTGACATCTACCAGGTGAATTGTTGGCCCCCAGCACAGGGCTGTGAAATGATTTGTCGTCCATAGTGATGTCTTGGCAGTTTTCGTTAATGAGTTCCCCTTTGACCGGGGCAGTTTGCATGGAAAAAGAGAGGGAAAGATACAGTAAGTAGATTTAAAATATATCCTTTTTGTCTTTTTTTTAGGCAACGTTCACACATCAGACTGAAATGTCCAACGTGATTCTGATCCTCGGCAGAAATCTGAGGAGACACCTTGAATTTCTTCCAATGATTTTCACATACAGAGAGGTTTATTGCCCCCTATTCTGGGATGTGTCGTCCATTGTTGAGTTTTGGCTTGTTACACCGGGTTAAAAGGGCGGTATTTTTGGTCCGTAAAATTTCGGCCGGCGGGGGGGGCGCCAAATTTGGGCCGAAAAAGGCCCCCCAGGGGATTCGGTAATTTCCCGTTTATTGAGAATATGGATTAGTCTCCTCGCCGGGCGGGGAGATAATTGACATGTCACTTTCTAGCGGCGTATACGCGCCGCTAGCAGTGATTGTCTATGGGCCGGTGAAGTGCCGGCCCCCCGCTGACTCCCCCGCTCCCGCCCCCCGTCCACACGGCGTAATTGCCCATAGAGCCGAAATGCGCGCAGCAATTAGGCCTCGTTCACACGGCTTATTTGGGCACGGATTGGGCGGCGTACTCCGCGCCGGATTTTGCGCTTCAGTACGGCGCCAATCCGTCCTGTCTAACGGTAATCCACTGCTCTCATAGAGAACAGGGGGATTCCGTCGCTCCTCCTGCTCGGCAAAATCCGCCGGCGGGGGAGAAAGTGACATGCACTTTATCCGGCGCAATACGCGCCGTAGATAATGCAAGTCTATGGACCGGGGAGCGGCGCCCCGCCACGCCCCGGCCCCGCCCCATCCGCCCTATTAACGGCGGATTTGTGAGCTCAATTAGGCTCACAAATCCGTGGGGGGAAAAACCCGTGTGAACACGGGCCTTACGGTAAAGCTGATTGGCTGCTATGAGTTCTGATTGTTGCTATTGGCCAACAAAAAACAGGGCTATTAGACCGTTTAGGGTGAATGAAGCCCATTATGCTTAACCCCTAAAATCAATGACGCAGCTGTATGAGGACCTGTATTATGCGGGGGGGGAGAACTTGTTTTTTTTGGGGGAGTAGTTTGAGTTTACATGTTAACTACTGCATAATTCTTTAAAAAAAAAAAATTTCAGCTATGAACAGAAAAAGTGTTTTTCTGCATTTGTTTTTTTAAATAATTTTTTACACCATTCACATTTTACACCAAATAACCTGCTAGATTAATTCTAAAGGTTATTACGGTCGTGTACATACCGAATATTTGTACTTTTTTATGTAATGTATGCACAATTTTTTTAACTATTTTTTTTGTATACTTTGCTTTTTTTCCTTCTTTTTAATCTTATTAAAGCCTCTGATCCCCGCCATTTAACCCTTTTATTGCTGAGGTCCATGGCTGCACCATAATCAGAGGGAATTCCCGGGCCCCATTGGGTCACCGGGACTCCCAGTGCCCGATGGAGCCTGAGGGATATCTATATACAGTCAGCCCTGGGGACCTAGAGTAGCCCTGGGCTGTCTGTATACTAAGCCTACTGTCAGGGAACACTGTGTGTTACTCCAACAATAGACTATGTCATACTACTAAAAGTTTTGTGACTTCGCGTTGTGATTCCTCACAGTTGTAATATCGCTTCTAACAGCCAGAGTGGGAGAAAGCTACAGAGAAAGGGATCTGTTATAATTCATTAGAGCAACATGCCCTGTGTAAGAGCAGGAGGTTTGTAACCTAATAGCCAGGGAGGAAGATAACTACAGATGTTACCCTCAATTATTATAAAAACCTTGCTGTCAGTGAATAGAAGCAGGCCCCTTCTCATAACATTGCCTAGATACTTTCTGAAAAATATTCATTTAAAAAATGTATTTTATTTATTTTTAACTTTAATATTTATTGAACATTTTTTTGGTTTATAACAAAGACAAGAAGAAAACAAAGAAACGCAGTCACATCGCATAATAAACACAATGATTAAAGGGGTTGTCTCACTACATTGATTCGTCCTGTTTTCTTGGTTTCACTTTGAATTCAGGGGCGTGTCTACTGGCTTCCACTAGGCTGCAGTAGAAGCCAGGTCTGTAGCTATAGTGACCAGTGCTGGCAGCCTATCAGGAGAGATCGAACAGGTCTGTAGCTACAGCAACCTGAGGAGCTGATGCAGCCCATACAACAGGGGATATCTCAGAATAGGTAGGACACTGTTAATGGACATATATTGCAAAGTGACTTGTTTTTGCAAGATCTTTAACATAAAAACCCAATCCTTGTAGTTAGACAACCCCTTTAAGACACGATCTACACAGTGGTATTTTATTTTTTCAATGAAAGCAGAAGACCATGACCCCTGGAGCTGCGCATGGCCAAGAGCAGGGAACAGGGAGTGGGGATTGTAGCACAATACACAACACTGTTAGAGGGTTCTGCAGCACTACGGATCCTGGGCGTCTGCTGGGACTTGTGGTGCTCCCGGGGCGCTGCTCTGGGCTGTAGTATTACTGCGGGGATAACAGCAAAGTCGCCGGTGGCCGTGATGCGCCTCCAGCAGGTCGTGTGCGGGTACTGCACATGACGTCACCTCAGGACTGGTATGCGGCAGCAGTCGTCACGTGACACACGTGACGGTCAAGATGGCGGCCGGATGCTGTCTCCATGGTGACGGGCGGAAGTCAGCCTGTCAGCTGGAAGGGTTTGGTAAAGATGGCGGCGGAGGCTGAGTACGAGTCCGTGCTGTGTGTGAAGCCTGAGATAAGCGTCTATCGGATCCCGCCGCGGGCATCCAACCGGGGTTACAGGTGAGGGCGCGACGCAGTTTAGATAGGAACAGCGCTGTGTCACTATCACTCTGCCGACTCTCGTGTGTCTCCATGTCAGGGCCTCGGACTGGAAGCTGGATCAGCCGGACTGGACGGGGAGGATGAGGCTGACGTCCAAGGGGAATGTAGCTTTCATCAAATTAGAAGACAAGGTGTCAGGTACCGGCGCCAGATCAATAACGGAGCCTAAACCTGTGGCCTCCTCCTGAGGGGTCACGAACCCCCTCCTCCTCCTCCTCCTCCCCTGAGGGGTCACCCCCTTCTATCGACACCCCCTCCTCCTCCC
The DNA here is from genome assembly GCA_025379985.1 of Phyllomedusa bahiana. Lineage (NCBI taxonomy): Eukaryota > Metazoa > Chordata > Amphibia > Anura > Hylidae > Phyllomedusa > Phyllomedusa bahiana. Next base: position 62,383 of record JAODAL010000247.1, read on the forward strand.
CCCTGAGGGGTCACTCCCCTTCTGTCGCCCCCTCCTCCTCCTCCCGAGGGGTCACCCCCCTTCTGACGCCCCCCCCCCCTCCTCCTCCTGAGGGGTCTCGACCCCCCCCTCCTCCTCCCGAGGGTCACGACCCCCCTCCTCCTCCTCCCGAGGGGTCACCCCCCTGCCCCCTCCTCCTCCTGAGGGGTCTCGACCCCCCTTCCTCCTCCTGAGGGGTCACGACCCCCCTCCTCCTCCTCCTGAGGGGTCACCCCCCTTCTGTCACCCCTCCCCCTCCTCCTCCTCCTGTGGGGTGTCCCCCCCCCCCCTCCTCCTTCCTCCTTGTGGGGTCACCCCCCCTTCTGTCGCCCCCCCCTCCTCCTCCTCCTCCTGTCGGGGTCACGACCCCTTCTGTCGCCCCCCCTCCTCCTCCTGAGGGGTCACGACTCCTTCCTTCTCCTCCTGTGGGGTCACCCCCCCTTCCGTCACCCCCCTCCTCCTCCTGATGGGTCACCCTCCTTATGTCGCCCCCTCCTTCTCCTCCTCCTGTGGGATCTCCGCCTTCGTTCGCCCCTCCTTCTCCTCCTCCTCCTCCTGAGGGGTCACCCCCTTCTGTCGCCCCCCTCCCCCCCTCCTCCTTCCTTCTCCTCCTGTGGGGTCACGACCCCTTCTGTCGCCCCCTTCCTCCTCCTGAAGGGTCCCCCCCCCCCCTTACTCCTCCTGTGGGGTCACGACCCCTTCTGTCGCCCCCTTCCTCCTCCTGAGGGGTCGCCCCCCCCCTCCTCCTCCGGTGGGGTCGCCCCCCCTCCTCCTCCAGGGGGGTCGCCCCCCCTCCTCCTCCTGAGGGGTCGCCCCCCCTCCTCCTCCTGAGGGGGTCGCCCCCCTCCTCCTCCTGAGGGGTCGCCGCCCCTCCTTCTCCTGAGGGGTCGCCCCCCCTCCTCCTCCTGAGGGGTCGCCCCCTTCCTCCTCCTGAGGGGTCACCTCCTGAGGGGTCGCCCCCTTCCTCCTCCTGAGGGGTCACCCTCCGTCTGTCGCCCCCACCCCTCCTTCTCTCCTCCTCCTCCTCCTCCTCCTTCTGACGCCCGCCTCCCCCCTCTCCTCCTCCTTCTCCTCCTCCTCCTGTGGGATCACCCCCTTCTGTCGCCCCCTCCTTCCTCCTCCTCCTGCGGTGGTCGCCCCCTTCTGTTGCCCCCTTCCTCCTCTTTCGGGGTCACCCTCTCCTTCTTGTCGGGTGGCCTCTGCTTGCCCTTTTCAGACTCTTTACCTCTGAGGGTTAGCAGCCGTTGGATGGTCCATTCACTCTCTTCAAGTAGAGATCTTGAAAGTGTCAAGAAGTGAAAAATCTGTCTGTAGCTGCAGAACAATGTATTGTAGAGTCTGGTAGAACCGTTCTACCCCGAGACACAGCAGAGGAGAATAATGTGGGTGCTGTCCGGGCAATGGAGGCAGTGGGAGCAACAGGACCTAATGCTGGCAAATCACTATATAAGAGGATGGGTAGATGGAGACCCAGGATGAGGGCACAGCTGTACCTTCATAACCAAGGCAGCCGGACGGAGGGGGGAGAGGCGCCGCCGCTGCTGGTGAGACCCTGCGGCCACATATTTTGTAGAGGACATTTAATGTTAGAAGTAGATGGACGACTTTGTCATATATCGGGCACTGACTCTCCTAGAGCAGGGGCCGGTCTCTGTACTTCTCTGGCTGTCAGATGGTGCTCCTGAGCTGAGAACCCCCCTGCTGTTATATAGGGCTTATTATTCTAATGGATGGATACAGTTTCCCGTTACATAGGGTAGAATAGTATAGAGGTCTTTGGAATTAGTATGAAGAGCTTTACAATCAGTGACGGGGCGATCTGTAGTTATCTTTCGTTCTGGCTATTAGACGGTTGTTCTGAACCGAGACCCTCCTGCTGTTATAAAGGGCAAGGTATTCTGTTGAATGATCACTGATGCTCCCTGTTATATAGGGAAGACAAGTATAGAGGTCTTTAGAATTAGTATGAAGGTTTTTATAATCATTGAGGGTAACCTCTGTAGTTATCTTCCATCCTATTAGGTGGTGGTCCTAGGTTACGAACCTCCTGCTGTTACAAAGGGCATGTTGCTCTAATGAATTATTACAGATCCCTATGTAATAGGGCATGGAGGTCTCTGGAGTCAGTATGAAGATCTGTACAATCACTGAGGCTTTCTCTGTAGTTCTCTCCCACTCTGGCTGTTAGATGGTCCTGAGCCGAGAACCTCCCCGCTGTTATATAGGGCATATTATTCTAATAGAAGGATACAGATTCCCCTGTAATAGGGTTTGGAGGTCTCTGGAGTCAGTATGAATGTCTTTACAATCAGTGAGGCTTTATCTGTAGTTCTCTCCCACTCTGGTTGTTAGATGGTCCTGAGCTGAGAACCTCCTGCTGTTATATAGGGCATATTATTCTAATGAATGGATACAGGTTCCCCTGTTACATAGGGTTGAATAGTATAGAGGTCTTTGGTGTTAGTATAAGGGCATTCTCTGTAGTTCTCTCCCACTTGGCTATTACTTTAGGTAGTGGTCCTGAGCTGAGAACCCCCCGCTGTTATGTAGTGCATATTATTCTAATGAATAGATACAGATTCCCCTGTAATAGGGTATGGAGGTCTCTGGAGTCAGTATGAAGGTCTTTACAATCCATCAATCAAGGCTTTCTCTGTAGTTCTCTTCCACTCTGGCTGTCAGATGGTGCTCCTGAGCTGAGCACCTCCTGCTGTTCTGATGGATGGCTGTACATGCTACATAAGTGTTGAGATCTTTTTGCCTTTGTATGGGCTCTGCCCCCTGCAGCAAGGTGTTCCTGTGCAGCCCTGGCATCACTCCTGATGTTTCTCTCTTAGGAGAACTCTTCGCTCAAGCTCCCGTTGATCAGTTCCCGGGGATTGCAGTGGAGACGGTGACTGATTCCAGCCGCTACTTTGTGATCAGGATTCAGGACGGAAACGGTAAGTAAAATGCGCTTACGTGGAGGAAAGTAGAGGAAGCGGGGGCAAAAGGCCACGGTCAGAGCTGCCGGGGGCTTTCTGCTGTAATATAATCACACATAATCTTCTCTGAGGAGACTAATCCCTGCCGGTCAGTGCTCAGGAGATTCTTGGGTTCTTGCTGAGCATTGGGGATCTAGTCACCGGGTGGGCTCAGCTCCTCTCTCCCCTCTTGCCATAATCAATGCACTGTTCTGATGAATGAGAATCCTGTCACTGCCAGATAGAACCTGCACATGCTCTCCGTCTGCTACAGGATCACTTTATACCCACAAATTGTTGAATTGCATCATTTTTCTCAGTTTTTTTTTTTAAATAGAATTTTATTCAAGTAGAACCGGTCAGCTGGTTCATGCTGCCTGACGCATGGGTAGTATGAAATAACTGGAACCAGCCCTACCTGAATCTGAAGCACAACACTACAGGTTACATGTGGATTTACAGCCGTGTGAGCAGCTCTATTGCCCACAGCATTGATCCACACAAACTATAAAGTTCTGGTGGACCTATGCTTTCCCCACATCTGAGAAGTCACAGAAAGAGGCGGCCTAGGTCCAGATAAAGGTCCCCGGGGCTGCCTGGTTTACCGGTATTATGGCCTTAAAGGGGCTTATACGTAGAAGTATATGGGAATAAAAAAATAGGTTAAAGGGACCAGCTCTTCCATGTTGTTCAAACCGCGGGCAGCACAAAATGGCCGCAGGTTTCCTTGTCCCAGTAATTTGTGTTTCACCCTTAAACACTATGGACTTTATGTATGAAGACTGTCCCGGTCTAAGACTTTCTTTGTAGCCCGTAGGAACCAATCAGAGGACCATTTTCATCTCATATAGGGCTCATGAAAAATAAAAGCTGAGCTCTGATTGGTTGCTATTGACAACAGACAGTCTTACTGCTAGACAGTTTTCATACATAAGGCCCTATGTTTCCAAGTAAAACATCCTGTAGAACTAAGCTGGGTACAGAGAGAGGTGCAGCGGCGATAGGGCTGATGTGTGGTGTAGCTGACATTTGTGTATTGAGAGAGATCTGTCATATTCTTTCCTCTCAGCCTTAGCGCTTCTCCTCGTACCTGTCTGAATTTTACAGGATGTTTTAGGGTAAAATACACATTACTGTGACTAAGGGAACCTAGGGCTATTTTGTGCTGCTTATGGTAAGGGCAGCATGAAAGCAATACCAAGATCACTGTGACATAATTATTTTTTATTCCAATACACTGGGACATGTATACATGTGCATAGGCACCTTTAGGGCATACCACTCATACACCAGTCAGCCCTGGACAAAGGCTGTCACCATAGAAAAACCTTTTTCTGTGACTTCTTCTTGTATGTGGCTAAAGCATCTGTGCTCCTGGACTTTGTAGGTTCTGTAGCTACTAGGACTATACACATGGTTGTGTATCCATAAGTAACCAGTAGTATTGCGATTCAAGTATGGTTGACATGCCCAGCCATGCCACTTTTCTTGAATGGGGCGTGGAAGTGTACATAATCTAGTGTAAAGCATGTAGGCAATTAATTTGTGACAAAAAATATGCCACAGTTCTGACACAATCGCCTTGATAAATGTGCCCCTATGTATTTGATCAGTGAATGATAAAATTCCTTTTTCCTTTCTGGAAAAAGGCAGATTATTGGTTGTATGATTTTTCCACAATTGCTGGCAAAATTCTGGTCAGACCAATCCACCTCTATGCAAATCCAAAGTGAAAAAACTAGTGATCAGCTTCTCCAAATACTCATTTTGGTTCAGTCCTATTCTCCTGTAAGAAAGGAATGAAGACTGTAGACAACCAGTGATCTGCATGGTACACCTGTGTTATGTCCATATTTGTACAAACATGGAAGGGAGAGGCATGGACCGCACATCCTCACACTATACGTTGATCTAAATGCTTCTTGGCAAAACTTTACAAAAATGAACAGGAGGTTCTTAGTATACTTTTTGATCAAACAGTATAAGCCCACTTGCCACTTCACAGCGACCTCTATAAAGTAGGTCCCTACACTAAATGGGGGCAGCACTGCATGGTGGCCACCGCTGCAGCAAAAACCACACAGATGAGGGGCACAGCAGCAATGGCCGCCATACAGCACCACCACCAAAAAAAGGAAAGGTTGACACCGCTTACCTCTCCTGAGCTCCCTGCAAGCAGACTGAAAGAAAAAGTTTTTGTAAAGTTTTGCTGAGAAGCGGTCCATGCCTCTCTCTTCCATGTCCATATTTGTATCTGCCACATGGGAGAAAATCCGGATACAATGCAGCTGTAAATACTGCTGAGAGAATCTATATTACTAAAGGGTAAAATGTAGCTCCGGGGTTTCCATATTTCTTGCTCCTTCATACGTCTCATCATTGCTTCTAACCACTTTGTTCCTCCGTTCCTTTAGGGAGAAGTGCTTTCATCGGTATTGGCTTTGCAGACCGGGGAGATGCCTTCGACTTTAATGTCTCCTTGCAGGATCACTTCAAGTGAGTGTGAGACTGAGCCAAATCATGTCCCCTCTATAGCAGCACTTGTGCAGGATTCATCCTTTTAGCAACTGAGAAGAATAAAGAGACTTTGTAATTTACTTGTTAAGGCATGTTCACACGGCTTATAATGGGCCGTATTTCGGTCCGTAATTACGTCGCCGATGTGGCGCAATTACGTGGGAAAACGGCCCATTCAATTACGGAATTACAGTTCTCATAGAGAACTATGGATTACGTCTCCTCTCCCCGCCCGGCGCCGCTAGCAGTGATAGTCTATGGGCCGGCGAAGTGCCGGCCCCCCGCTCACTCCCCCACTCCCGCCCCCGGCCACACGGTGTAATTGCGGGGCGTAATTACATCCCGCAGTTAAGCCGTGTGAACATAGCCTTACATGAAATTTCCTTCTGTCCATGGTCACCGGTCCCAATAGATACTGTGGGCCAGATGTACTAAAAATGTCTCACACCAGTCTTGTGTCCTGTTAGGTTACTGTATCATTCATCAGTGTGTATGAAGGTACCGCACAGCGTTGTAAGTGCAATGGTCACAGAACCACGCCACTTTGAAACCGGCATGGGTTTATGCACTATTTGTGCGACACATTCTGCCAAGCTACACTCCTAAATGTGCCTGATCTTCTGTACGTGACGTGACACGCCACCAAAGACATGGTACAGTCCAGTGTCTAGGATGTCGGATGGAGCGGCCATTTGTGGCACAAGTAGTTTATACATATAATAGTTTATACATATGTCAGACATGGCCAGCAACATTTTATTTGGCGGACAGCACGTTTCATACATCTGGCCCTGTGTGTTTACTAAGCTTTCAGTCTCAGAACAGCTGGCTGCTAGCAGGTAACATGGCTGCAGAATTACATCAGTATGAGCACAGAATTGCTGTGACAAAAAAAAAATACAATAGCAACGGAAATAAGTGTTGTGGGGTTTTTTTTTTGCAATTAATATTTTTCTTTAAGGGGTGCTCACATCCTGATAACATATCACTAACCTATGCCATACTTTGATAGGTAGGGGTCCAGCCTCTGGGACTCTCATTGATCCAGAGAATTTCAGTGCTGCAGCCCCTCTATAGTTCCTTATAAGCTTTAGGACTGACTTAAGTTCCCTGCACAGTCAGGTGGTTACTGGCAAAATGTAGACGGTGGTGCTCTACCACAGGCATCCTCAAACTGCGGCCCTCCAGCTGGTGGAAAACTACAACGTCCATCATGCATTTATATAGTCTGTAACATTGGGAATGATGGGAGTTGTAGTTTCCCAACAGCTGCAGGGCCGCAGTTTGAGGATGCCTGCTCTACTACATCATCATTATGCCCCATGCTCTTTCAACATCGGTGAGGGTCCCAGTGTTAAAGAGCCCCTGCGGCTGTTCCTGATACATCTGTTTCAGTAAATGTGTTCCAAGTGAAATAACAACCTTCTCTCATAACTCAATGTTGTACTGTTTCTATCATTCCTTCTAGAAATGTATTACTGAATCTGTCAGATGGGTGTTACCAGTTGTCTGATATTGTCCAATCAGTGATTACAGTCAGTTTGTGGAGGGGTACACCCCAATGAAAATTGCAATGGCAACACCCAGCTGACAGATTCAGTGATACATTTCTAGAAATTAACGTAGAAGCAGCACAACACTGGGTTATAAGAGAAGATGCTCCAGGATTATTTATCACAGTGATAACAGATCTTTACTAAAAAATATACCTATCAGGAGATGTCACAAGTCCAATTTAGTGCAGTTAGCAGCCCACTATCCTATAGTCCATGTTATATGCCAATATCAGCAGCCAGTGATGAATTGCTGCAGAAATGGGGAGACTTTACACTTGAGGAGACTGAAAAACCAGGGCATGATATAAACATGATACAATTTCAAAATAACAATGTACAAAATAGGAAATGACCGATTGTTTTACTCCTGTTTTTCTGTTAAACACACTTTACATTTTTGTTAAAATTTTCCATATCACTTTCAATATTTTTTTTTAAATCCTGAAATCTTGCAGTTTTCACTTTGGCTACTGAGCTTAATAATTGTCGGACACTTCCTGTTCTGTAGAGAAAACTTTTCAACAGTTTCTGCATTATTGTCACAGGCAGGATTATAGTAAAATGTGACACCAATGTGAATAGATAACACAAGACCCACAATTCACAGAGCATGCTTAGAAAACTCTCCTTTAAAAGTCAATGGGTCTGCTCCTGTTCACAGGCTCCTCTGTCCATGTAGCTGCTGTAAAGCATCTCTTTAAATGCTGTTAAAAGCAACTCGGGCCCCTTACTCATATACACACAACAGAATTAAAATCTTCACGATCGGGAAATAAAACCAGCTAAAAACAAAAGAATATTTATCACGATCTTGTTTTGATTAGTTAAAAAACAAATCTTGGTGATAGACTCCCTTTAATGTAGGGTTTTTTATGTCTCACAAAGACTCTTCACAAATCAACTGTCCACCAACTTTATTTCATCACAGGTGGGTTAAGCAGGAGTCTGACTTCTCCAAAGAACCCCAAGGGCAGGATAATCAACCCAAGCTGGATTTGGGATTTAAAGAAGGCCAGACAATCAAGCTTAACATTGGGGTACGTGCTGCATGTGAATGAACTTAGGGTTTGAATCCTTTAAATTTACCCTACAAGTCTAAAGTGATGTTCAGATCTTGCAGTTTTGTTGCAGATTTTCTGCACTGATTCCATACAGAAAATATGCAACCGTACAACAGACATGAACATTGCCATATGAGGGCATATGAGTCGGTACCATATAATGTATTACACAGTGTTTTAAAACCCACCCACCCCGAAAAAAATAATTAAATTGTGGGCTGGAATGGGGAAAAAACACAATTGTGGTGTTTTTTTAGGGTTTGTTTTTATGGTGTTTCTCTTGTGGTGTAAGTGACATATGTTCATTCTGTAAAGATAAAGGATTCTGGTGCTACCAAATGTATAATGTTTTAGTTATGTTTTACTGCTTTAGAAAAAAAAAATACAACCCTTTTAAAAAAAAAAAAAAATTGCTTTGTACCATATTTTTATTATTTTTTCATTTTTGGATGGACCTTTGTGAAGGTCTGTGTATTGCAAGACTTGTAGTTTTTATTGGTACCATTTGGAGGTAAATACTTGTGTGTGAGCATTTTTTACTACATTTTTAACAGCAGCCACGGTGATTAACAAAACAGCAACTTCTGGCGTTGTGTTAAAAATAAAAACAGTTGTTCACCAAACAAAATAAATAACTTTCTAACCTCCTTTTGGCTTGTTCACATGGAGTTTACACTCCGTGTTACAAGCGCTTTTAGGATCCGTCTTGGGGTCTGCACTGTCGGTCCCCAAGACGGATCTAACATTTAGCAGTGAGATTCTTTTCAAGACGGAGCCGAGCGGCACTTTTGAAACACACAGCAGCGATCCCATGGGAACGCTGCTCCGTGTTCGGCATAGCAAGCAGTGATAATCTCACTGCTAATTGTTAGATCCGTCTTGGGGACCGACAGTGCGGACCCCAAGACGGATCCTAAAAGCGCTTGTAACACGGAGTGTAAACTCCATGTGAACAAAATTTTTGTGTGATATGTCATCATTATTTGTCTTGTAAGTATTTTTTGCTTTTATTTTGTTCTCTTTGGTTCATATTTTGTTTTTATTTCCAAACAGAACATAAAAAAGAAAGATTCCTGTAAGCCTCGAGGGAATGCCGGCACTGGTGGTATTGCACTGCTTCCTCCTCCCCCTGGTGGAAAAATCACGGTACCAACTGTCCCTGTGACTGCTCCAGTACCGAATCATGTTTCTCCTTCCCCCACCAACATACCTACCAGCCCAGGTATGTGTACCAGCCTGTGTGTTACCAAAACTGGCCTGAGAAGGCCTTAATGGCCAGCAGAATTTTTTTTAGTTTTTGCCTTCTTGCATTTCAGCGATCGTACCTTATTTTTTATTTTTTTATGGGGACTTTATGCTGGAGAAAATGTACTTTTTGAGGGTGTAGTTTGAGTTTACACATGAATTACTGCAGATTTTGTTTTTCAACTTTTCTTTGCAGTCTGCACATAGTGTTTTTCTGCATATTGTTTTAATTTTTAACCTCTTAGTGACCGCCCAACGTCTTTTGACGACAGGCATTTCAGGTCGCCCGGCGCTGCAGCAGCCCGAGAACAGGACTGTACTACACAGCCCTGTTCCCAGCACATCCTCTGCAAGCGCTGGGGAGTGGGGGAAACCTCTGCTCCCCGGCGCTTAACCCTTTGATTGCTGCAGTCAGTGACCGCAGCAAAATCAAAGTGCTTTCCCCTACTCTGTGTGTCGTGTGATCGGGATACCTGCTGAGCCCTGGGGACCTAGAGTAGCCCAGGGCTGTCTGTGTAACAAACCAGTGATCAGGGCAGACTGTGAGCTACCCTGATTGTAATCTGTGTCAGTATGACACAGGCAGCAATGTATTAGTATATATGAATATGCTAATACATTACCAAGTATAAAAAATAATTGTGCCTACATTACACACACAAAGTTATTAAGTGTGAAATGTGAACGGTGTAAAAAAGTTTTTTAAAAAACATAAATTGTGAAAAAATTGAAAAAAAAAATGCTGCAATTATTTATAAGTGAACTTAAACTATTCCCCCATAAAGTACAACTTGTCCCGAATAAAACGAGGCCTCATACAACTGCGTCATTGAAAAAATAAAAAAGTTACCACTGTTGAAACACAAGGAGGCAAAAACTAAAAAAATGTTCTGTTCATTAACTACTTCTCAGGCGTTCGGCTTTAGGGATTAACATGTTTTTATTGAATTCCAATAATAGCAAAGCAATTGACAGAAAAAAGAGCTATAGTAGTAAGACATTTTCTGGTGTTTTGTCCTTACAACAGTCAATACAATATTTAGCATTGGAAGTACATTTTCTTATTTCTCAATAACAACCATCAAATACAAACCATCTTAAATCTGACAATAAGACGCTTGTGCATGAGTTATTTTGTCATCTAGAGCAAAGTTAGATACATGAAGTGACACATAAGACTCCAACCAAACCCTCCTCTCCAGTTCAATCAGTAGTTATTTTTTACACCATTCACATTTCATAACTCTACAGGTTACGAAGAGAAAGGGATCGCTGTGTCCTGGGTAGGATGCAGTTATCCAGCGATGATCCATATAACCGGATCATTCTTTCTTCACAAGCGCTCTAGCCGAACATCCCTGGGTATCTGCATCCTTCCCAGGACACAGCGATCCCCTTCTCTCTGTTACCTTTCAGCGTCCCTCGTGGTCCACTGGCGGGAATGTGCCGCAGCTGCTAAATATGCTCACCACATAATATCCTAATACGTTATAGCGAGCTGTACCGTTGACACGTACAGCTCCATCCGGTGAGCATATTCCGTACTTATTTTTCTGCATTTAGTTATACAGGATCACATTGCGCTTTTTTCCATTTCTTGTATCTGGCTCATCCACCGGGAGTCGGCGCAAAGGTCTTCTGGTTCCTACTGTGGACGGGCATAATATCTTCACAACTCTACAGGTTATTACGGTTGTGTGGATACTTAATGTGTAGGGTTTTTATTTTTTTTTGTGTAGTGTAGGCACAATCATTTTTTATTAAATATTCTTTTTTTTTTTTTTTTTTACTTTTTAGAGCCCTTCAGTACAGAAATATATGCTTTATGCAGACTTGCATATGCATCCATAAATCCTACATTTCTGTATTTTCCAGCATTCCTAGTTGTATAAAGGATAATATACAAAAACACATGATTAAGTGCTTACTGATAGATTCAGCTGATCAATTACTATGACCACCTTACATTTAAGGTTTCACAAAGACAATTGGTCATCTGTAAGTCATCATAACCAATGTTGTGTAGCTGTGCCAAGCTTTATACACTATTTTCTGATCTTTGATACAATAAAAAAATTTTTTTTTTTTATTTTTTTTTACTGGACCAGATTTCCCATATTTTTTCATTTTGAGCCATCTGTGAGTCGTGGGGTGCCAATGTTTTACATGACTTCTGAGGCAACTAAAAGCCACCATAGAGCACTAGCTGATTAGTGTTTAAAATGTAGGTAAAGGTAAATAGACTATTACTAAATACATTGCTGTTCTGATTTTGCTTCATTTCAGAGTTAGGGTATGTTCACACGGCGTATTGCAGTGCATACTGGATGCGCCGCAATACGCGGGTCTTTTAGAAGTACGCACTGGACTTCCACTTTCACCAGCACATAAGAAGAAGGGAAGAAGTGACTTGTACGTGGCTGGGATAACGGCAGGTAATCACAGCTCTCAAACTGTATTTGCGCTCCGTACTTCGGACGTATTGCAGCGCAATTCACGCTCCAAAATACGGACCACAAATATGCCATGTGAACATACCCTTAGAGTAAATTTTATCCCCTGCTTGTTTATACAAGTTTATCTAGTTACAACCACCTATCTCTGCTCTAGCAGCCCTGGCCAGAATGGTGATGTCACTTTCTGCTGTGTCTTACCAGCAGCACAGGAGTTTGTCTATCTTTGGTACTGACAAACTGTAACGCTTTAGGAATCTGTAGCCTAGTGCCCTGCTGTTTAAAACCTTTCCATCATGAATGTTTAACAGCAGTGATTGGCATATTAACTCTGCTATTCCTAGCTGAGCCTGTTGGAGAACAGGTTCGGCTAGGTATAGCAGAGCTAATATGCCAATCATTGCTGTAGAACCACCCACAGCTTTCATGGAAACTGGAAGCCTGAAGCTGCCTGGGTAGTGCAGGCTCTGTGAAAACCTCAGGGGAAAACCCCTTTAAAGCAGTTCATAGAAATGCGCCTTCTTGGGCTTGGATATATGGCAAATTACTCTTCCATAAAAAAGCATTTAGTTTCACATTTTTACTTTTGCAGCTTCTGATCTCACTAGACTTGCTGTGAACTGCAGTGTTGGTGTGATGCTTTCAATACTTTTACCCAAAATGAAAAGTAATTGTAAGTTAACAGTTACGTACCAGATTAGTTATTGCATAACAGATAGGGGTGTAAATTTTTTTGGCCCATAAAGATAGGCCACCACCACGTAATGACCGGAAACCCATAAGTAGCAGGTGTAAATAATAGCACCGTATATCAGAGAACTCGCATAGTGTTTCTAAATATTCACAGCCCACCCACTTGTTATTGCCTTCAAAAGTGTTCTTGCATGTTATTGACCCCCCTAACCTCTGAGCCCTATAGCAACTGCTATGGCTAAAGTTATGCTCCTGCTAACAAAAAAAATGACATTTTTCTGTTCATGATGACGGGAAGAGCAGCCATATATTATTTTTTTTCTTAATTAGTCTTCTCAGAAAGCATAATGTCTCTTTTAAAAAAAAATGGATAAAAGTAAAACATAATTATAAATTTTTGCCAATGGGGGGGGGGGGGCACCAGCAGAATTGGAAAGTCTTTGGCTATGTTCACACGGGTTAACTGCGGGACGTAACAGTCAGTAAGTCTTCAATTACTCTATTGCAATGTAACTATGGGGGAAATTAAACAGTTTTTAGAGAAATCAATGGTCTGTCTGTGAAATGCACCGATCCAAGGGATTGCAAACAGTAAAAGGGTTTTCCGCTTGGCTGTCTGGCTTCGCTGCCAGCTTCAGACTTGCATTCGCTGCCATCAGTCATCTATTAGCCATTTCAGGGCCCTGCATAGCAATTGGTGAGGGGCCCATTTGCTTTGGCTATTTCCTATCTTTTACCATATCAGCAGGCCCCTTTTTGATCAGGGCCCCTGACAGGAGTACTGCCCCATTTGCACCCCTGCTTGCACCTCCTGATTAGACTGTGGGTGGTTCTACAGCAGTGATTGGCATATCAGCTCTGCTATTCCCAGATGAGCCTGTTAGAGGGACATTGGTAATGGAGGTTTAAGTTGGTCAGTAAGAAAGATATAAACATGCTCCTGTGCTGATAAGACACAGCAGGCAGTGATGCTACTATCCTGGCCAGGGCTGCTAGATAGAGAGGTGCTCAGTAACATAGGACATTTTCTGTAAACAAGCAGGAGATAAGAACTGCTCTATCATGAAGCAAAATCAGAATAGCAATGTATTTGGTGGTAATCTTTATATACCTTTTGTATACATGTTTTGCGCTGATCAGTGGGATGTGAATACCTTTTTAAGTGAAGCGCAATATAATATTTATATCCATATATATATATTTTTTTTTCCAGACATTCTGTTAGATTTGGGATCCCCAGTGCCACCTCCTAAAGCTGCTCCTGCCTCCACAGACCTGTGGGGTGATTTTAATACTGCCAGCAGGTGAGAAACAGTAGAGAGATTTCTTGAACGGTGTTACCTGATAGTCTGTGGTACAGTGGGCAGTGGAGAGATAGAAGTGCTTGCTTTGTACTTTAGGTTCAGTGATCCACTCTGCAACAAGGTAGTAAAGTTTGTGTGTCTGTCTGTCAAGTGGTTTATGCCACCCTGTCTGAGAGCAGAATTTATCTCCTCTTCAATACATTCATTAATGATCTTACACAAGAATTGCACAGTAGAATATCAATCTTTCCAGATAAAACTAAATTGTGTAATTAACCCAACAGAGGGTAAAATTTTATTACAAAGGGATCTGGTAAGTCGGAGACCTGGGCAGAGAAATGGCAGATGAAGTTTAATGCAGATAAATGCAAGGTTATGCACATGGGGAGGAAAAATCCATTACATAATTACATGTTAAATGGAAAAACACTGGGTAAAAGTGGCATGAAGGACTTGGGAATCCTAGTGGACAGTAAACTTATAGTAGCAGCCAGTGTCAGGCAGCAGCTGCCAAGGCAAACAGGATTGAAGGGTGTATTAAAAAGGGGCATAGATGCACACGATGAGAGCATCATTCTCCCATTATATAAGTCTCTGGTCAGACCACACATGGAATATTGTGTACAGCTTTGGGCCCCAGTGCACAGGAAAGACATTGTAGAGCTTGAACAGGTACAAAGGCAGCAACAAAAATAATAAAAGGACTGGGTGGACTACAGTACACAGAAAGATTAGCAAGGTTAGGGTTATTTAGTTTAGAGAAAAGATGGCTTTGGGGGGGACATAATAAATATGTTTAAATATATTGAAGGAGTTTTATCATTGCACGCTTTCTCAGACTTGAGGGGTTCCTATTTGTTACAGCTTCAAATCCAGGGGCAGTCTCTTCTTTCGGTAGGCGGGTCTTCCCTCACTGAAGAGTTGTAACATCATTCTGTGTGAGCAGTGGAAGGGCATGTTCACACGGCGGTTTTGGCCGGGGTTATGGCCGTGGGTTCCGACGCGGTTTCCGCGGCCAAAACCGCAGCCAAATCGCGCCTAGTTTATGAACATGGTTTCCTATTTGAAACCGCGCTAATATTCACACGCTGCGGGTTGGCCGTGGCCAAACCCGTGCGTGTGGAGAACTCTCCTGTCAATTCTTGACAGGGAGTTCTCTGCGCCGCGGCTCGTGCGCGGTTTGTTTTATATTGCAGGCGTTCAACCTTCGGCCTAAGCTAGCCCCAAACCACGCCCATCCCTTCGCTGAGCGGCCCCACCGAAGGTGTAAACCCGTGTGCGTGGAAGCGCGAGTTAGCGGCGGTTTCCGAGGTTTTGGCCTGCGGCAAACCCCGCGGCCCACAAATCGCGCCGTTGTAACATGGGTTTCCCATGAAAGGAATATTCACACAGCACTTTGCAGACCTTCTGCTGTCGTCTCCAGGCACCACAAGCTCCTTGTAACCAGAACACATGTATTGCTGTAAGCAGTCATACACACAGCCTTAACTGATGAAACAAATGTGAGAAAGGCATGTTGCCCCTCCCTCCCCCCTCTGTTATCAGTAGAGCAGACTATATAAGGCTGTGTTATATGGGGGGGAGTGAGCAGTGTATAAGGCTGTGTTATATAAGGAGAGAGTGAATCTAGCAGCTAGAGACTCAGTAATTGCCCAGATCCTTTACATAGAGCCATCACATAGAGAGAAGCTGAGACAACCAGATTGGAGTGGAGAAGTAATTACTCCCCTAAAATGAGGACGATTGGCTTCTACATCCTAGGGGTGTTTACCTTCCTCGGGATCGACACTATAGCAGAATGGGCTGAACTGGCTGGACGTCTTTTTTCAGCCTTACAAACTCTGTAACTATAGAGAGACTGAGCTCTGTGATATATATACACTCACCGGCCACTTTATTAGGTACACCATGCTAGTAACGGGTTGGACCCCCTTTTGCCTTCAGAACTGCCTCAATTCTTCGTGGCATAGATTCCACAAGGTGTTGCAACGATGCTCAATTGGTACCAAGGGGCCCAAAGAGTGCCAAGAAAATATTCCCCACACCATGACACCACCACCACCAGCCTGAACCGTTGATACAAGGCAGGATGGATCCATGCTTTCATGTTGTTGACGCCAAATTCTGACCCTACCATCCGAATGTTGCAGCAGAAATCGAGACTCATCAGACCAGGCAACGTTTTTCCAATCTTCTACTGTCCAATTTCGATGAGCTTGGGCAAATTGGAGCCTCAGTTTCCTGTTCTTAGCTGAAAGGAGTGGCACCGGTGTGGTCTCTGCTGCTGTAGCCCATCTGCCTCAAAGTTCGCCGTACTGTGCGTTCAGAGATGCTCTTCTGCCTACCTTGGTTGTAACGGGTGGCTATTTGAGTCACTGTTGCCTTTCTATCAGGGTCGAACCAGTCTGCCCATTCTCCTTTGACCTCTGGCATCAACAAGGCATTTCCGCCCACAGGACTGTCGCTCACTGGATGTTTTTTTCTTTTTCGGACCATTCTCTGTAAACCCTAGAGATGGTTGTGCGTGAAAATCCCAGGAGATCAGTAGTTTCTGAAATACTCAGACCAGCCCTTCTGGCACCAACAACCATGCCACGTTCAAAGGCACTCAAATCACCTTTCTTCCCCATACTGATGCTCGGTTTGAACTGCAGGAGATTGTCTTGACCATGTCTACATGCCTAAATGCACTGAGTTGCCGCCATGTGATTGGCTGATTAGAAATTAATTGTTAACGAGCAGTTGGACAGGTGTACCTAATAAAGTGGCCGGTGAGTGTAGTTTGAGCAGGATTACTGAGTAAAAAGCAGAGTAACTCCTTAGGAGACATAGTCCTGCTTACCCATGGCTAAGTTGAAAGCTGTCATTCCCTGTATGTGGGCAGGGAAGCAGTTCCTCCACTGTCTCTTAAAAAATGATTGGGAAAGTCATCTGCTGGGATCACCGTGATGGCTGCAGCGATGGAATGGGAGGGTTTATGAGGTAAGTTTTCTTCTTTCCTTCTATTTTTTATCATGCCCTAATGGAATAATGAGCATTATTGTTGGGACACCACTTTTAGGCTATATTCACACGGCTTATTTCAGAACGTATTTACATCGGATTGCTGATCGTAAATCCGTTCTGAAATCAGTTGAAAATCAGTTGCAAATAAGTGCCACTAAGTGTGGGAAGTATTTGTAACTGATTTCCCGACGGATTCACCATCTCCATTCATTGTAGATGGTGAATCCGTCCGGAAATAATTGACATGTGAATTGTTTTTCCGTCCGGATTGCTGTCGCCAATCCGCGGCGGCAATCCGGCACGGAAATACGCGTCGTGTGAACGACGAGCCGTATTTTCTATTGAAATCAATAGAAAATGGGCTGTTACTTATTTCTGACTGATTTGCTGACAGATTGACGATCGTCAATCCGTCGGCAAATCCGTGGCGAAATAAGCCGTGTGAACGAGGCCTAAGGAGGATATTTACTTTGCTTTTTACTCAAATCCTGCTGTAAATCCTATAACTTGACACATCACAGAGCTCAGCTTCTCTCCTCTATTATATCCTGCTCTCAGATAAGGGAGCATAAACCACCTGACAGGTTCGCTTTAAGTGAGTGTGAACATACATTGCTTATTCTGTATTGCTCCTGGGTTACATCCTGTATTATACTCCACTATTCTGCACTCCTTATTCTGCAGCTGCAGTCAAGTCACTGTGTACATACATTATATTATTTATTCTGTGTTGCACTCCAGATCTGTGTTCACTGTTCTGCTGCTGGAGTCACTGTACATACATTACTTATCCTGTACTGCCCCGAGGTTATATCCTGTATTATACTCCAGAGCTGCACTCTCTGTTTTGCTGCTGGAGTCTCAGTACATATATATTCTGTACCGCCCCGAGGTTATATCTTGTATTATACTCCAGATCTGTGTTCACTGTTCTGCCGGAGTCACTGTACATACATATTCTGTACTGCCCCGAGGTTATATCCTGTATAATACTCCAGAGCTGCACTCTCTGTTCTGCCGGAGTCACTGTACATACATATTCTGTAGCCCGTGTTAATCCTGTATTATACTCGAGTTGCACTCTCTGTTCTGCCGGAGTCACTGTACATACATATTATGTATTGCCCAAGGTTATATCCTGTATTATACTCCAGAGCTGCACTCTGTTCTGCTGCTGGAGTCACTGTACATACATATTATGTATTGCCCAAGGTTATATCCTGTATTATACTCCAGAGCAGCACTCGCTGTTCTGCTGCTGGAGTCACTGTACATACATATTATGTATTGCCCGAGGTTATATCCTGTATTATACTCCAGAGCAGCACTCGCTGTTCTGCTGGAGTCACTGTACATACATATTATGTATTGCCCGAGGTTATATCCTGTATTATACTCCAGAGCTGCACTCTGTTCTGCTGCTGGAGTCACTGTACATACATATTCTTTACTGCCCCAAGGTTATATCCTGTATTATACTCCAGAGCTGTGCTCACTGTTCTGCTGGTGCAGTCACGGTGTACATACAGATTTGCACACTTTTCGTCTTACTACTTCTACTGAGCTTGAGCTTACAGTCGTGGTGTCTGAGCTCCGCTTGTAGCTTTATTGATGGTGGTGGGGCAGCTTGATTACTGTTTTGCTGGCTTGCAACACACTGGGACTTGTAGTTCCCCATTTCCTGCCTCTGCTATATACAACATTGAGCTTTTACCTGCTTGCACTTTTCTCTCAGTTTGTTGGGTCTTATTTCTGTCCAGCAGTCTGTCCTCTCAAGCTCCGCAGTCTTCCAGCTGGGTTCAGTTCTAGTGGCCGCACCTGGATCCTCTTCCTTTCTCTCTCCTGGAGAACAGACAGTCCCCTGTCCAGCGCCAGGATGCACGGCCGCTCCGTACTGCGTATCATTGTGACGTCTTCTCATTATTTGGGCTGTGTGGGTTTCCCAGGGGGCAATGTGTTGTGCATCTCATACTTTCTTCCTTTGACGCCAGCCTTTCTCCCTTTCCTTGCCTGCTCCCCTTTGTTATCATGTCATTATTTTGCTGTCCGTCATCCCCTCTTCCGTTCCCCAGCTACTAGTTACACACACTGTAATCATTCCACACATACATGCAAGGTATTGGCTTGGGATAGCTGGCGCTAAGATGCAACAAGTCAGTCAGTGCTCAATCTGTACAAAAGCTGCTTTGTTTATAGACAATTGACTTTTTTTTTTTCTTTTATTTCTTAATCTAAAATCAATTCCAAAATGAGCTTGTACCATCCCGGCCACTGGAGACCCCTCCTCCAGCTGGGTAAGGCAAGTCTCCAATGTGACCATTTGTATTCTGTACATCTGTGGCCATCAACCCTCATGGTACAATGATTGATTCAATTTACTTTAGGTTTAGGCTCTCATATAGGGTTTGCTTGTATCATGATGTCCTGCAGGGTAAGTGGGGTAGGGGAGAGGGGTAAATGGGCTTGTGTATTTTGTCTTGTAATCATGAAACATATTTATTGTATAGTGATCCTTATGAAATTAAAGAACAAACTGTATATAAAAATAAATTTAATGTATCACCACTTACAGGTCATGCTTCAGTGGTTTTTTTTTTGTTTTTTTTTTTTTTTCTTGCCTTCCCCACTGGACCTTTTAAATTCTACTTTCTTAATTATATTTCTTTATAAGGAAATTGGGCGACAACAACCACTTGGGTATATTCACATATGCCAGATTTGAAGTTTCTGAAGATATCGAATTAATTTGAACAGGGTTTGCAGAAATCCATGCACATTACAGAAACAACCTCTTTCATGTGTATGAAAGAGATTATCACACACAGACATTTTTCAAGTGATATACACCCTAGTTAACCTGTCAGATCTTCCATTCAGATGAGAAAGTTGAATGGCAGATACGTTAACTGTATAAGTATACCTTGACGTATTCATTGAGTACATTTTTAAAAACGTAGTCAAAAGCACATACTTTTGGCTTCATTTGACAGATTACACTTTGGATACTGTTTTTAAGACGCATCCAAAAGCATAGTCCACTACACTTTTGTGTCCCATAAAAAAAAAAAAAAAAAAAAAAAAAATAAACAAATATATATATATATTATATAATTATATAATTATATAATTTTTTTTTTTTTTTTAACATTGAAGTCTATGTCCACTACGTACATGCAGTTTATTCCACTCACCTGTCGGACTTCGACCTCTGGGAATAGGTGCACGGAGCGAACGTCGTGGACTCTTAATATCGTAGAGCGGTTAATATCTTGCAAATGTAGATTTGTTCCTGCACCCAAGTAGCCAGTACTTCATATATAAAATTCACATTACTTTATTCTGTTTCATTAAAAACGTACAACTGACATGACACTCCAGATCAGCAGACATGTTTCGAGCACCAGCCCATATTAGTTACTGTTGTCCAAAACGCGTTTGATGATCTGGAGTGTCATGTCAGTTGTATGTTTTTAATGGAATAAATGTATGTGAATTTTATATATGAAATACTGGCTACTTGGGTTCTGGAACAATTCTACATTTGCAAGATTTATACGTTTGCATATGTTTAATTCATACTTTTTTTTTAACGTGATTTTGACGAAGTATAAAAATGTAAAAAAAATTGTATATGTTTTCTAAGTACATAACCAGACGTAAAAGTATACAAACGTATGACATGTACAGAGAAATGAATACGTTTATCATGATGTACGTTTCTACTCCAAAATGTATTCAAGCATAGCATTTAAAAAAAACAGTTTTTGTCAGAAACTGCCATTTTTGGCAATTTGACTGTATATAAAATGTGTATGTATTGGTATAAAAGGCACCCCAGAAGAGAGATACTCCTCTCCCCCAGGACAGAAACCATGTACTAGGATTCGTTTAAGGGACGAAATAATATCATCCTCCGTTCTGTTTCCTGTGGGTTTTCCTGGTAGGATGAGACCTGAATAGAAGCCTCTGCTTAATACTGGCTCCCTTTCCTCCTTGCTTATTATGTTACAGGCCTTCCTCCCAACACGTGAGGACTCTTTAGTGATACCTCTAAGGGTGTGCTCGCTGTTTGCTAATGGTGTTCAGTACTATTTTAGTGTGAGGGCTGTCTCCTGTATGCTCCTACCTGTGTCCACAGAACCGCTGTATACCATGCCTCTAAGCATGCCCTTTGGTGCATGACCTCTCTAAACCAAAAGTGATGGCAGGATGAAGTTTGGGCCACCCACCGCGTCATAAAGAATTTCTTGAAGGTCAGAAACGGGAGGAGTTTCACCACAACTTTCAGCATAGATGATCATTGTTTACTCTTTGAAACGTCACGGCGCATAGATCTCAACGAGTATTGGAGCTTTAGTGGTAGTTGCTGGTTGGGGTAAGAAGAATGGTACCTCTGTTCTTGATGGTAATATTATGCTATGTCTACACAGTAAATGTTAAAATGCCATCTAAAATCTGACTGCATTTCAACATTTTTTGGGCCTCTTTTTTTTGGCACAGATTTGCACTACAACGCAGTCTTTTTTTGGATTTGCCATCGGCCCCGTACATTTAATTTATGGGGCCGAAGGCAAATCCCACTGGATTTTAAAGCCGATCGTAAAAAAAATCTATGTGTTGTGAAGACCACAGTACGGATTTTTTATTGCTGTCTCTGCAGCACAGGCTACCAGCAGATTTTCCAAATACTGAATCCCCCAAAAATCTCATGCTATTACCGTGCTGCATAGAGATAGCCTTAAAGGTTCTAAGCATCTCCCTAACAAACAACCATCTACATCCTTAGATGAAAAGGAATTAAAGACGGTTAAGGAGGGAAGAGTTCCTTACCCTGATGAAAGATGTTGGTGATGCAATAAAAAAAAAATCTAAGTTGAGAACTCTACCCGAAGTGCCACAATACTTCATCTGAAAAGACCTGGCCCGCCTCTTCATCATGCACCAATGAGATCCAGTCAGGATCCTGGAGGTTTTACCTTAGGATCAATTCTTCTACTACATAATTTTTGGTCAATAATTAAAATTATCTCCAGATTTATCTTTTATTATTACAAAAATTGTACAGTTGAATATTCTACGTAATTGAGTAACAAAGCGCTATCTCCACAGATCTCCTCATCCATCCTGCAGAAAAGAACGTCATGATTATAGCTTGTTACATCTCTTAATGCGCACAGGTACCGTTCATCATTAGCAAAAAATTGTCACCTCTATACCTCAGAGCAGAGATTCACTGATATCAAAAGTAATAAATAGCCAATGTCTTACAGATACAGCAACATACCTGACCCCAGGTCAACTTAGTCCCATTCACTTTAATGGAGCTGACCTGCAATCCCAGACATGACCATGGACAGGTGTGGTGCTGTTTCAAAAAGTGAGCAGCTAAGTTTTTCTAATCCCTTTTACAGCAGGGTCCCTAACGCCAATCCTCAAAGCCCACCAACGGGTCATGTTTTCTGGCTTTCCTTAGCATTGCACAGGTTTCATTATTGTCAGTGCATTCTGTGGGATATCCCAAAACATGACCTGTTGGTGGGTCCTGAGGACTGGAATTGGGGAGTACTGTTTTAGAGTCCACCCAACACACATCTACCGTGTTTCCCCGATAGTAAGACGAAGCGGTGTCTTAGGGAGGTCGCCTAATGTAAGACGTAGCGGCTGTCCGGAGCTCTCGGCACAGGCAGCGTGTGTCATCACGCTGCGTGCGCGGCCTGATTACGTCACTGCCTGTGCCGGGAAGAGAGCGCGGGAGGCCGGAGCAGCGAGGAGGCGGCGCGGCGCGGGAGATGGAGCAGCGGGGAGCCAGGTAAGTGTTTTTCTGCCTACAGCTGGCCCTATACCTGCCTACAGCCTGCCTATACCTGCCCTATATAAGACATACTGGGACTTTTGGGGGTAAAAAGAATGTAAGACGCTGTCTTACTTTCGGGGAAACGCGGTATTTACCACTCACCTGCCATTGGTATATAGTGGACAAACTGAGTTATAGCTGAGATTTGCCTACTGAATTCCATGGACTGGCATGTACTAACATGAAAAGCAGAGGGGTCTGCTGACAGTATTTGTATTGCTAGTTTAATTTACTGTAGTTGTGTTTAACCTATGGCTCTACCAAAATTACAACTCTTACTGTACTGGTGCTCCTCGCACCCAGGACAACTTCAGTGGGTGTTTTACCTGGAACCGCCGAAGCACTTCAGAATAAAGCCGTGTTCACACGGCTTATTCCCGACGGATTTGTGAGCCGTATTGAGCTCACAAATCCGCCGTAAATAAGGGGCGGGGCGGGGGGGGGCGCCGCTCCCGGCCCCATAGACTGTCATTATCTATGGCGCGTACGCGCCATAAATAATGTGCATGTCACTTTCTGCCCCCGCGGCGGATTCGCCGAGCGGGGAGGACAGACGGAATCCATAGTTCTCTATGAGAACTGTGGATTACCGTAATGACAGAGACGGATTGGAGCCGTACTGAAGCGCAAATCCGGCGCGCAGTACGGCGCCAATCTGCGGCAAAATAAGCCGTGTGAACGAGGCCTAAAACACACATGGTTAGGACCAGGTAACCTGCAGCTATTTCATGCTGCCTGTTGTTCGGGCAGCATAAATTAGCTGACAGGTTTTCTTTAGGGTATGTTCACACGGCGTACAGTACGCGCCGCAATACGCCGGGTGATTTGGGAGTTGCGTAATCGCCGCAAGTAATTGACATGTCACATTACTATCATATTGTACGAGCGGGGAGAGGAGGCGTAATCCATAGTTCTCTGAGAGCTATGGATTTCTTTCCCCACGTATTAAGCGCAGTACGGCGTGAAATGCACTCCAAAATAAGCCGTATGAACATACCCTTAAACTGAACCTGCCAGGTGGTTTATGCTACCCTGTCTGACAGCAGGATGTGATGGAGGTAGAGAAGCTGAGCTCTGTGATATATGGGGTTATATGATTTGGAGCAGGATTTCTGAGTAAAAACCAGAGAAAATCCTGCCAGGACTCTTTTCGTGACAGTGCAAATTCTCTGCTTTTTACTCATATAGACCTACATATCTCAGAGCTAAGCTTCTCTCCCCCTATTACATCCTGCTCTTACATAGGGCAGCATAAACCCCTCATAGGTTTCCTTTAAAGGTGGCCATATTATGAACTAAGATAGTTGCAGCTTTAAGTCTAATGCGTCAGCCATTCTAGGATACAGGAGCTGCTTCTGTAGTGGTTGGCACCTGTAATAGCTCAACAACAATTAGGAGAAAGTGTATCTAAAATATAACATTTATTTCAATAAGATTAAAAAATCTCTATAGAGTAAACAATGACCCAAAACATATAATCAAAAGTGCACATAAAACGGTAGGTATATGGTATTGGAACAATATTACTGTCCCTATTACAATCCTACATATCTACCATAGGTCCCTACCTAGCAAAAATAGGGCACCCGCTCCAATAAAGAGCGATCCTGTACAGGAACCTAGCCCTACTATGCAAAGCCCCTATTATACCCTATACTGGTGAGTACAATACAAAATCTCAGTTAACAATGTCCCAACATGTTTCTACCTTACTTGTGGCGTCATCAGGGGACTGAAAATAGCCAGTAGCTGAGAATAAAGCTCGGTTACTGTTATACGAGGCCAAAGAACAAAGACATCTAGGAGCATATGGCCGTCGGCGCACCATAGCCCTCCGTGATATCGGAGCCATATGCTCCTAGATGTCTTGGTTCTTTGGCCTCGTATAACAGTAACCGAGCTTTATTCTCAGTTACTGGCTATTTTCAGTCCCCTGATGACGCCACAAGTAAGGTAGAAACATGTTGGGACATTATTGTTAACTGAGATTTTGTATTGTACTCACCAGTATAGGGTATAATAGGGGCTTTGCATAGTAGGGCTAGGTTCCTGTACAGGGTCGCTCTTTATTGGAGCGGGTGCCCTATTTTTTGCTAGGTAGGGACCTATGGTAGATATGTAGGATTGTAATAGGGACAGTAATATTGTTCCAATACCCTATACCTACCGTTTTATGTGCACTTTTGATTATGTTTTGGGTCATTGTTTGCTCTATAGAGATTTTTTAATCTTATTGAAATAAATGTTATTTTAGATACACTTTCTCCTAATTGTTGTTGAGCTGTTGTTAAGTGTAGGAGTTTACAGACTGACATTTCCTTGTCAGCATTTTCGTGCTCCACCTGTAATAGCATTTTAGTGACTGTCGTTTGGTACCAAGTAGCTTTTGCAAAAGTGTCTACCACTTTTAATTCACACTGCTGATAGAGAACCAACATGCTCCATAGTGGTGCACTCAGATTGTCATCACTCACACCAGACCCTGTCCCATACAAGGCTCACAATCTAACGTCTATCTACACTAGGGCCAAATTCATAGGAAACCAATAAACCTATCCCTATACTTTTAGGCTGGTTCTCACGTCGTGTTACTGCATGTGTTTTTGTTGCGTTTCTATTTTTGATGCACCTGAAAAACACAACAAAAATGCAACGTGTGAACTCAGCCTTAAAGGAAACCTGCCACATAGTTTATGCCCCCTTTGCTGAGGGCAGCACAAGCTAGTGTCAGACATGCTGTTTCCAGCACTGCGTCCCTTATTCTGTAAGATGCTGTGCTTTTCGTGTATTTAATGCTCAAATCTGCAGTTTTCAGCCAGAAGAGTCCTTCAAAGAGTCAGTTTTTTTTCAAACCCGGCCCATCGGAGGCTAGCCCCGCCCACCTCAACTGAAAAACCTATGACTTTGAATAGGTAGAAACATGAGAATAACTGTCAGTGGGCAGGGCTAGCCTTTGGTGGGCGGGGCTAACACCTACTCATGAATAAGATTTGAGGGGTAAGGCTATGTTCACACGGCTTAACTGCGGGGCGTAATTACGTCCCGCAGTTATACCGTGGGGGCGGGGCGGGAGAGCAAGCGTGGGGCCGGCACTTCGCCGGCCCATAGACAATCACTGCTAGCGGCGCGTATACGCCGCTGGAAAGTGACATGTCAATTATCTCCCCGCCGCGCGGGGAGAGGAGACTTAATCCATAGTTCTCTATGAGAGCTGTGGATTACCGTAATGAATGGGCCATTTTCAGCCCGTAATTACGGACCGAATACGGCCCATTTTAAGCCGTGTGAACATAGCCTTAATGCTCTAAAACTGTTGCATCCTACAGAATAAGAGACACAGCACAGGAAACAGCATGTCTGACACTAGCTTGTGCTGTCCTCAGCACGGGGGGTATAATCTATGTGACAGGTTCCCTTTAAAGTATGGTAGGAAACCCGCCAAACATGGAAAGAACATAGAAACTCTATGCTGATGTAGTCCTTGGAGTCAGCTACAGGAGCTCACCACTCCTAAGCAGCAGTGCCATGAGCCACCATGCTGCTTTATATAGCTCGGGTCCCGTTGTCACTTGTGTAAAAATGACTGCTCATGGTATATTAAGAAAAAAACAAAAACCAAAATATCTACTTATTTCCCCCATCTAGATAATTGGCAATCATCCTTATTATGTGGTTTAAGGGTGCTTTCAGATGGTGCCGTTTGAGTGTGTTTTATCACTTGCAGTAATGCACAGCAATTAAACTGCCTGTATTACCAGAAAGCTTCTTTCAGTTCGGGTGCTTTCACATGGAGCATTTTTTGGTGCATTTTTTTGCAGAAATGCACAGCATTAATTACTGTCTATTTCGGCCCAAAGAGAAATAAAACGCACCAAAAAAAAAAAAAAAAACCCACGTGTGAAAGGACCCTTATATATATTTTGTGTTAAAAGGTGTTAGAAATGAGTAATCAAGTACATTGTTTAGAATCCGCAAGAATTCAAACACAGTTATTGATGACTCAATTGTAAAACCTTTCAAAACAGTTTAGAAAACGGAAATAAACTTGCTGGTAATAAAGGTAATTTAATTGCTGTGCAGTACTGCAAGTGAAAAAACGCACCATGTGAAAGCACTTAGGGTGTCTTACTTATTCTATTTTGAATTGATCAAGGGCAACACTCCCCTCCCCTCAAATCAGCTTTCTGCAGATGAATACAAGGTTGGCTCTAATCCCATTCATATTGCAAGACTTAATGAGTCAGAAGTGAATTGAGTAACACTGCATCGAATAAGTGGCGCTGCAAGAGTCGGAGCTCATCTTTTATGAGCCTTTTTTTTTTAATATTTTTAAAATTTTCCCAGTAGAGCGCAATGGTGTAAAAAAGGCCTGTTAAACAGGGCTTTACTTCTCTGGGGAAAATTTGCGGCGTACCCCCGCGCCGGATTTTGTGCTCCCAGTACGGCGCCCCCGGGTGGAGTAATTACGGTAATCCACTGCTTTCAGAGAACAGTGGATTCCGACACACCCCCCCGGCCCAAAAAAATCCGCCGCGGGGGGGGGAAAGTGACATCCCACATTTTTTTTCCCGGCGTGTACGCGCTGAAAAACAATGCTTTTGTCTAGGGGGCCGGGGAGGGGGCACCCCGGCCTTTCCCTGGGGGCCCCGCCCCCCATCCCGCCCCATCCCCCCCTTTTTTCCCCCCGGATTTGTGAGCGCAATCCGGCTCACAAACCCCGTGGGGAAAAACCCGTGTAAAACACGGCCAAACTCCCCAAAACCCTTCAGGGTGCTTTCCCCTAATAAAAACCCTTTAAACCCCTTTTTGGGTTTCCACGATGCAGACGTTTTTGATTATGCGGGCGGGAAGAAAAAATACGGGAAACCCCTGTGTGTTTTTTAATGGGGTTGCCAGTCCGGGGGGAAAAGGAGCAGAAATCAGTGTTAAGTCTTTCAAGGGCTTTTTTCTGGGGACTTTTCCCCACCCGTACTGGCCGTATTTGTGCTGGCGGGAGGGCTGGAATCCGCCCCAGTCATTTATGGAAACCCCAAGTTGTAAAAGGGAGAACTATGGACTCCGTCCCCTCCCCCCCCCCGGCAAATTTGCCGGAGGAGGGAGAAAGTGCCCATGCACTTTTTTTCGGCGTGTACGCGCGTGAAGGGAGTGTTATGGGGCGGGGAAACTGGGGCCCCCCCTCACCCCCACGGGCCACGGGGGGTTTTGGCGAAATTTGGGGGGTTTGAAACCCCGCCCCCGCCAATTACGTCAGCAAAAAGCCGTGTCAACATTGCCTTAGGGCGAATCCCCCCGGCATGGGGAAAAATTTTTCCCGGGGTGGGTTTTTGGGGCCGGTATTTGTCCTTTTTTTGCGCCCGCCCCCCCGGGCCGCGGGGGGGGAGGGGGGGGGCGGTTTTTTCTAGGGCAAAAACCCGGGTAAAAGGGCCCCCTCCCCCCCCCATTGAAAGCACGGGAATTTCCGTCCGAAAAGCGGAGGGAAGAATGGCCTGCTCAATGTTTTGGGGGCCCGAGGGAAAAAAAACCCGTGCAGGGGGGGCCCTGGCAGGGTTTTCCATAGAGCAAAATTGTGCTAAAGTTTCGGGGTTTTTTCAGGCCCGGGTTTAAAAACCGCAAACCGGCTTTAAAGAACGGCCCAAAACCCGGAAATGGGGGACATGCCCTTAAGGTGTGGTCACACGTGATGTTTTTTTGTGGTATGTTGGCCGCAGTCCACCCCAAACAATGTACACTACACTTATAGAGCACAGTGTAGAATATGTGCCATCAATCACCCCCAACCCAATTTTTTACTCCCTTTAAATTTTTCCCGGGAAACTGAAAAAATTTACATATTTAATTTCCCTTTTATTCGTATCCCTGCCGCCAAAGAGTTAAAGGGATTTTGGGGGCAGGAATCTGCCCCCGGGGCTTTTTGGGGTGTTTGCGGGTTGTTTTTTAAAGTATGCCCTCCCCAAAGCGCATAAATTTACGCTTTCAAATATGCGCGCTGCATTTCGCCGTGGGCACCTAGAACTTAGAATTTTAGTTTGGGTTTTGTTAAAAAATTTTGCTTTATTAAGGGACAAATTTCCCGACTGGTTCCACTTAAAAATTTTTATCCCCTGAATTTCAAAAAGTTTTATTCAAAAAGACCCTCCTGGGGGCCCCCACTCCTTTTGGGTTTTGCCCCCCACCCACTGCGTTGCAGTCCCGGGTTTTCCCGAAAGTTTTAAAATTTGGAAAAAAATGACGGGAAAAAATTTCCCCCATATTTTTTTACTAAAAAAATCCCAAAATCTTTGTTACAAAAGCATAGTTTTTTCCCCTGGCCCGGGTTTTTTAAAACCCCCGGTTTTTTTCCGAAAAACTTGGAACATTTCCCCAAAATTTTCCCTCCCCCTTTTCAGACGGGTTGTGCCCATTTTAGTGGGTTAGAAAGGGACGGGCAGAAAACTGCAAACTGCGGACCGGGCCGGTCCCCCAAAAAAACCTTTTAAAAAAACAATTTTTAATTTTAAAAATTAATTTAGAATTCCCACCAATATTTTTAACTGCCGTGTGGGCCCTTAAACCTTTTTGGATTTACTGAGCTACAATCAGGGGGTAGTAACAAATTTTTGGGGTTTTTTGTATCAAAAAATGGTTTTTACCAGTTAGAAACCAAACCCCAAACAAACTAAACTTGATGTTTCCACAGCAAAGGGTTTTAAAAATTTATAAAAATGTTTCTCTGATTGGTTTTTTTTTTGAGGGAACAAAGGACCCTTTTACTGTTAGGCGCTTTACCAAAAGGCCCATGATCTTTTAACAAAAATTAGGAAAACCCAGGTTGGGGAAAACATTTCCTCCCAGACATGTACAAAAAAAGTAATTGGCTACTAAGAAATACGGGAAAGGAAAATATATAAAACCCCTTAAATTTTGAAACACTAACCCGAATTTTAAAAAGTAACTCCCCCCAAACATGTAAGGGGGCCCCCACTGGAAAAGAAAGGGCCCGGGCCTTTTAAAAGGGTAAACCCCAGCGATTTTCATTAAAAACATTTTTCATAAAATTTTTATATTTAAAAATCCATCAATAAACTATAGTCCCGGTTTGGGCCAAATCCCGATGGTAAGCTGGGGGGGATGTTTTTCCCCCAGTGATAGCAGTAGTACAGCTTTTTTATTTAAGGGGGGCTGGGAACTCAATTTATTTTTGGGGGTTCCCAAGTTAATTAAAATCCTATGCACTATTAGGGAAATCCAAGTTAATAAAGAGAGTTCCTCTGTTTGCAACCGCTTTCTACTCTAGCTAAGAGATGAGGATTCCAAAGAGTGTCTTCCACTTTGAAGGACCTGTCTTGTCCTGTATTACACAGACCTCCCGTTGATCTATATGGGCACTGTTCAATGCTTAGTTTCCCCTCCAGGAGTGGCTTTACAGGGATATTGAACACTTAGGCTATGTTCACACGGTGTATTTGCAGGGCGTAATTACGCCCCACAATTACGCCGTGTGGACGGGGGCGGGAGGTGGCGCCGCGCCGGCCCATAGACATTCATTAACAGCGGCGCGTATACGCTGCTGGTAATTCACATGTCACTTATCTCCCCCCTCGGCGTATTCACCGAGTAGGGAGAGGAGACGTAATCCATATTCTCTATGAGAAGTGTGGATTACCGTAGTGACTGGGACGTATTCCAGCCGTAATTTGCGCACTCCGGTGCGTAATTACGGACTGAAATACGTCCCATTTTAAGCCGTGTGAACATAGCCTTACTGTCAAGTATCCCCCTCCAGATTACAGCTGATTGTAGGAAATTCCCGCAGGAGGACATGTCATCATTTGCTTAATGTCAAAGGACTCTTAACTCACTTTTTCCCCCATAGGTTTCTATGGGGAAAAAAGTGAGTTTTAGACCAAAATCGTTTCATACATGTGGCCCAAAGAGTGTGTCCAAAGTGATCCAAACCTGTGGCCCCTCACCTATTCTGAAACTGCAATGCTCAGAAGAACCTGAGGGCTGCAGACCACTGACAAACATTTCATAAAGCTGAACGGTGGAGGCTTTCATATTCAGTTCCTAACCTTTAAAGGATCTCTGCTTGCTGTCAGTGAATAAGAGCCATCACATTTAAATATGGAGGCTAAAAAAAAAAAGTCCTCTTCATGATCAGGTGACCAACTGCGCTGTGGCAGTTGGACTTAAAAATATATATAGAAGTGTCCTTATATTAAAAACTTTTTTTTTTAAAAACTTTTATAGCATTTTTAGCAATGTATTTTGTTTTATTTTGGCAGTCCTATGCAATTATAAATTACATATAAAATTGTCCTTTTCTAGCTGTTAAATAAAACTTTTGTATGGCAGGGCAGACTAATCTCACTTTACTTCAACTGCTGCTTATCGCTATATAGTCTTATTGCAATGACACAATAATTGCTCTATTGTCTCGGACAGGGATAGATAAGATTGTACTAGACTACTAGATCATTAGGCAATGACAAGCAATACATGAAAGGTAAATGGGGTACATTTTTTTCTGCGCACTGAGCATGGGTTTTCTTCACACTTACCAGGACCTGCTGCTAATATTTACACTTCTCAGACCATAGCCACCCAGAAATAAGGACAATTAAGCAAGGTCCTCACTGCTGGGCAATCAGAGCTCAAAGAGAGTAAATGTACAAAGGGGAACCTTAAAGTATGATATAAAAATTAAAGTAACCACCAACGAACAAATGAAAAAAACAATCCACTAAATAGTCACATATTGCTTGTTAACATGTGAAAAAAAATGTTTTTGATGATAATATTCCTTCAAAGGGGAACCTGCCACGTTACTTATGCTGTTCTCACTGAGGGCAGTATAAAGTAGTTCGAGATTCGCTGCTTACAGCAGGGTGTCACTTATGCCTTAAAGGGCATGTCCCCACGGCACGGGTTTGCGGCCAGTTTTTCAGACCATCTGAAAAACTAGCACAACGGGCTCCTATGGAAACCCGTGCAGCAGTCCCCACTGCACGGTTTTTCCGCCACAGGCGCCCAAAACACTTTTCAAAAATTTCACATTCTTCTGTCTGGTTTTCGGATGGAATATGTGCAAATGAATGTGAAGGAGGGAGGGCTTTTCTCTGCTCATCGCAGAGAAAAGCCTTCCCTCAAGACCGGTATTTGTCCATTGCCGTGTGAACAGGCCCTAATGAACAGCATTTTAGAGAAGTGAAGGGCAGGTAGAGGGGTGTTCCCACAAAGGCACTTTCGCATTACAGGTTCGCTCATAGCTAACTTGCAGCTGTCTTCCCCATTCATTTCTAAAGGAGTTCTAAATCTAGCCGAGCACACTCGCCCAGCCGCTTTGCCCAGCTCATCCGCTACTGATTAACAATTTCTATGTATTACTGCAAATGAGTAAAAAAAACGGATAATTTGCGGTGGATGGACAGGGAAAGTAGCGATTCATGAATACGATGGACTCGTCTCTGCTAACGCTAGTTGCACGATGCAGAGATGAGAACGAAAGTGTTCTTAAACACTGCTACTTAAAGGCATAATTGATTCCCCTCTCTAGACATTGGGGCACATTTATCAAAACAGCTGTGCCAGAATTCTGGCACAATTTGCACCAAAAATAAAGTCATACATGCTTTACACCACATTTAGTATGCGTTTTAGATTCTAGACCCTTCTGCACGTCAGCTGACAAAAGGGGCATGGAGTTGGTAAAAGGGCCGTTCCTTCATGAAAAGGGGTTTGGCTTAGTGTGTGATGCCGTGTGCCAAAAATACGTCAACGTTTTTCCACAATTAGTGGTATAAAATAAGGCAACTTGTAAAAGGTGTAAAATTAGACTAGACAGTTCTAACATGGACCACCTTTATCAACACTATGACAAATGTGGCGCATGGTAAGACTGTCTAGTCTAAGGGTAAGTTCACACGGCATAACTGCGGCGCGTATTTGCGCTTCATGAATTATGTCTCGTCTCCCCCGCCGTACAATACGATTGTATTGTATGCCCGGGGAGAGAAGTGACAGCTCACTTCTTCGCATCACTTATGCGCCGCTGATAATGAAAGTGAATAGAGCCGGCTTGGAGGTACGTGCTGAACAGCGCGTACTAAAACACACGGCGTATTGCAGCGCGTATATTACGTGCCCTTATACGCCATATGAACATATCCTAACTTTACACTGTCTAAAAATTAGACAGTATTGCTAAATCTGCCCCAGTGCGTCCATCACGTCCTCCCATCACCATAAGGTTCCTTTTAGTCAAGACCATTTTTTATCTTCTGGTTGCAAATAAGAATGTTCCTATTCACTGATCGCAAGCAGGGTTCTTGAAGATGGTGACAAATTAAAACTCAAAATATATTAGAAAGCTACATAATATTTCCATTGTAGAGTGATGAATCCACTTGCAGTCACAATAAGCTATATAGTCTAGCCGTAATCTCTTTGAATACAGATACAAGATGGATAAGACAGTACAGCTTATGGTCACCAGTTATAATGTCCTGGAGGAGGTAGGGAAGATCCTTTCATGACAGAATGGGCTTAGGTTACAAGAGGTGAAGAGGACATACACCACAGGACAGTGTTCATGGCCAATGTTGCGACATCACTGCTGATAGATAAGTAATATGTATGGCTGGGGGATGTCGGCGGTGAAGTCAGCTGAAGTCATACAGTAACATCTCTCAATACAAGTTAATTAAAAAAAATAAATATTTAAATTAGAAAAATCAGCGTTGCCCCTTCATACCAGTACCAGCCAATGGAGTGAAAGATCAAGCCTTTTGTGAGAGGGTCACATCATGGCCGGCCAAGGGGTAATACATGATTTCAATTGGGTTCTTACCACTGTTCATGGAGTCTTAGTGCATGGTAGTGGTTTCTGCTTTCCCGGTACATTGACTTAGACCTGTGAGCATGCACTCACACGGCAACCGGTCAAACTTTGGTCATTGTACAGGGGTAGAAGGAGGTGGAAATGCCGCCTGTAGTGCAGCAAGATCACGAGAATCTGCTGCAGCGTACAAACTACTTTGTCCTAACATGGATAGCGCCATCCGCAGGGTACTCCAGATATTGTCTGACATGGCTCCTCCGTGGCCGCCACTTTGTTGTTGCATACTAAGAGCTTCTATAAAATGTTCCACAGCCTCCCTGCAACATTAAGGGTTGGAATTATTAAAATGCAAAAAAAAAAAATATGCAGACTTTAAATAAAGCAATTAGGCAAATTATTAAAAATGTGTTATTTTGGATATACAGATCCTATGCAGACCTGTGTCTCCATGGTGACAGACCACAAACAAACCCTTTGTAGTCTGACCATAAAGTCGCGTCACTCTGCCTCTTCTGCTGTTTATAGGTTACCAGGGAAAAGAGGCAGAGAGTAGAATGGTATGACTGCAGAATCAGACATATGGGGCATGAAAAGATAGTCTGTCTTGGATTTGTAGACGCCAAAGGTGAAGGTATTCTATAATCAAGGCAACTGTTATTTTGCAATGTATTTTTATCGTATTAGAGCAATAACAACAGCTTTAAAAGTATTTATACCCTCGTCATTTAATGTATTAGAACATTCTCCCTCACCTGTGTGCCCCCAGGTTGATGCAGGCAATACCCAGGTTGTATCGGGAGCGTATAAAGCCCGGCTGCAGTTGCAGTGCCCGTCTGTAAGCCTCCACCGCAGCCTCGCTGTCATTACCATTTGCCAGCGTGGCTCCCAGCTTATTCCATAGTAAATAGTCCTGCAGAAGAGAATATGGCATTACCACAGCAATCACGCACTGTCAAATACAATAAAAATTCTTTATCCAAGGTTCGGACGGACATCGTGAAATGCAAGACATTCATTTTAATCACTTCCCGACAGCAATTTTTGGCAACATTTTCTTCAGGCTTTCATCCCCACCTTCCAGGAGCCATAACTTTTTTGTCATAATGTTGACATAACTGTATAAGGGTGTTTTTACACGGCACAGACCAAATACTAGTCGGGTATTAATTTCTGATCAATTGTACAATACACTGTAAAATGGGATTTTTGTACTTACTGTAAAATCCTTTTCTCATCCAATTCATTGGGGGACACAGCACCTTGGGTATAGGCCCTTGCCTTCGGAGGCGGACACTAGGCGGATCAAACGTCTTAGACCCGCCCCGACGGCCTATATCCCTCCTGCTGACGCCAGGCTGATCAGTTGGTACAAAAGCCGTGGACGAGAGGAGGAACAAAAGAGAACCTTAATTCCCTGGCGAAAAAAAATTGCGGGCGGGACCTGTCTCCCCCAATGAATTGGATGAGAAAAGGATTTTACGGTAAGTACAAAAATCCCATTTTCTCGCCCATAATTCATTGGGGGACACAGCACCTTGGGATGTCCAAAAGCAGTCCACAGAGGGTGGGACATAGAAAACTTCATCAGCAGTGACAAGATCAGCCCACTGCTACTGAAGTACCTACGGCTGAGAGCCGCTGCAGCCGAGGCCAAGGCATGAGTTGGGTAGAACTGAGACGAGGTATGGCCCGAAGCCCAGGTGACAGCTTTGCAAATCTGCAAAAGTTGAGGCTTGAAGCTGAACCAACCAGGCGGCCCCAACTGCTCGTGGGGAGCGAGCCGTGGCCTGCGTAACTATGGACCAGATCCGGCTGGCAACGCCGGCCAGAGGACGCCCGGCCCCTGCACGGACCCTCAGGACTGACCAAGAGGGCTATGCGCCAGAAGGCCACCTTCCATAAAAGTAAACACAGGGAGACTTCCCGTGGAGGCCCGAAGGGTGCAGACTGTCTGATTTTCCAAACAAGTATTGCATCCCACGGTTCGATAAGCCTACGAACCAGAGGGACCAAACACATGACCCCCTGCAATAGAAACCTTAACCTATGAGCGGAAGCCAGCTTGTGCTGCACAGACACGGCGAACCGAACCCTGCCCTTTCAAGTGGGAGAGGGCGACCCCGAGCTCCCGGCCTCACTGTGGAAAAGACGGCACCCTTGGAGTAGGACATACCAAAGGGTGCAAGTTTCTGGGCAACAGACCCGAGTGATCTAGGATTGCAGTCGCAACAGCCCTGCTATGAAACTGCAACCGTGGTACCGTGGGTTAGAGCAGAGGGCCCTGGGACAGGAGCCTGGGCGTAAAGGAAACGGTCAAGAACCATTTGCCGATTGGGCCCGAGTTCCGCGTACCCTTACCTGCGGCCCTAATCCTAAGGTGGAGAGCACTGCTGGTATCCTCTTGAACTCGAGGCAATTGAGCTCTCGAGGAAGAAGGGCCCAGGGTTAAAGAAGACCGGACAGACCAACCTGCTCCAAGGCAGGACCAGCAAGTCCACTGCCAGGGGATTCCTGGCCCTGGCCATATAACTCGGGCGCTAGGGATTGAGGCGAGACGTTACCATGTCAACGTCTCGCGTACCTCACCTCCGGCAAGGAAGGCGAAGCACTTCCGACAGATGATTGGCCAAGCTGGTTTTCCCCCCCTGGAAAGGGAGTTGTCGACCAGGGCGGTACCGCTGCTCTGAACAGGCGAACAAACCCCTTTGCGCCAGATATCTGAGAGGAACTGCTCGGCCATCTGGAACCCACCCTGGAAGATTCAGACATGCCACAATCGTGGTGTGTTGGACCCCAAAACTCGAACTGGTGCCCTGTAATGCAGAGCGCCTGAACACCCAAATGTCGAGAGCGCCTAGGAAATGCGAGTTTTTGGATGGGTCTCCAGCAAACTGATACTGAACGACTGCATCCCCTAGTGACAACTAGAACCACCACGTCGTCCAGAGCTGAGGGCCCCACCCCGAAAACCTGGCGTCTGTGTCGATGACCATATTGCGGGGAACAGAAATTACCTCCCTTTCTGTAATACCGGGAAGCTGCCCACCTGCCCAGGTCGAACGAGCCGGGGGTGGCAGGCGCACTGCTGAAACCGAAGGACATTGGAGACCTGCGTCACTGAGGCAAGATATGCCCGCTGCATAGCGAGCAAAGGATCTTGCGCAAAGGGCCACGCCTCGGAGGCGGTCCTCAAACTGCCAAACCCTTGCATGCAACACTGAAGAATATGCTGGGTGCGATACAGACATAGGGGCACGATTAAGTGCAGCAGCTTCCAGGGGAGGAACCCTCATGGAACCTGATTGAGAATAACTCATCCCCTCGAGGTTTTTACCATCCCCTAATGGATGGGAAACATACCGAGATTGCTGCAAATTACCCATCCAGCCAAAGCGCGCTGCAAACTCCAGGGAATCCTGACCTGACCAGGCAGGCACATCACTATGTGTGTGTTGTGGACCAATCCCCTGAAGTGGAGGATTGTCATTAGGGGTGCAAGAGCTACATAGGACCCCTTTGTGCAGCTGCGAGGGCCGAATAGCAAGGCTCTCCCAGAGAAATATCAAAGCCTACTTGATCTGAACCTACACAGGAACCCGCTGATAGCAGCCTGGGACTCATAGGGCTCGGAAAACAACCTGTCTTCATGTCCTCTAGCAGCGACGAGAAAAAAACTCTCCTGTTTCTGCGGCTCCCTCCCGAGAGGCTCCTGAGCTGACCGTAGCGACTTCCAGTGAAACCGAGCCCATGACTCATACACGGTTGAGCACTTTAAGGACCGACATTGGCCCTAGTGAGTCTGCCCACTTCTTCAATGTTGGACAACCCTATCAAGGGTTTCACTGAATATGAACCCTGCTATACTCGGAGGCCGGCATAATCCCTCCTTGCCGGAGTAAAGTGCGGATTCTTGTCAACAGAGGGGAATAACAGACGCCCGAGCCAGAGCCATGGGCGCGCGATGGCCGCTGTCAAACGTGCTGGGGGAAGCCAACAAAGTGAGTCCTGAACGCCGACCCAGCGAAACCAGGTACCTAGCTGACCTGACACCTGCCAGACTCCCCTCGGTGGACATCTGGAGGAAAATGAGCCACCTCGATCCACGCCAAAAAAATGATTCATTCGGCTGTGGAGGCCGGCTCCTCAGACCAAGCGCTAGTTGGGCAAAAGGCGTGGATGCGCGTTCTGCGTGCACTAGGATAACGTGGAATCTGCACCTGTCATGCACCGGCTGTCCCCGGTTGGGGAGCATACTATAAACCCTCTGTGGCCTCCCTAAAAAAAACGCTTACCGCAAGCGAGCGGAAGCGCAATACCAATAACATCCTCTCTGGGGCGCGTTGCATACAGACCGGCGTCTCTGCTCAAAACATTTCTAGCAGGCATGGTAACAGGGCGATACGCCACTGCATAGCCAACGTCGCGCTACTGCCAAAAACGGGTTGACACCAGTGAGAAACTTACTTGCTACGTGCACGAGCAGGGTGGACGGGTGGCCTGAGTGGAGAAGGGGGACAGCTGTGAAAGCGCCGGCCATTCCAAAACCACCCTGTGCGAAGCTTCAAGTGAAAAGCCGCAGCCTGTCATTACTCGACATACGGCCAGTCACCATGGGCAACTGAATTTGGCGTGCGAGAAGGCGGAACTGGTACAACAACAGCCGTGATGACGCCTCCTGTGCCGTCCACCACAAGAGACTCCGCGGCCTAGCCGTCCAAGATACCGGGATATGGTGATCCAAGTCCAGAGCTCTAGTGAGACCCGGTGAGCTGTGGGTGTCCCCAGATGGGAGACCACTGACCACTATGACCCTGATCCTCCAGGAAGGGCAAGAGAATTAAGTCGTACTGTGTAGGAAACAAACGCCTGACCGGATGTTTCCACTTCCCTGGCCAACAGTTCCATCCAAACTTTCAGGCGTAGCAACGGGACAGCGACGCAAAAACGCGTCGGACCGCCTGCCGCCCTTAAGGAAACACCTCCTGTGTGAGGCTGAGACAATCCTCACTCCTAACATGAATGGGAGTCTTCTGACAAGGCCCTCTGATAGGGGCTTGAGACCACACTGCTCAGTCATCCTATCAACCCTGTCTGGCCCAGAGACACGAGAGACACGGAATTCTCCCAAGCGCAACGACGCGAATCCAGGCCTGCAGCTGTTCCCGGCCTAATGTGTGTCTATTGGGGACCGTGGCCTCTTGATCTACCCAGCAAACCCAGTCCTGCCCAAAGCCAGAGACGAGGGGAGTCTCCAGAAGGTGGCCGTCATTACAATAGCCTTTGCGTAAGCTTTCACATCTGTCCCCAATAGCGCCGGCTAAGCGAGGCTTGGGACCGGCTTGCTGTCCCGACACATCATTTCTCTTGTCTTGCTCAGAGTCACCTAACCAGAGGGAGTTCCCACTGAAAGATATAGCCGTATCCAGGCATGGAGCTTTCTATCTACCGACCTACCTGTCATGATGGGAGAGAGCTCGGAAGAACAGGCATAGAGAACTCTGACCCTCTTACGCCAACACCACGCGTCACGCGCATGCTGCCGGAGCGCTGGATCCTTGGATGTGCGAGGCTGTGGGCATACGCGACGCACCTTACACTGTGCCCTATTACCATGCAACCGGTATACCTGGGGCATCACCCTGAACAGGATGCCCAGGTGCAATGACATATGACTGGCCCACATATGGGGTCCGACCTACCCCCTGATCCGATGCACAGGAGGGGTGCTAGGTGTCCCGCGCACGTGGAGGCAGGCGTATGATATAGGGGCACAGCCGAGTCTGCACACCGGGGCTAGCCAACAAGAATATCACATGTAGCATAGTGGGTGCCACGAGCTAGCCTAGTCGCCACTGTTTTTCTGGACACGGGCAACGACATATGGCTGCAAAGCCGCCCAGGGGGCAGGATGGAATGGCCAGACAGGGGGTCAACTTTACCTCCCAATAGATGCGAGGGGAATGACTCTTCCTAGTCAGACAAGAGAAGCCAGGATGGCCGAATGCCACAAACACAACACTGCGTTTAGGTGCTCCGCCCCACACCGGCCCGGGCGATGCTGGAGGTCCCTGCCAGTCTCATTCTTGCTGGCGCTCCAGATGCGAGGGGCTCGGACCCGCTTTGGGGCCTCGCGCCCTTTTGGGGCGGCGCCTAAGCCTCCCAAGCCGGAGGCTAAATTTGAAGAACGCGCGATTGTGCAAGTCGAGAACAGAGCGCCGGAACTGGTAAGCGGCTACCAGCACAACCCCCGGCAGAGGCCCATCCTCACACCCACCCAGCCAGCCTGCGGCCAGACCCACAACCAAGTGGTACCGCTTCAGTAACATCAATGCCGCGGCACACACCGCATGGTTTGCCAAAACAGCTAATGATCTGTGATCCAACGTGAGATCTAACCTGTCCTTGACTGCCTTAAGTTAGCATAACATGGCGTGGACATATC
Organism: Phyllomedusa bahiana; assembly: GCA_025379985.1. Taxonomy (NCBI): domain Eukaryota; kingdom Metazoa; phylum Chordata; class Amphibia; order Anura; family Hylidae; genus Phyllomedusa; species Phyllomedusa bahiana. The sequence continues at coordinate 102,314 of JAODAL010000247.1, forward strand.
GCCCCCTCCATCACTGGAACCCCCACCGCGGTAGAAAAAGAACAAGCTGGGGCAAAACCTCTCCCCAGACTTAGCGGAGACTGCAGCCCAACACACCAGGCACAGCGGACTAACGTTCCTCTGCCCAGGGGCCGGCACATGGCCAAGGGGAGTGAAACACTATCACTATGTCTCATTCTGTATAGAAAAGCCTCCCCAATACCTCGGGCTACGGGCACAACACTCAGATCTGCCTGAGTCACAGGAAAAAACAACTTCCCGCGGGCCCTAACTCCAAAACTATTACAAACGTGAAAAAATGCCCCAGACCACCCCCCACAACTGAATCCATGGAGGAGGTCGGAGTCTACCCACCCAATCTGGTATGTCTTCGGGCAGCTACGCGGCAAAGCACCCCTTGCCGTGGTACCAAAACACTCCAACGTGAGGTTTCCGAATCACATCAAAGGCCGAGGATCACGCGGCAGGTGGGAACGTGTGAGCGGCGGGAGGAAGGCCAGCCAGCTAAGAACTTGAACTGGGTTCCTGAACGCCCTCAAGGCGGCAGCCGATTCACACGGTACAACCTTCGCGTTGACGGCCCCGCCCCTAATTGAGCGCACGGGCTGCGCACCTATCAACTTTCCTCCAGGTGCGAGCCTTGCTCTCAAGTGCGACACCCTTCACTCACAGGTTGAGCTAGTCAGCCTGTACACAGGAAAGAAAATATCAAACTCTGCAGACAGCAGCGTCGCCTCTACAACAACACTAGCTGAAAACTGATCAAGGGATATAGGGCCCTTCCCCCCCGGGGGGCGGGTTCCTAACACGTTGATCCGATCCGTGCTCCGCCTTCCGAAGGCAAGGGCACTATGCCCATTCGGTGGCGAGCTGTCCCCCAATGAATTATTGGCGAGAAATACTATTGTCCTCTGTAGCAGGAGTGGTAAACCTGCACGCCATGTTTGACAGGGTGGAGGCGTGATCATCTGATAGGTTACATGCCACAGCAGCTTCTAAGTGAATTCATGTATTGGAGCTGCATTTTCTAGAATCCTGAATGTTGCAGGTTGGGGCCGGCTTATAACTCCATATTCCAATCTTGCTATTATAGGACCGTAGCATCGTACATTAAAGGGGTATGCGTCCGGGACTTAACAAAAAGTGCATGTTTGGTCCCAGCTGGGGTAGGGTGATTAGAAATAGAAAAAAAAAAAAAAAAAAAAGTATACTGCCAAACAATATCACGTGCAGGCAACAACTCTGGCCTGTGATTGGCTGCACATAGCACATGAATAGAGATAAGCGAGCACTAAATTAAAGTCAATGGGCTCAGCTTGGGTTCAGAGAAAGCGTAAAGTTTGTGCAGAACTAACCATTTCCGAACGGTTTGGCTCAATACTATACATGAACGATAGACGTTCACTGTGCAGCCGGGATGTACGGGAGAGTCACGGAAGCGAGTAGACTTCTTTTTTTCCCATTTCTAAGAATTCCCCAGCGGACAACCCTTTTAAATGCCTGGGAGGGGTTAAAAGTCTGTTCTAAAGGGTTAAAGGGGTTTTATATCATTTCCATTAAAATGGTTTTTCCAGACTAAGAGGGAACAGTGAAAATCAGTTAACTTTGCAATTGAGGATGTCATTAGCAAAATGCTGTCTTGTATTCACGTTTTCCTTATCTTCTGTTTCCACTGATATCCAGTGCTGGTCGGATCCCTCCTCATTACATTTCACTAGCTGAGAGCTCATTTACATTCGCTTCGCCCCGGAACAGAATGTAAATAAGGGACCGGCACATTTTCACTCTGCACAGCCAGAACAAACAGAATAACACTGTAGGGCTTCTTCAATCAGGAAACAGCACAATGTTATCGAAATCCCGCCGTCTCTGATTCAGAGATAGGGGCTGGAGCAATTTCTCTCTTCACACATAGCAGAAATGCGCTGCAGCAGATTCTACAATCAGTAAAAACAGCACATTTTGTCCCGAGCCTAACTAATCCTGCAAAGAATGGGAGATCTGTGCCGTTCAATATAAAGCTGTGGATTATCAACTGTAACAATTCCCAGCTGTGAGAGGAGAAGATATCACGTGCTCAGTCTAGATTGAATGCAGCCTGTGGTATGTATACAGCTCTTACAAAATAAGACTGATAGGGAGAGACACAGTGACATGTGGACTCAGAGAGGGAGAGGGGGGAGCCGGCATGAACAGTGAAGGGGGGGATGATGTCACCCAGCTGGGAGGGGAAGAAACGCTCCTGCATTTCTAGAGTTGAGAAGCTGAGACCGGTATGAATCAGCCGAACTAAAGAAGCGATACATCCCCTTTAAGCAGTGACCATGCTGGATATCATCTCCTTACTTCTAGGGAGCCTGGATTTGTCACCCAGCATTCAGCACTTAAAGGGAACCTGTCACATAGGCTGTGCCCCCCTTGCTGAGGGCAGCACAACCTAGTGTCATGCCTGCTGTTCCCAGAACTGTGTCCCTTATTCTGTAAGATGCTGTAGTTTTAGAGCATTTACCCCTCAAATCTTATTCATGAGCAGGTGTTCACTCCACCCACCAAAGGCTAGCCCCGCCCACTGACAGTTATTCACATGGTTCTACCTATTCAAAGTAATAGGTTTATCAGTTGAGGTGGGCGGGGCTAGCCTCAGGTGGGTGGGGTATGAAAAAAAAAAGACTCTTTGACTCTTCTGGCTGAAAACTGCAGATTTGAGCATTAAATACTACAGCATCTTACAGAATAAGGGTCCCAGCGCTGGAAACAGCAGGTCTGTCACTAGCTTGTTCTGTCCTCAGCAAGGGGGGCACAATCTATGTGACAGGTTCTCTTTAGCTTGTGCCACCCTTCCCCAGTGTCTGAGGATCAAGGGTGTATTTGCCATACTTCTTACATCTCACAGTCTATAACAACTGTCTTAACCCATCAGCAGCACAAGCCTATGTGATGTCCTTAGAATTTGTTGCAGTGTTTTAGTACAGATAACACAGATTAGCTCAGTAAGGAATTGTGGAGACCGATTAAAACTGTAACAGAGACAAAGCTGTGAGAAGTACTAGGACTTTAGTCAGAAAATAAAGTCACCTCTCACCGGGAGTAACATGGCACTTAGCTGAGCTGCAGGGTTGGAAGCAGCTTTCATGTAAAAGTTTTGTAGAACTGAAATCTAGAATGGCTTCAGTAATTCTGCGTATCTTTAAAGAGAACCTGTCACATAGTTTTTGCCCCCCTTGCTGAGGGCAGCACAAGCTGGTGACAGACATGCTGTTTTCAGCACTGTGCCCCTTATTCTGTAAGATGCTGCAGTTTTCGTGTCTTTAATGCTCAGATCTGTAGTTTTCAGCCAGAAGAGTCAGTTTTTTTTCCTCCAAACCCCGCCCACCTGAGGCTAGCCCCGCCCATCTCAACTGACAAACCTATTACTTTCAATAGGTAGAAACGTGTGAATAACTGTCAGTGGGCGGAGCTAGGCTTTGGTGGGCGGGGCTAACACCTGCTCATGAATAAGATTTGATGGGTAAATGCTCTAAAACTACAGCATCTTACATAATAAGGGACACAGCGCTGGAAACAGCAGGTCTGACACTAGCTTGTGCTCTCCTCAGCAAGGGGGGCATCACCTATGTGACAGGTTCCCTTTCATTACGAGTATTGGTGGACCTCCCTCACCAATGGTATAGATAGGCTATGGTATAGAGCTGTATCAAAAACTGGTGCTTCGGAAATGTGCAGTGGCAACCAGGCTGCAGCGCTCCTTTTCCAGAGGCTCCTTCAAAAATTAAAGCAGTAACCTGAATGGTTTCTATGGGCAGCTACTCCACTTTTTCTTTGTCCCAGTTTAGATACATCTTTTAAAATGTTGCTACTGGACCATTCAAAGTTCCCCATTTTATTTTCTTGGCAACTCTGACATTCTAGTCTGTGCCCGAGCTACACTTACGTCTGGTCTCTGGCTCAGTGCGGCCGTGAAGCAGTCGACAGCTTTTTGATACTCCCCACTCAGGTTAAAGAGAACTCCAAGTCCACACTGAACATCAGGATCCACTTGACTTGGGTCCATTCGAACAGCAGAGAGGAACAACTCTCGTACCTCAGAGAACATGGAGCTGAAAGCAGAAGGCAAAAGAAGACATTTTTATAGGATTGTAAAAGACCATCAAGAACATTTTTCACCCACCCATAGGTCAGAGATGATTTAGCACAGTGCTCAGCACAGCACTTCTGTCCCTTCTTTTTTACTAAGTGGTGGCCAAGAGCCCTGGCCTTTAACTGGCTCAGCAGGCCAGAAAATTGCACTGGGGTTCACGCATTTCACGAAAAGAAAAAAAATTCTCTTACGTATTTCAGCCTTCACTTACTCAGAAAGTAATGTCCCCAAGGACTTCTTTCTAGAGGCTTCCCCTGCGTCATTCTCCTCTTTCACCAGGTGGTTGTATTTGGGGTTGTGCCGCAGCCACTCCCGCAGGGTCTCACAAGCCTGTTGTTGGAGGCATTCATTGGTAAACCTAACTGCCAGCGCCATCCGGGCATTCAGATTGTCCGGTTTCAGCTCAAGACACCTGAGGTCAAAATGTACATGATGATTTACATATACATCATATGGAGGAGTAGATTATCGAGAATGAGAAGAGACCTCACCTGCGGAGAGCACTGATAGCCGGTAACTCCTGCTCATTTTCTGCCTGAGTGGTGCCCAAATATTGCCAGGCCTGGAATTTACAGGAGAAATGAGTGATCATTAACACCAGACAATCCTCCACCACAACCTAAACCATATAATACTGCAGAAGAGGAGCGTCACAATATGCCTGACTCAGAATGTAGCCTGAGGGGACACAGAAGTAGCAGATACACCTGTGCCTTAATGCAGGAGCTGCCCCAAAATACCATCAAGACAGCTGTAGTATAAATGGAACATGGTCCATGGGTGCCTGGTTATAGATTTTGCGCTGCAGCACAATGCCTTTGAGTTTCTGCACCCAAAAGTGGCTCCACTGTTTATCCATTGACGTTACAGACTACAAACAGGTCTGTAATAAAGCCTCTTAGAAGGGTCTAATGTTTAATTTGCCCTTGAATGAGCTTAGGGGTAAGGAGTAGGGATTTGTAGTGGAGAGTTATCTGCGGGGTCGCCCCTTTTTGGGCCGGAATCCCTGCTGAGGGGCAGTAGGAGGTCAAGATCTATAGGGCTAGAGATAGGACTCTCCTGAGTGGCCGTTGTGTATATGTCCCATTACTATAATTGTAGATTTTTTGCACTTGGATTTATAGTTTTTAAACTGAATTAAAAGTTATATTTTAGAGGAATTTTTTGTGCAGTGTGGTTTGAATATTGTTTGTTCCTCAACTGCGGATTTGGGAATTAGTCTGTAATAAAGCCACCTTAATAAAGTATCGCTTGAACTTCAGGAAAACCTGAATTGAGGTAAGAGGTGAACATTGCCGAGTTGCATAGATGTGTTTTTGGTACTTTGGACTCACCAGTTAACATGCGAACAGTGGAGGCTTATGCAGCGTCTGCAGATTAAATCAGCATTTTCCATTCCACAGGGAAACACGAGGGGGCAGTAAATTTTAACTACACAGTCTTCTACATCGTTAGCTACTTTAGAAGACCCCATGGAGCACCCTATTCTGCAGCTTATTCCAATCTTTCTTTTTTTAACTAGTTTGAGTTACAAAAGTGCACAGGCAGAGCAGTTGGACAAGTGTGAAGGGGACACGGAGGGCTATTAATGCATTACAGTGCTAAGTTAATATATTAAACCAAATTCATGCTTTTACCTCCATGTGTTTGGGGTCTTGCTGTACAGCAATTTCAAAAAGTCTCACTGCACTGGGGAGATCTCCTTCCTGAAGGCGTTTGAGACCTTCCTGAAATGTCTGCTTCTCCTTTGAAAATGGATTGTTATCCTCAAATGCATAGCCCTAGTAGAAGACACAGCCAAGATGTAAGCCAAGAAGAAAACAGCAACAAGGACAATGCGAATCACATCACGTTACACATTCTGTGCAGATTTACTTCTTAAAGTGGTTGAAAAATTGTTTTCCTCTACTTATCACACCTAGCTCCTACCTCCTTCACAGGACCTGTGAGATTTCCTCATATGTCTGTTTTAGTAAATAGTGGTGTCCCCTGTGAAGTAACAATTCTGGAGCATCTTCTCTTATATCTATGTGTTTGTGCTATTCCTCTGTAATTCCTTCTACAAATGTATTACTGAATCAGTCAACTGGGTGTTACCATTCCAGTTTCCATAGGGGAGTGTCTCTGCACACATGGACTGTCAGCAGTGATCAGACAATGCCAGGCTACGCATGGAGACACCCCCAACTGGTAACACCCATCTGACAGATTGGTAATACATTTCTAGGAGGAATAATAAGGGAACTATACAATACAGAGATTTAAGGAAATAGTGTTCAGGATTGTTATTTCACAGAAAACACAAGTATTTACTAAAACAGACACGTCAGGAATGGCCACAGGTTCTCTTTAGCTGTTCACTTAGGCGGCATTCATTGATAAAATCTGTACAGCAGAAAAGTACTCTGATTTTCAACTTTGACAACAGATCAGGTTACAGCAGCCCATAGAAATCTATGGTAAGAGGAGAGTGAGAAGAAAGTAGAAGTGATAGGCTAGCTGCAATGAGCAGCCTCCAGAGAAAAGAAAATCCTGCTCACCTCTCTCTTTTTTGGCCAAAAACATGCGGACCAAGAATCTCAAAGTTTTTTCATATATTGTAGATAGCATAAAATGCTCCTTTGGAGATTTCCATGTGTTTTTTTTGCCCTTTTTGCAGTGGTGTGCCACTGGTATTGGACTGTGTGCATATGTATATGTGCCGCAGCCATGCCAGTGGCACCCAGGTTCGCAGTGTTTTTTTCAGAAATGTTTTTCTGTGCAGGACTATACGTTGTATTTGGCACATATTTGCTTTTAAACTATATAAGGAGGAGAAGTAGATACCTCCATTTTGGTTTCCTGCACCCGCCCACCTCCACAGGCTGTTATATCAATGCACTATGCTTTGAAAGGTTGGTGATTTTTTTTATTTTTCTCTCTGCATATTGGAGGCCGTTTGGCACATTGAGAGGTCTGAAGTTGACCCAGGTGAGAGATAATATAGAGTAGGACCACCCAACTGAGATCCCGTTGTAAGCCGGGGGTGGCTTGAGCTTTTTTCATATATTGTAGACACCTCGCTCTCACACACAAACACAGTATGGAGGAGATTATACAACATTATGAATGTAGAAATGGGGTAAGATAGTACTCGTACTAGGACCAGCAGCAACCATACAAGACAGTGACTTACACATGGCCACTTCCCCCCCCGCCCCTCTCCAAAGACCTCTATGGGACCCAGTAAATTAACCTGTCAGATAACCAGAAAATCCATCTCCTTTCTTCAAATTCTAACAGTAAGTTCTAAATTAGTGAACAGTTAAGGAGCCGGAGAGAGATGGTGGTGGTTGTGGTGGTGGTGGGGGAGGGTGGAAGTTTATTATCTTCACTTACATGGTTTATTTCTGGAAAATGGTTTGTAATCAGAGCTACACTTCAAATAATAAAACTCTTATAGCCTCAAGTCACCATAAGGGGGAGCTCGGGAGCATTCTGCATATTGTTTTATTATTCAGTTCATTGTATAGGCATTAACCAAACATGGGGTCTGGTCTACATGTCACCTTGTCGTAAGACTTGGCAGTCAGGTCCTGGAAATCTGAGAGCCATGGATGGGCTTCTGCATCCCTCCTGGCCATTTCTTCCCACTCTTCTTGAAGCTTGTCCCAGAAATCAACATCTGCCTGATAAAGGAAATATCAAAGAACTATTGTAAAAGCCACACAAAACACTGAAAGTAAGATTAGCCAGGCTCCTACCCAACCACAAAAACCTGTAATTTAGTACAATTCCTACAATCCAGCATCTTTAGAACATGGTAGACATTGGATTATCAAATATTTGCGATTATCTGACTGTCATAGAAATAAATTATATTATATTTTGTTTCTTTTCTGGTGTTATGAAATTCAAGATTCTTCTGCTATTCTGTTTTAGAAACAAATTGCTAGATTAGCGAATTTTCCAGTGTCAGACGCGGGATTATAAAAATTCCACTATATATTCTTGTTGAGTGCTGCCTCACAACCACTACTGTAACTATACCCAAAGGCGCTATAGCTCCATCAAAGCTGGAGAGCCACATGGCAGCATCACTCAAGTGCCTTTTTACCACAACAAGCAATTATTTGCTGAAACACTCTGTGCTGCTGCAAGCGATGCAAATATTTTTTTTGTTTGTTTTTACCTCCACCGCAGCCTTCGCAGACTCAAAATCTTTATCCATCGGGGTGAACTGATCGACCCACTGCTCAGACACAGCCTGCGAAGAGGACCATACAATAAGATCAATTATGTAAAGGACCGCGTGCAATAACCATGAAAGTAAAGTAGAAGCGGCAGCACAGACAACGGACATCCCAAGCGGCAAGAGGGAACCAAGAGTCCCAACCAAGAGAATGATGCACGGCTACACTAAATGTCAGCTACACAAAGGGTCTGATTTATCAAACTTGTCTAATAAGACCGTCTTTGCTGTCCATTGCACCCAGATTTCAGCTTTCATTTTTTTTTTTTTTTTCAAATTATGAAAAGTTTATTGATGAACAATAACATCTGTAGACACTCAGATATCATCAAAGAAGGAAGAACTAAAAGGACAATGCGTCCAACATGCATCTATAAGTATACAAAAGTACATAGATAAGAAAAATCAACACCGCTGACATATGTGAGCTAGAAAATATAACCAAAGGCTACCACAAAAGATGAAAAATCAAATGGGATTCAATGGATGTGGAGAATGGGAGCCAGTATTCGTTACCGAGCGGTAAACATCATAAGAGAAAAACAACAGGGTATACACAAGGGTCACACATGCAAGGGCAGACAGGGGAAAAAGAAAAAAAAAAAATCAGCGAGGGGAGCAGAGGGGAGGGAGACCGGGTCCCTATCCCCCACCCACAAGGCCAGCGAACAGGCCAGGCACCACGGCCGGACACCAGTCAACTGGTGATGGCGTGGTACTCAGCTTTCATTTTTTAAAGGAACCTGTCGCATAGGTTATGCCCCTCTTGCTGAGGACAGCACAAGCTAGTGACAGACTTGCTGTTTCCAGCGCTGTGTCCCTTATTCTGTAAGGTGCAGGAGTTTCAGAGCATTTAATGCTCAAATCTTATTCATGAACAGGTGTTAGCCCCGCCCACCAAAGACTAGCCCCGCTAGATAATAGGTTTTTTAGTTGAGGTGGGTGGGGCTAGTCTCAGGTAGGCAGGGCTTAAAAAAACCTGACTCTCTATATGACTTTTCTGGCTGAAAACTGCAGATTTGAGCATTAAATACTCTAAAACTCCAGCATCTTACAGAATAAGGGACACAGCGCTGGAAACAGCAGGTCCGACACTAGCTTGTGCTGTCCTCAGCAAGGGGGGCATAAACTATGTGACAGGTTCTCTTTAAACTGCTCTGGAAAAATGAAAGCTGACCGCGGATTGGTTGCTATGGGCAACAAAGACAGCCTATGTGTAAGACAATTTTGATAAATGAGGCCCATTGTGTTTTATATTCACATCCAATAAACCATGGGTATGTGTTATGACGCCCAGAATAAGTGCGGCTCACAAATAAAATGATCTCTTTCCTTGTAGACTCCTACAGGGATTCCTGCAGAATAGAGAGTCAGCCAAATCTGACTACAACAAAAAGTGACAATCATTTGTCAAAAATATGCTCAGAGCAGTTGTCCCTTCCCTTCCCCCACTCCTCTTGTTATCTCTTACATTATGGCAGAAACTTTCTCTCTTGTGCTTACAGTCAGTTTCTGCAGCGCAAAGTGGACAATATGATATATGCCCCATCCTGAGGCATTAGGGGACAAGCATAAAAAAATATAATAGTAATAATCAATAGAAATTGATAGAAAATATTTTCTAGCACTTCTGGAAGATCATACCCATGTTTTACTCAGTAGAAAACAAAAGTAAGATATATAGCTGTGAGCTGCAACATGTGGCTCCCCAGATGTGCGAAATTACAATTCACAGCATGCCCTAACATCCTGGCTGTAGTAAAAGATGACTCACCCCTGACAGCCAGAGGCTAAAAGTTAGATTTTTAGTAAAGATGGGGGCCCACAGGCTGCAGACCACCAATGCAAAGATTAGTTAGCGGATTTCCAGTTGTATGTAAATAAGGTACGCCAGATTTTGTTATCGAGTTTCAAATCCTTCACAACTTCAAGAACCCTGCTTGCTGTCAGGAAATTGAAACATTCTTGTACCTAGAAACTGAAAACCCATCATGAAAGTTTGTTAATCTATTCAGTCTAGACACAAATCTGTGAGCTAAATAGATCAGAAGCATAAGGGCGCGTCCCCACGGCAATGGACAAATATCGGTCGGTTATGCAGAAAAAACACCGGGCGGAAAACCCGTGCAGTGGGGACTGCTGCACTGGTTTTCCATAGAGCCCCGTTGTGGTCATTTTCGGTTGTTTTTTCAGACAGTCTGCAAAACCGTAAACCGGCTGAAAAAACGTCCAAAAACCCGTGCAGTGGGGACATGCCCTAGGGCTATGTTCACACGACATCTTGCATCCGTATGAACATCTTTTCTGATGCGTCTCTGGGTCCATCTGAACGGACCCAGAGATGCATCTAACAACTACCGTGTTTCCCCGATAGTAAGACAGCGTCTTACATTCTTTTTACCACCAAAAGTCCCAGTATGTCTTACTTTCGGGGTATGTCTTATATAGGGCAGGTATAGGGCCGGCTGTAGGCAGGTATAGGGCCGGCTGTAGGCAGGTATAGGGCCGGCTGTAGGCAGGTATAGGGCCGGCTGTAGGCAGGTATAGGGCCGGCTGTAGGCAGGTATAGGGCCGGCTGTAGGCAGAAAAACACTAACCTGGTTCCCCGCTGCTCCGTCTCCCGCGCCGCGCCGCCTCCTTGCTGCTCCGTCTCCCGCGCCGCGCCGCCTCCTCGCTGCTCCGTCTCCCGCGCCGCCTCCTCGCTGCTCCGGCCTCCCGCGCCGCCTCCTCGCTGCTCCGGCCTCCCGCGCCGCCTCCTCGCTGCTCCGGCCTCCCGCGCCGACTCCTCGCTGCACCGACCTCCCGCGCCGCCTCCTCGCTGCTCCGGCCTCCGCCGCCGCCTCCTCGCTGCTCCGGCCTCCCGCGCCGCCTCCTCGCTGCTCCGGCCTCCCGCGCCGCCTCCTCGCTGCTCCGGCCTCCCGCGCCGCCTCCTCGCTGCTCCGGCCTCCCGCGCCGCCTCCTCGCTGCTCCGGCCTCCCGCGCCGCCTCCTCGCTGCTCCGGCCTCCCGCGCGCTCATCCCGGCACAGGCAGTGACGTCATCAGGCCGCGCTACGTCTTACTTTCGGGGTACGTCTTACATTAGGCGACCTCCCTAAGACACCGCTACGTCTTACTATCGGGGGTGCCTTACTATCGGGGAAACACGGTAGCAGTGAGTTTATCACTGCCGGCAATGACACACATCGCGCTGTGTGTTTTTGCATCGCGCCTGTCAGGTCCGTCTTTCGGATGAGATCCAAGAAAGGACATGCAATTCTTGGATCGCATCCAAAAGACGCACCCGACAGGCTCGATGCAAACACGCAGCGGCGTTCACATGTCTGTCGTTGCCGGCAGTGATAATCTCACTGCTAATTGTTAGATGCGTCTCTGGGTCCGTTCAGATGGACTCTGAGACGCATCAGAAAAGCGGATGTTCATACGGAGGCAAGACGCCGTGTGAACATACCCTAAAGGTACGTTCCTGTGCGCGCCGCTATACACCTGCCAGTGCATAGTTTCAACAGCGCTCCGGCCTGGCCCCAATTCACTTCCAATTTCCCCGCTGCGCAAGAGCCGTAAAGAAGCGACACGTCACTTCTTTTTCCAGGCGCGTACTGTGCGTTATCCACGGGAAAATCATAGCACTCAATGAATACTTTGATTTACCGTATTTGCGGTGTGCACCTCAGGCGCATTGCAGTGCAATTACGCCCCGCAAATACGCCGTGTGAACATAGCTAGATTTTGCTTCTGTACAGTTTGCTACAATGTTTCCATCTGGAGTCCATGCTGTTCAGCTTACAGATTTTTTAGGCTCCATATAACTGTGCCAAATCCTCAGTTGTAAATCTTTGAGTACGGATTTACAACCCCTGTGAAAGTGAATATTTCTGCTCGCTGACAGCAAGCAGAGACCTTGAAAATCGTGAGGGATTCAAGCAAAGTATGTTAGTAAATTGCAGAATTTTTATAAAAAAAATTAGGATTTATTTACAGGACCCTGGACAAACCCTTTAAGTAAGATGTAAACACAAAGTACAGCTCTGCGTTAGATCTCACTATTTCTCTCCTTCACCCCCACCAGTGCGGGTCGCTACCTGCTCTTGGATAAACTGTTCTGACCACTGCTCTGCCTGCGAGACCATCTGGGAGGGAGCGCTCGGAGTCTGTGAAAGAGACACCTCTCCGTCTCCTATCTTCCTTACAAATTGTAAGAACTGACAGAGAAAGAGAGAGGGAGACATTGACATGCTTAAAGATGGATACAGATAAAAGGAGGGGGCACATGACTTGAATTTAGTAGGCTTCATATGAAAAGTAATAAAAAAGAAACTGCAACAGTCGCAACCACATATGTTGCTCTGGCCACAAATACAGGAGGTGCAGAGCCTGCAACTGTACCCATTGCCTGAAGGAAGGACACCAGTACTATAGATGACCAGTAATGGTTGTGGAAGGTCACTTATACAGACTTTGCATAAAAGTCAACATTACGATTCTCTATTGGGACATCCTTAAAAGGGGTTTTGCCACAATGTAATGTTGACGTGGGATCCTCCAAAATGGGTTTTTAATCACTTTTCTAAATATATGTGTGATTACAAAAAGTGCAGCCTGAGAGAGCTACAGGCTGCCTTACATGCCCTTAGTTACTTCAAAGCTTCTACTAGATAAGGCCTGACAAGACGCTGTTGCTGGCCTGGGTTTGCGCAGAGAAGCTTCTTATCTGATGAGACTGAGCTGCAGAAGTTTTCAAGGCACCGGGTAGAAATATGTTTTCTTTTTGTATACAGATCCACTAGTTGTAGTGTGATTATCTGAGTAGATCCCTGCTTTATCTGATGACAGAGAACATGAAGAAGCTGCTGTGGAGAAAGCTGTTGTCTTTTGTATACAGAATCCACTAGTTGTAGTATGATTAATTGAGTGAGCATTTCACACGATCCCTTATGCACGGCTCTGTGCTCTGGCTGTGTCTCTCTCTCAGCAGCGGTGGCTTGCTTACATTTAGCTTCTTAGCAGATAAGGCACATCCTGGCAAAACCCCTTTAAGCAGATATGTTGATATTCTGCATTATACAGTCTACAGTCCTCCAGTGCATAATACAAAGTAAAAAATATCCGTGCTGCCTTTTTAGACATCACAGGTACCGAAAGTAAGAAAATTTACAGTCATTTAGAAACTATCCATCTTGAAGCCTCCATACGTCGGATATCCCTTCTAATATCAGCCATAGACATGAGATTTATCTGAGAATAAGCATTCACAGAAAAGGCGATATCGAGTGATGCCAATGGGGTTAGGGTGGCCTAAAGTTTTGGAAGGTATTATAAAACTGAGGTTATGGAATCCATCCATATATCTTCTTTAAGGCTCCTTTAAAGGGGTTGTCTCATCTCATAATTTTATAGAATGCATGAATGAAATAATGCTGCTTTGCTCTGTCACTTCCTGATCAAGCTGTCTGTAATTAGCATATGAGCTTCCGGTATTCAGACTTCTCTGTTTATTAGTCTAGATTAGCTAAATTACCTTCTACCAGGACAGGAGAAGCTGCTGAGCTAAAGTTTTGTCTGAAAGATCAGATGACAATCAAGCTCTCACTGTCCGGAGCTCTGTGCTGTTCGACCTGTGTGATGACGTCACTCCCTGCTATCAGATAGAACAAACAGCAGGGGGGGAGAAATACACAGGTCGGTCACTTGGGAAACCAGACAGAGCTCAGAAGGTGATAAAATCACTTGTAGCTCCTTAACAAAAAACAATGAACAAAGCAATATATCTGGAAAACGTCTTCATTTAGTGTTCCCTACATGTTGAAAGCTATTCCTTGTAGCGAGACAACCCCTTTAAAGAAGACTTGAGGTTGTTTGACATAAGTCTGTTTTAATAAATACTCGAGTTCCCTGTAAAATAATAAATCAAGAGTTTCCTCTGTTATAATTCTGTATTGTCATAATCTACATTTCTGGTAACCCACTCAAGTAATTGTGATCAGGGAGCTCAGCTGCTTATCTCATATCAAATGCCAGGATTTTTGGTCTTTGGAAACCACTAAACTTATTATTGGCTCCAATTATGAATCTTTCATATTTGGTATGCTTAGGTTGGTGAATTTATGCTAGGGAACTTGGCAGTCATAATTTTGAGCTAGGAGATTTTTAGGGGGAAGTTATGTCCTCTATAATTGTCCTCTACACATTCCTCTGTGACCTAAACAGGGAGAGGAGCTGAGGGGGAGGGCTGGCTGTCCCTTTAACAATTGAGGGCAGCAAACAAACGATGTTAGAATCAAGGTACAACCAACCAGTATAGGATCTGTTCATTCTTTTATCAAGCTGCACTCCTCAGCGGAGTCTCTCTCAGGTCAGTAGAGGTCTGTTATTTATTTTATCCCTTATGTTTCTGTAACTATTTTGCATGCATTTACACTATGTAGGACTTTTACTCTTTATTTTTGTTACCAAGCACTGTACCTTTATATTATGGTAAAATCAGTTTTACATGTTTCCTGTAGTGTGAAGAACTATCATTCATTTTTGATAGTTAGTGTCAGTGGGTGTCTGAGTGTGTAGACTATTGGGGCGGTGGGAGAGTAGCGTGCTCAATGAATAAGGAGCAAGTGCAACATTGAGCTGTGGTGTAGTGTATCCTGGTCACACCCACACTGCACAGGCAAGAGGGGCCCAGATAAGTGTCCGAGGCAGATTGTGCCCTAAAATCCATTATTTGGGTTTCCCCTCCCCTGACATTTTGGTGTTGGCAGCAGGATCTAATCCCTTGTGTGCCGGTGTCTTCTCTCTTTCCTTGACAATAGTGGTCCGTTTTCTTTTTATACAGAACTCTGAAGCCCCCAAATACTCATACAGGCCAATTATAAATATCTGTCAGACACCACAAGGAGGGGCTTGACCCCAGCAGTATTATTTGTACAATATAATGTCAAGATTGAGATATTGGTCAGACTCAGAAGCCGAGCCTGCGTTACACACATGCATGTAGACAGCTGGGGCGACCACCTGAAACAGGTGGGATTGATGAGAATTATTAATCATTAAAAAGGAAGCTAACACAGATTAGAAGAAAGGTGCAAGTCCAAGAGGTGGGTCTCTAAAGTTTAGACATTCATGGCATTTCCTGTCAACATGCAATAAATGTCCGAGGTGGGAACACCACTTTATTCCCAGTCTATGTAGGGGATTTGGAGCCATGTATTAGGAAAACAGAGCTCTGACCTGTGTAGTAGTATATAATGAGATAACAGAATGTGCTATTGAAATGTAGCGGTTCACTTTAAGTCCATGTCTACACTGATAAATCAGTCTTGACTGATAATAAATCAGGAGACTCTGAGAAAAATGAAACCTAAATCTGAAAAATAACCTGAAACATATACTGTATACAGCCTGCTGTGAACCCCTCCTTGTACCTGGCTGTTGGTTAGTTTGGGGTCAGTCACTTGGGAAAGAAGAGATTTTGCTTCTCTCTGTATGTCGTCTTCAGGCTGATATTCTTCACTCCTACACAAGAAAGATAATTAAATAGAAGTTGAAAAATACTTGTCAACACCTCTTTTTTGAAATAAACGAAGAAGTTTAGACAATGCTGGGGGTCATGGTTCCTTAGAGTAGAGAGGAACCCTTAGGGCATGTTCACACGGCGTTTTTGGACGAGGTTGTCGGCGTGGTTCCTCACCCAAAACCACATCAAAACCTCGCCTGAAACACGCTTCTTCAGACGAGGTTTTAGACGAGGCTTTGAATCAGGTTTTCGACGAGGTTTTCACCCATACAAATGAATAGCCAGGACAAAAACCTCGCCGAAAACCGCGCGTCAAGAATTTTTACAGGGCACTTTTTTTATACTTCCAAAGAAGCGTGTAAAAACCTCTTCGTACCCCCCAAAATTCGCGGGTTTCGGAGCCTGATCTTTGCGGGGGGAGGGACCCTTTTGGGCTCGCCGCCATAATGGGTTTTTACCATGATTCCTCTATTTTTTTTTTTAACCATCGGTGGTCTTGTGCTAGGGGGTACCTTAGGTATCTTTCTCATTACTTTGTCGTTTGCATCAACACGTAGTGCCTTTGTTTTATTTTATGGTTTTGTATTATTAGTGCCTAGGACAAAACTCGCCGTAAAACCCGTCAAGAATTGACATGACACTTTCATAGCTTCCAAAGAAGCGTGTAAAAACCTCTTTGTGTTTGAACTACAACGAGGTTTTACAAAGGAATCAATGAAATGAACTGGGGGCGTTTTGGACGAGGAAACGCTCCAAAAACGTTGTGTGAACATCGCCTTAGGGTATGTTCATACGGCGTCTTTGCAGGGCACATTTCAGCACGTAAATGCGCTGCAATAAGCCCGAAATACAGCCCACAACTAGAGTAATTCATAGCTCTCAATGAAAGCTATGATGACCTGCCTTCTTTCCCAATGAGTATTACACTCCGGGAGAAATAAGTGACATGTCACTTCTTCCCAGTGCGAAAGTGAAACTCAATGAGAGCCAGCACAGAGTGTCTTAGAAGTACGCACTAGTTAACGCATACTTCTAAAACACCCGCCGTATTGTGGCGCATACAGTACACGTCGCAATACGCCATGTGAACATAGCCTTTCCTGCCATCAATGCAGATTATCCTGCAGGAATCCCAGGCAGAAAACAGCGCCACTCTGCTAGTCATGTAATACATTCTAGCCAATCCTTTGGGTGGGGTAGGCTGTTTGGGACTCGAGCAAGAAGAATTTGCACTAGTAGCTGATGGGTTTTATGGCTTCTCTCTCTCCTATAGTGAAATGGTTCACAACTCGTTTGTCCCCTTTCAGACAGAAGAATTGCATGTTGTCACGTCTTCTCACCATTTTTCCGCCATTGCTCCCTCGCTTTCTCCCAACCACAGTTTTTCCTCCGATTGCTGGAGATATTCCTCTGCCCAGCGAGATGGGGATGAGAGAGGGTCTTGTACGACAAAATACAAAACAGAATTAATAAAGCAACCAAAATAAATTCTACTGTTTCATGCTGTAGGGCAGGGACCCATTGGTCTCTGTTACAAGAATTAAAGGGGTCTGTGAGCCTAATTTGAAAATCTACCAATGTATGCAATAAATTACAGTAGTATTCATTTCATATCACTCATCACTTATCATTCGTTATACTTGTTACATATCACCAAACCATCGCTTAAGCCTGAGGCTATGTCTACACAGCACACAAAAAAGATAGTTTTTTCAGCGTTTTTCATTTTTATAAAACTACTGACAGCTCAGGTTACAGCTGTTTATAGAGGTCTATAGACTATAGAGCAGGGGTGTCAAACTGCGGCCCTCCAGCTGTTGGGAAACTACAATTCCCATGATGCCCACGGTTACAGATTATACAAATGCATGATGGGAGTTGTAGTTTCCCAACAGCTGGAGGGCCGCAGTTTGACACCTGTGCTATAGAGGATGGCGGCACAACCAATAAGTAACAGGTGCAAGCTACAGTAAATGCCAAACAGCAGCATGACTAAGGGTATCTTCACACTGTGTAATTGCGAGGCGTACAGTACGATCGTAATTGTTCTCTATGAGAACTATGGATTACCGCAATTATGGGGCACATTCTGCTCGTATTAGAGTGCAGTACGCCGTGAAATACGCGGCAAAATGCGCCCCAAAATACGCCGTGTGAACATAGCCTAAATAAAAAAAAGAAGGCAAATAGAAAAAGCTGCACATCAGTAGAAAATATTTTATGGTAACATTTTTACTGCACAAAAAAGGGAAAAACTCCCAACACCTATTTAAACACTTAAAACCACAATAAACAGGTTTGGTGTCGGAGTACACTCCAACATCACCACCATATCACAGGACCCAAAATCAAACAAGTAACATATCACTTATAATAACTCAATATAATGAATAAGGCAAATAAACATGCAAAATGAAAAACAATCAAAAACAAAGAGTAAGCAAATAAAGCAATAAGGTCCTGCTGGTGGGAATGAAGAGAACCCATGTGTATTGACACTTAACTGCCATATAGATGGTGATATGCACGAGTTTCTCTTCATTCCCACCAGCAGGACCTTATTGCTTTATTTGCTTACTCTTTGTTTATTTTTTGCTTAAAGGGGTTTTATCGCTACAAAGATCATGTCTCAGATTATGGGGACAGTAAAAATAAGCACTTTTGTAATTGGATTGCATTACCTCAGTCACTTGGTTTAGCAAATATGAGCTTTTCTGTAAATCTGTGTTCTATTTCTGCTGCTGCTGGTTGGGACACGCCCCCTGACAGGATCCCCCCCCCCCCCCTCCCCACTAGACATGCCCCCTGCACTGTGATTGGCTGGCTGACATTTCATTCAGTCTGTTGGGATACGCCCCCAGACAGGAAACGCCCCGGCCATGCCCCCTGTGCTGTGATTGGCTGCCTGCACACTATGTTTTCTCCCCTCTGAGCTGTTAAAATAGATATTGAAACCAAGATCTGCTGACTGTAAACTCATCTCCCAGCTCTAGGGTGAATGATCTGGGCAATTACTGGTTGTTTAAGTCACAGATCCCCACATATAACACAGTATTATAGAGTCTCCTGCCTGTTAACAGGGGGAGAGGAGGAGGGGGGAGGGCAGTGTGCATTGCTCCATATAACCCAGTCTGCTGCCTGGTAACAGAGGGGGAGGGGTGGCAGTGTACATTCCTCACGTGTTTCATCAGTTCAGCCTGTGTGTATAACTGGTTATAGCACAGCAAGGAGCTTGTGAAGCCTGAAGCTCTGCAGACACATAAGAAGCATGCTCTCTAGACAACCTTCTGCTACCCTGCCTCACAGACAATGATGATGTCACAGGTCTTCAGTGAGGAGAGACACGTCTGCTGAGAGGAGAGACTCGCCCCTGGATTTCAAAGTCAATCTCAGAGAATTAGCTGAAGAGCTCGAACAGTTCAAATGATACAACCCCTTTGAGTGTTTAAATAGGTGTTGGAAGTTTTTTTTTTTTTTAACCTTTATATGTTGTAAAAATGTTACAATAAAATATTTTCTATGTGCAGCTTTATCTATTTGCCTTCTTTTTTTGATTTACTCATGTTTATAGAAGTCTACAGAGAGAGGAGGCACAGAAAGTGAGAGGCTCTCATATGCAAGCAGCAGCATGAAGAACATTAGACAGCAGTAATTAGCAGTGTAGCTGCGAGTCCAGCACTGAGGAGAGATAACTATACAGCCGCCATCATCACTTTGTGTCTCTCTGCCTCTTCTCCCCTTCCCTCTCAGTAACTTGAGTTCTCAGTGAAGGTGGGTCCCATCTCATCTTCAAAACGGATTTAGTTAGTGATTTAACATGGAGTGAGCACATAAAGTAGATGAGACTTGTGGTGTTATAATTGGAGGTATGTTTTAACAAATAAATGAAACTAGGTAAGTAGTTTTCATTGATTGATTCATTAAAATGTTACACTGTCCGGTTTAAATGACAATTCATAAAGTTTATTATTAGATTATTCACTCACATATTAAAGGGGTTTTGCCACAAAGTAAAATTGATGTAGGAAGTTTGTAAATTAAATAAACACTTTCACCATTCATCATTATTAAAAATTCTGCACTGTTTTTGTTTTAGCTGCTCCTTTAGCGATCTATTGTTTACAGCTCATCTCCAGGGGATACGACCAGGGCTGAGAGCTCCTCAGTCCTGGTCAGATATCACCTCTCAGGCAGCTACTGAGTGTTCAACCCCAGGTGCTGTCCCTCTACTCCTGTCCTCTGTGCTCCTTAGTAATTAGTCAAACAGTGCAAACAAATTAAAAAAAGAAACCTCAATCAGGTCTGTTCATTGATAAAGAGAGATAAAATCCACAGGTTTGGTTCCTGCAGGGATTTGAACCGAGGACCCTTGTGCCTGGAGGCAAAAGATTTACCTCAGCTACATTGTAACTACTCACAGCTCTTTACAGAAGCAGACCTTTCTTTGACTAGAGAGAGGGGAGGTATGGTGATGGCATCCTGCTGGGTCACATGATATGCAATTCAAGCAAATCACACACGCCCCCTTCTGAGCACACAGAGCTGAAGAGCTGGATGCAGGAGCTATGAAATCAGGCACACCCACTATGAGTTTGGCATCTCCTTTTGTAATTTTATTTTAAGCATATCAATGCTAAGTGTCAAAACTATCTGCTGTTAGAAAGCTCCTTGGTTTATTACCTGGCTGGCAAAGGGTCAGTGGAACAAAAAAAGGTTAAGAACCCCGCTATAGGGCATTACTGGAAAGTGAAGTGCTGCAGTGGTATTCCACAGCCAAGAAGGGATCGGATCCTGTCATTAAACAGCTCTACAAATTGTTTCTACGGTGTCAATGCTCACCAAGTAATGTCATTCCCTAATATTTAAAGAGACCTCAGGAAAACTATTTTGCCGTGTGAGGTTTCCTATCCTACACAGTATTCAATACAGAATTACAGAGGTCGGCGGGACCCAAAGTTAATGCTTCTGCATGCTGGCCCCCGCATCGCAGGAACTCCTGCAGGTTGGCCCCACCATAGCAGTACTAATGCAGATTTGCGCTATTATTAAAGGCACTGCCGCAAGCACTTATTTTCATAGGAGCACTGTAGTTAGCCCTATTATGGGGACATGGTCGTTGGTTCTGCTTCGTGGGCAAGGTGGCAAATGCAAAACTGATCTGCACAGTGCACTCCATACTTATGTCCTTTCCATCTTCAGAAGCCCCTTCATGCCCTTACGAAGGAAACGTGTCACACTAAACGTGCTATTTAGAATATGACACATAGGGCCACATGTATGAAAACTGTCTAAGTCTAAAATTCACCTTGTTGCCCATAGTAAACAATCAGAGCACCGCTTTCATTTTTCCAGAGCACTATATGAAATGAAATGGGTGGTGTGATTGGCTGCTATGGGCAAAAAAGTTAATTTTAGACCTATAAAGTTTTCATACATGTGGCCCTTAGTATCGCTGTGTCCATAAAAGCCCGATCTATTAAAATATAAGATCGTTTATCCCATAAGCTGAACACTGTAGAAAGGGGAAAAAAAAAAAAAAAAAACGAAACGGTCAAAATTGTAATTTCATATACCCTAAATATTAAAATAAAAAGTGATCAAAAAAGTCGCATCTATACCAATATAGTACCAATAAAAAGTAAACTTCAGCCTACAAAAAAATGCACCATCACTCCATAGGTGGAAGTACAAAAAAGTTATTGGTCGCATAAAATGCTGCTGTGGCGCAAATGTAAGAAATAGAAAATGTTGGGATTTCTTTTACGGTACTAAAACCTTACATATTTGGTATTGCCGTGAATCGTATCAACCTGCAAAATACAGAGGACACATAATTCATACCAGAGAGCAGACGTCGTAAAAACGAAACCCCCAAAAGCATGACGCTAGTACGGTTTTATCTTATTTCACCCCACTTTGCTGTTTCCTAGTATATTCTGTAGCACAGTCAATGACACCATTAGAAAGAACATCTTGTCCTGCAGAATAAAGCCATCATATGTCTTTGTAGATGGAAAAATAAAAATGTATGGCTCTTGGAAGGCGGAGAGAGGATAAAAAAAAACAAAACTTAGGATCATATTATTATGAACGGCTTAAATGAAGAGGTCAATGGGGTGTTCCCACCTAATCTGCAGTCTTGCTTGTGCTGTGTGGCACCATGACGTCCCAGAGCCATATGTCTCGCCAAGAGCGCTCCTGATGCTGATAAATCCTCATAATACATTTACATCAGCAGCGACAGTGCAGAGTCTTATTGCAAAAATTTATTTCTTAGCACTAACGTTGCAAGCTGCCTTGTTAAAAAAAAAAAGAAAGCAATGCAGAACAAGCTCATATAGTTGTTCCATGTCTAGTGATGACAAACATTCCTGGGGGTCACATTACTCCAGCTACTGGTTTTATTTTCTCTATAAAGTTAGTAAATCTACAGCAAGGCTTTAAACTTTACAGCCTTGCTGCAGAATGACTGACTAGTGGGGGTCGTCACTAGACATGGGGCAAGTATATGAACTTGTTCTGTATCCCCGTCCTTTTCAGTGTGCAGCTTACATTGCTGTTTTACCATACAAAGAAAAGAAAATCGTTTCAGGGCATCTGTGAAAAAGTAGCCTTCCCACGTCAATTTTATTTTGTGGGAATACCCCTTTAACTTACTGCTTATTCTGGATTAATGAGTCCAGTGGACAGTCTTAACAGTGACTGACAGGTATCTCTGTATGCACACATACAAGGAAGGCTGTCAGTCACTGATAACACCGCCTACTGGACTCCGGCATCTAGAATAAGCAGCAAGTTAAATGAATAAACTTCAAATTCTCCTGAATCTTTCCCCATAAACTAAATATCAATCTGCTCAGCTCCTCCTGCTCTATAATATGCTGTCAGTAGATTAAATATCATGTTCAGTGTGACACGTTCCCTTTGATGATGTGGCTTAGAACATAGAAAAACCAATCACATATGATGCCGGAGTGAGGAGATACCTTACCTGCTTGTTCAATGAACTCTCGGCTCCAGTCCTCTTCCTCTACCACAGGTTCTTGCTCAAGAAACTCATCAGTCCAGTGTTCAGAGAGGGCAAGATCTGCAACACCAGGAGCTGTAGGACGATTAAGACGACAGTCTATAGAATTACCTGGCTTCATATAACCGCTGGTGAAAATTATGAAATTACCTCCCTTACAGGATCCCTAGCTTTTTCATTTCATAGCAAATACACAAATTACAGATACTACACAAACTGAACACGAGCTGAACACTAAGCATGAAACCTACCTCAATTATACAAAAGGAAATTTAATGAATGGCTTATGTTCGTTGGATCAAGTAGAGAAAACATCAAGAAAAAAATCCGAATTAGTCCTTTGTTGTCCTTCCTCAGGCATTTAGGACTAACTACTTTAAGGGATATATGCCTAAAATCAAATTAATTCACTTTTATTTAAAGGTATGTTTCATGAAACCAGAAAGTTTAGTTATTAAACATCGATTTGTGTCAAATCTGTGATTTGTGGATTTGCTATGAAGTGCAAAAAAAAAAAAAAAAAATTTAAGAGTGGTGAGCTGTGGTGTACTTTAAAGTACCACTTGTATGGTCACCCATTCTGACACAACTCAGATATCAGCAAACAAGAGACATCCATCCGCACAAAGATCTGTTTTGGCCTTTGAAGACTCATCAGCACACAGCAGCAGTTTGGGAAGCTATGTAGGTGTTGTGCTACCAAGGCTCAAAGGGGTGTTGATAGGATATACCATAAATGTCTGATAGCTGCAGATCCCATAGGTGGAAATAACACCTATTCCGAGAATGGGCCACTATTCAGAATGGAGAGTAGGTTGTGCTTGTACTGGAGTTCTGGGTCCAGCCAAGCAGTGTGTTCAGCACACAACCTACTTTATTTTCTGAATAGAGACATTCAGGGGTCCAGTTTCACGAGATGTGCGGGTGGGAATATAGATATGCAACAGATATGCAGCTTTTTGAGATACTTTGAACTCCTCACCATTTTCAGGATCTCTACTTGATGAGGAATGGAATGTAAATGGATAAAGTTGTATTTTTTTTTTCTTTTTGCAGCAGCTTAAAACCTGTTTTGATCATGTGCTGCATGGTTTGCACAATGTAAGATGGACACAATCAGAACAGGTCTTTAGCCTGTGGGGATTAAGGGTAACTTGCTGAAAGCCTAGAAAAATCATATATAACCCCAAGACTAATAAACACATTTTAATAAAATTTGGTCAAAAAATACCTTGGTCATTAAGAACAGGAATCCCTTACAAAATGTGCTATAAGTGTGATCCATTTGTGGCCAAGCCTGTCTAAACTCAATGCTCCAGGTTATAAGCCTAACGCTTCATTTCAGCAGTTTGGAGCTCTGCGTTCAGGTGTGCTTAACCATATATGGAGGATACTTCCAGGATGTGTTAGGGCATGTTCACACGGCTTATTTGGACGAGGTTTTCGGAGTGTTTCCTCACCCAAAACGCCCCCAATTAATTTAATTGATTACGACAAGGTTTTTACACGCTTCTTTGGAAAGAAGTGTAGTGTCAATTCTTGAAGCGTGTTTTGAGCGTGGTTTTGGTCCTGGCTATTAATTTGCATGGGTGAAAACCTGGTCGAAAACCCGATCCAAAACCTCGCAGAGAAACGCCTATAAAACCTCTTCTGAAGAAGCGTGTTTCAGGCGAGGTTTTGATGTGGTTTTGGGCGAGGAAACGCTCTGAGGCCCTGTTCACACGATGGATTTGAACGAGGTTATGGTCGCGGGTTCCGACGCGGTTTCCGCGGGCAAAACCACGTCCAAATCGCGCCCACTTTATTAATATGGTTTCTTATGGGAAACCGCGTTAATATTCATACGCCATGTGTTTGAGAACTCTCCTGTCATCTCACCACGGCCGTGCGGTGTTTCCGCGGGCGTCGCCGCGGCTGGCGTCGCGGTTTTCCCCCTGCCTACTAATTTACATGGGGGCAAACCCTCCCCACAAGCCACGCCCCAAACCACGCCCCACATGCGCTGCGACCACGGCCAACACCCGCGCGAGGGTAGGACGAGGTTTGGCCGCGGGAACCACGGCGAAAGCCGTGGCTGAACCCGCGGCCAAAACCGTCATGTGAACATGCCCTGAATATATCGTCCAAATAAGCTGTGTGAACATGCCCTTAGAAGGGGTTCGTGATTCTCATTGAGTAAGGTAGATTTTGTGCAAACTTCATTAAAATTTGTTCACTAGTTTTGGGGTTACAGATAAGCTTTCCAGGCCTCCAGTAAATGGGACACCCTGTACAAAGCTGCACAGGTTGAATATAGTACTGTATAGCATCTGTCAGCTGGAATACACATGTAGATAGGCTATGCAATAGAAGTATAGGACTCACTGACAGCAAGCAGAGTTCTGTAAACTGTGTGGAATTGATAGACAAAGTATACCAGAAACTTAAAGAACTTGGATATATGGCTGGAGAGCTGACCATCGTTCTTACCTCTGAGCGGTTCAGGGCGGAAGCTGCTTTGCTCAATTTGCTGCATCTCTGCTAGAAGACCGTCCATCTTAAATGTATGAGGAGCTCGGGTATGCAGGGACGGTGCACGGGACTGCAGGAACTCAGACACAAGCTAAGGAGTAAGAAGAATCATGGATATTTGTAGGACAAACACAAAAGAGCAGCTCCCCTAAAATAAAAATGTCTTAATTCACATCTCTAAATATTATATTCCACTATTTATGATTCCAGGAAAACTGGGTGACAACCAACATGGAAGCCATACCAGTTCTTATAGGAGTTGCTTATCAGAGCCTTAAATGGCAAATATAATGATATACACTCACCGGCCACTTTATTAGGTACACCATGCTAGTAACGGGTTGGACCCCCTTTTGCCTTCAAAACTGCCTCAATTCTTTGTGGCATAGATTCAACAAGGTTTTGGAAGCATTCCTCATGTTCAAGAAACCAGTCTGAGATGATTCCAGCTTTATGACATGGCGCATTATCCTGCTGAAAGTAGCCATCAGATGTTGGGCATTGTGGTCAAAAAGGGGGAGGACAATACTCAGGTAGGCTGTGGGTTGAACATGCTCAATTGGTCCCAAGGGGCCCAAAGGTGCCAAAAAAAATTCCCCCCACCCATGAACCACCACCACCACCCTAAAAACCGTTAACAAAGGCGGATGGACCCATGCTTTCATGTTTTTGAGGGCAAATTCTGCCTCCACCCCGATGTGCGCGAAAGAGACTAAAGACCGGGCCAAGTTTTTTCAATCTTTATGCCAAATTTCGATGAGCTTGGGAAAATTGGAGCCTCAGTTTCCTGTTCTTAGCTGAAGGAGTGGACCCGGTGTGGTCTTTGTGCTGTAGCCCCATCTCCTAAAAATTCGCCGTCTGTGCGTTCAGAGATGCTCTTCCCCTCCCTTTGGTTGTAAGGTGGCTATTTGAGTCACTGTTCCCTTTTTTCTATCACTCGAACCAGTCTGCCATTCTCTTTGACCTTGGCATAAAACAAGCATTTCGCCCAAGGCTCGCAATTCTGGGGAATTGGCCCTAGAATGAATGTTATGAGGCCGGGGACCGGCCTTTTTTCCCCCCCCCCCCCCCCCCCCCCGCGGGAGTTCCTCATCGGCACAAAATCCCAAAAAACCCGGGGTAATTGCGGGGCGTACTTACGCCCTACAATTACCTGTGGAACCCAGCCTAGAAATCAACATCCCCACATTTTAAAACCCCTAGAAAAATAGAGTAGCACAGCACCAAAAAAAAAAAAAAAAAACTCAGGTCCATCTAGTATTTCCTTTGTGTTTTATCTTAGGATAGATATAGGTTTACCCCCAGCAGGTTTACACTGATTTACTGTTGAGTTTTTAACCACATCTGCTGGAAGTTTGTGCCAAGCATCTTTCAGTAAAGTAATTTTTTTCTGTATTGTTCCTATTTTTCCCCACAGATTTTTTCTGTCTGTGACACAACCATACAATATAAGTATAACCAACTTAAAGGTCCACTCCGCCTAATGTCAGCAGGTTATAATAGTGCCCCAGACTTATAAGAGAAGCAGTGTATCAAATATAGTACAATGTCTCCAGAGGATATCAGCTTTGCTGATATATGACATAAAGTAGTGAGCACGGGTCATGCAACTGAAGCAGACTACAGTCAGTTTCTTCGTAGCCTAAATGGTTGATAATACGGAACAGCAGAATGAATACAGCGGCACAGCAGATGAACTTTAGGCTAAGGGTATATTCACACGGCATGTTGGATCTGTTTTGGATCTAAAAGCGCTGCGTAAATCGCATCCAACATGCAGGTGCGTTTCTGGCAGTGCTGTGGAGTCGGCTAGCCGAAGCCCCGAATCCAACTCCTCAATTTCCCAAACCTCCGACTCCCTATAATGGCGCAGTTTAAGTAATAACTTTCTGTAGAAAAATGGAAACATCAGGCTGTTTATCCCTTTATGATACAAAAAATCAAGCTATTGGGAAAAGAACGACACCTACAAGAAAAGGGGAAAACAATGTTTTGATCTTTAAACACTTGTAAAGAAAAGCTGTTTTTTTAGCAAGTCCAGTCTCCCACATTGGGAATGTGTAAAAGGCCCTGGGATAGTTTTTGATCAAGAGTTTTTGAATTGATTCGAGCCAGAAGGATTGGCAGTATTTTTGAAAGAAAGGGGGATTTCCCAAATATAAAAAAAATAATAATAAATTAACATTTTGATTTTTAGGAGCAAAAAACAAACTTTTAAACAGATGCTAAAAAACTTTCAAGTCAAATTTTTGTTAAAAATGGAAGATGACTGTTTTAAAAATTTTTAGTAGCCTCTGTACAAAACTGTATGGATGGGAGATATGGAGCCCGAAGTCCAAGTTCAAAAAATTTTTACCTTTTGCTTTTCAGGTAAAAAATTATTTATTGGACTTTTCTTTAGGACACAAAGAAAATTGTAATTATGCAAAACACTGCAGGAACATTTGTGAAGTTCTGAATTTGTTTGGAAAAAAGTATTGTCCTCAGACCGCATACATTTACCTCAATCCATTATTTCCAGGATGAGAAAGGCTCTTTCACTAACTTGGGTTGGGGGCCAAAACGTAAACCCCGGGGTAACATCTCAAAAAAGCCCGGGTATAAAGGAATTGCCCAACCCACAGTTCCCGTTTTTTTGACTTTTACTTCTAAATTTTTTTGAAAACAAGGGGGGAAAAAAAATTTTTCTTGGGAAAACTGTTTGCCCTGGGGGGCAGAAATCTTTTACCCTGGGGGAGCGCTTTGGGCCCGCCCCCTGTTTATCAATTACACTACATGTGAAAAAGGTGGGAAAATATGGAACAGTACACCGGCCAAAAACCCCAATTTTTCTTGGCCCCTTTGAAATGCAACGAACTAACGGGGGCCCAAATTATTAATAATTTTGGGATTGGGGTTTGGTCCATTATTTTTTGACGACTCCGACTCCGCAAAAAAAGGGCCCCCGACTCCCAAATTTTCCAACAGCCCTGGTTCCTGGCGCAGCAGGGTCGCCCCTTTTAAGGGGTTTTTAAAAAGGGCTTTGCTGCTTTTAAACGGGGTCAAGAATTTGGGCATGGGCAATTCTTTAAAAAGGATCCAAAAGACCATCCGGGGATCACTTTTTCCCCCTGAACGCCAATGCGGGGTTTTAAAATTGAAAGCAAAAGTAAATCACACTGCCCCATTGTTAGATGCTTGGTTTTTTGGGGCCGTTTAGGGTCCGAAAAACGGAAACCCCAAAAATGCATCTAAAAACGGGCCAACAAGCCATGGGGAAAATACCCTTACTGTCCCTTTTAGACTGTTCTTTTCTCAAAAGCATTGTCCTTTCCCAAAGCCTGCCCCGAAGACTTTGGGGGGTTCCTTTTGGATTTTTTCTCAAACCCCATCTTCCCGGGGCTTCTCCAAGAGGCTTAGAGATCTGCAAGACAAGATAAAGAGCAATTAAAGGCAAAACTGGGTTTGGAATTGGGTTTCATTTTTAAAAAAAATTTTTCAAGTTTTTTAAAATTTCACTTTGTTTTTACGGTGCTCACTTTTTGGAAAGGTTTTTCTTTTTGCCGGAAAATGAATAGAAAAATTTTTTTTTCCATCCCGAAAGGGTGAAAAAAAACAGACCTAAAACCCCCCAAAAGGTTTTTTTGGGCCCCTGGAAAAATAAACAAGGGGGTTCCCCCTTCCCCTGGGGCAGCAAGCGTAGAATTTGGGAAAATGGTTTAAACAATTTAAACAGGGAAAATTTTAATTAGAAAGGTCCCTTTTTTTAAGAAGAACGGAAAAGACAGCTGGCCTGTTCTAAGCTACTGTTGTGCTGGGACTTGTAGTTCATCTGGAATAATCTGGTACAAAGAATGCCCCTTTCCACAAGGGACCGGATGACCTGGTCCTTCAAAATCCATCAATAGAGCTTTCGGGGATAGCGCCACACTTTTAGCAATTAAAGGGGGTAAACCGGGCACCCCCAAACCTTACACCACAGTCAATTCGGCGTTCCCAGGGTAAATTAAAACAGGGGAAAAAAAAGGGAAAATTTTAGGTTCCCGGGGGGTTTACTTTCGGCGGGTGGGTCCTGGGGGCCAGGGGCAAAGGGGGAATCCTTCCTGACGCAGACCTTTATCCTGGGTGAAGTGACCGGTCAGCTTCATAAGGGGATTAGCCCCCCCACACTCCCCTGTCCCCACTCCAGCATCGCCATGATGACAAGGTTTTTTACAATTGGAAAAAAGCAAAAATTTGAAAGACCCCCCGGGTCCCCCAGACATTACATTTCCCCCCCAACATTTTCCCCCCGGGGCCCTCCTCCCCCCTGATGTCTTCCCCAAACGCCCCCTTAACCCTTTTGTCACCCCCACCTTTTTGCCTTCCCTTTTTGGAGTGCAGAGGGGCCCGTCCCCAGGGGGGTGGGTTTGGTGTTTCCATCTGGGCCTTTTAATGTTTCCCTCGGGCCCCCGACCCGTCTCTTCCCGTGAATCCACAGTTTAGGGGTTTTAAAAGGGAAAAAGGACAGTTAAAGGTACAGAGATCAGGGGGGAGGAGAGAGACTGCTAGTCACAGCATGGAGGAGGGAGGGGTAGACAGGGAGAGAGCACACGGGGAGGAGACAGTCAGTGCTGAAGGCGGTTTCTTATTCACATAGAAGGAGATGGAGCTCCAAGGGGAGAGAAATGCCAGTCCCCAACATGGGGGGAGGAGAGACACCAGGAAAACAGGGAAAAGGAGAGAGGACCTGCCAAAATCACAACAAAGGAGGGGGGGGCCCCCCAGGACCCGGGAATAAAAGTTCCCGTCTCAACCAATAAGGGGAGGTGAAGCAGGGCCCGACACAGGGAAAAAAGGGGAGAACGGGGCCAGTCACAAAAATGGGGGGAGGGCGAGAAAAGCCATTACGGGGGGAATGGGGAGGGGACTGCCAGTCCAAAAAATGGAGGGGGGGGGGGGGGAACCCGCCGGGCAAAAGGGAATAGGAGAGAGGGCTTGGGGGGGGGCCCCCAAAAATTTGGGGGGAGGAAACAGCCAGACACAGGGTGGGAACAAGGCCGCCCGGGCACAAAATGGAGGGAGGAAGACAAAACCCGACACAAGGGAATTGGAAAAGGGGGACGGGCCCTGCACATCCCTTTTGGAGGGGAGGAAAAGAACGGGCCCAAAACGGGAAAAAAGGAAGAGACTTTTTCCAATTTTAAAAAACCCTGGAGGGAAAACAGCCCTAAAAAAAAAGGAAAAGGTGGGTCCTATCCCCAACCCCTTTTAGAGGGAAAATTTTTCCCTTACAAAATTAAAGGGAACTCCCTTTACTGTTTTTTTTAAAACCAACCGATCCCCAGGGAAAAGGAGCAGGGCCCCCCCACCCCCCCTTTTTCCCCTTGGGGAAGGGGGAACCCCCCCCCATTTTTTGAAAATTTTAAAAGGGGGTCCATCCGAAATTTTTTTGGGGGTTCCATTTCCCCACCCCCCAAAAGGGGGGAGACAAACCCTCACCCCCAAATTTGGGGGGGCCCCCCCCCCACCCGGGGGTTAAGGGGACTGCCATTTCCCAAAATGGAAGGGGGGAAGACAACCATCAAATGGAAAGGGCTCCCCTTTCCCCCCCAACCCCCTGGGGGGGGGAGGGTCTCCGACACCTCGGGGAAAGGAAAAGGGGAACTTTTCCAGCAAAAACAAATTGGGGGGGGGAGAACTTTTCCACTTTTACAAAAAAATTGGGGGAGGAAGGGGCAGCCTTTCCAGGGAAATAGGACAGGACTGCCACTCCCCAACATGGAGGGGGGAGGAAAACTGCCCCTAACAGAGGTTTTGGGGGAAAAAGCGCCAGTCAAAATCAAAAAGGAGGGGGGGAAAAGACAGCCATTTCAGGGGAAAAGGGAGAGGATTTTCCCCCTCAAAAAATCATTTGGGGGGAGAAGCAAGAGACCTTTCCCCCTCACAAACATGGAGTTTTGGAGAGACAGCCAGACACAGGGAATAGGGGGAAAGACTTTGCCCCTCCCCAAAAAATTTGGGGGAGGAGAATTTTGCCCTTTAAAGGGGGGAATAGGAGAGAACTGCCAGGGGCCCCAAAATTGGGGGAGAAGAGAGACTGCCGTCAACAAGATGGGGGGGAGGAAAGAGCTGCCCAAATCCATGATGGAGGGGGGAGAGAGGGGCCTTTTCCAATTTTTACATGATGGGGGAGGAGAGGGGACCCGCCACTCACATCATGGAGGGAGGAGAGAGACTGCCACTCACAACATGGAGGGATGGGGAAAAGACTGCCACTTCCACATGGGGGGAAGGAGGAGGAAAGAACTGCCACCCCACAAACATGGAGGGAGGAGAAGGGGGACTTTCCCACTTTTTACAAAAAATTTGGGGGGAGAGAGAGAACCTTTCCACACATTTTAATTTTTGGGGAAAACCCCCAATCCCCTCAAGGATTTTGGGGGGGAAGGGGCCCGCCACTTTTCCCATCAAGGGGGGAGGAAGACAGCCAGATAGAGTAGGAGGGAGAGACTTTCTTTATTTAAATCCCTTAAATTGGAACATAACCCGAAAAAAATGATGTGTAAAAGTAAAAAGAAATTTTAAAATTAAAATTTGGTGTGGTGGGGGGGGTCTTTTGATTTTCAGACACCACTGATTTCCTTAAAAAGGGCCCCAAACAAATGTGCCCCTAGGGGACACCCCCGCCCTCCTCAAACCTGGCCCCATAATTTTTTGCAGTCACCTGGATGGCTTGGATGTAATTTCCCGGGGAGGGACAATTTCATAGGGGTGGACTTTGCTTTGGGGTTTTGTTCCCCAAAGGAGAACACAAAAGAAAAATGGTTTTTTCCCCCCAAAACTTTTAAAAAACCTCCCAAATGGTCTAAAAAAGAAAATGAAAACCCTACTTTCCCCCTCCCATCACCTTTAAACCGTCCCCTTTCCCCGAGAAACACACTCAAAGGGGGGTCCAAAATGTTTCTGCGCCCAAACACGATCTCTGTGGGGCACATTTGGTTTTACCCTGCATGGATGTGACTGCCCGAAACCCCCGGAATTTTCCCCTTTCAAACAAGTGATCCCTTTAAAGTGGGCATCATCAGGTGAGGGACGGGGACTGGAGTGGTGGTGAAGGAAAAAATGGAAGTATTAGTTTTAAACTTCTTTTTTTTTCTTTTACAATTTTTCCCCCTTCCCTTCACCTTCCAAAATTTTCCGTGTTGTTGGGAAAAAACCCGAGGAAAAACATACCCCGGAAGTGGGGTTTTTGTCCTTGGGCAGAAAATTTTAAAACCCAGAAAAAAAAGTTTACGGTTTTTAAACAACACTTTAAAACTACCAAGACAAAATTTTGGGGCCTCTTTTTTTTTAAACTATCCTTGTTTTTCCCAACTAGCAAAACCGAGGGGGCAGCCCTCATTTCCCTTTTTTTGGGAAATTGGGAAGGGTCCTTTTTTGGGTTTCAATGGGCAACAAGGGCAGGTTTTCCCATGCTTAGACAGTTTTCATTTAAAATTTTGGCCCCCCTTTTGGTTTTCCCTTTAAAACTAAGCCCAAAATCCCGCAAATTTAGGCTTTTGGAGGGTTTCAGAAGCAGCTTTTTTGGAACAAATGCCCCTGCAGTTTTTGATGCAAATTTTTGCACCCAAAATTTCCAAAAAGTAATCCCCCCAAAAAAAAAATAAAGGTTTTTTCAACACAGCCCCAGGTTTTGGGTCGGGTTTTTCAGAAAAATTCATTTTTTTAGAGTCTTCCGTAAATCTGACTGTACCCAGTGCTGTGTAGCCCTCAATAGAAAATCCGTGCTGTAGTCTACACAGTACAGATTTTTTACGGAGGGAAACCTAAATCCGTCCGGCGGAAGATAGAACATGTTATATATTCCACCGGTCCGCCATCAGACTCCCACCGCCCTAATGTACTGGGCCACCAGGAATCTGAAATCCAACCGCCGGTTTTTGCAGCATATTCCAGCAATGTGAAAATGCCGTCAGATTTTGGACAGCATTTTGATGTTGCTGTGTGGACTCAGCCTAAGGGGATGTTCCCATAGCTGATTTGAACGCTGAATTTTTAATGTCCAAATCAGTGTCAAACCTTGTCTGAAAAGCGCCTCGATGCAGCACCTTTCAGACGAGGTTTTCTAACACTGTTTTTCTTTCTGGAACACCCATACAAATTAATAGCCAGGGCCAAAACCGCGCCAAAAACTGCACCGAGGTTGTGAAGCTCTGCATTGATTCCTATGGGGATTTTCAGTGTTGCAAATGCTTCAAGAATTGCCCAAAACAGCGTCCAATGAAGCACAGAAAAAACACAGAAAACCCTTTTTGTGTGTGAACTACAATGCTGTTTTACAAAGGAATCAATGAAAATTAACTGGGTTTTTTTTGTACACTGTTTTGGACACTGGAACGTGCTGAAAACAGCGTCAAGATAAGCTGTGTGAGCATCCTCTAAGTCCACACCGCATATGGTAAAATGCCGTCCACAATCTGACGGTATTTGAACATTGCTGGACCACGGTTTTTGGCGCAGATTTGCACTAAACCCGCAGTCAGTTTTGGAATTTGCCATCAACCCCGTATATTCAATCATTGGGGCCAACTGCAAATCCAGGCGGAATATCCAACGTTTTAAATAATAGTAATAGTTTTGGGTCTTGGTTTTGTAGGAGGGTTTTAGTAACAATCACTTGTCTGGTAGATTTGCTCCATGTGTAGGTGGATGTTTTGGTGACTGTTTAGGGGTATTGTCATATGAAGGTGAGAAGTTCAGAAAAAGTAAATTTGTCATTGGTGATTTTTACTGTACAGTGACTGCTGAGGAGATGGACGGATCTGTGTGGGATGTGCAGAAAATTAGTGACAGGAACAGAAGGTTTTTTCTCTGTAAAAAAAACATCCGTAGTTTACAATGAGGCGCGAAAAATGTCGTGTGAACCCAGCCCTACCCAGAAAAACACAAAGGGCCCGAGCCCCGGATGTTTTAGGACCCTAGCAACGCCCCTGCTTGTCGGCTCTCCCAGGAATCAGGAGATCTCCCCTCTTTGGAGGGAGAGTTGGCAAGTATAAGTAAAATAGAAAAAAAACTGAAAAATGTGTTATTCTTTTAACCCCTTCCTAACATTTTACGTGTGAGTGCTGGCTGTTAATGTCAGTTACAGCTGACACCACAACCATGGCGTCTAAATGAATGAGAAATGGTTCTGCACACCATTCCTCCCCCAATTGACCTCCTGGCCCCGTGACAAGATCACAGGGTGCTAAGTGGTTGCCATGACATAAAGTTATAGGAGCATCATCTTGATACAGCCTTCTGCATTATCTATATAATGCAGAAGGGTGTACAAGGAATCGCACATCCTTGTGGTCAAGTACCCTAGGTGGACTACAAGTATATATGAAAAAATGAAAAATAAAATTTTAAAAATGGAAAAAAATTAAATATATATATATATATATATATTATATATTTAATTTTTTCCATTTTAAAATTTTATTTTTCATTTTTTCATATATACTTGTAGTCCACCTAGGGTACTTGACCACAAGGATGTGCGATTCCTTGTATATATATTCAAAACACCCCCTTTTTACAAAGAGAAAAAAAATTCCAAACAGCAAAATTGCTTTTTTTTTCTTCTTATTTTTACATCTCCCAAAAATTAAAATGAAAAGGGATCAAAAAGTTGTATGTTTCCCAAAATGGTACCTGTAAAAACTACACTTCAGCCTGCAAAAAATGCACCATCACTCAGGTCCATAGGTGGAAAATCAGGAAAGTTATTGGTTACACAAAATGGCGCTGCAGCACAAAGTTAAAAAATAGATATTAATTTTTTAATTTTTTTTTTTAAAGTACTAGAACATAACGGAAACGCTACATGTTTAATGTCACCAAAATTATACCGATCTGCAGAGTACAGGTAACATGTTTATACCACACAGTAAACCCCATAAAAACGAAACCCCTGCAAAAATGGCACAATTGCGTTTTTTTCATGTTTTATCCCATTTTGATTTTTTTTTTTTCAGTTTTCCAGTAAATAATATGGTATGGTCAATGAAACCATTAAAAAGAACATCTTTGTCCCGCAAAAACAAGCCTTTATACAGTTATATAGACAGAAAGATAAAAAAGTTATGACTCTTGGAAGAAAAGGGAGAAAAAAATTCCCACAACAAAAAAATAAGACTAGAGCAGGGAGGGGTTAACAATAGTAAAGCATAAGAAAAACTATATACATTTGGTTTGGCTAAAATCACATTGGCCTGTAGAATAAAATTATATCATTTATATCACATGGTAAACTCCACATAAATTAAGCCCAACAAAAAACGGTGCAGATGTGTTTAGCCCGTTCCACCCCAAAAAAGAAGTTTTGGGGGGCTTTCTACTACATTAAATAGTACCATGTAAAAAAGACAAGTTATCCTGCGAAAAACAAGCTCTCAGGCACATAAAAAAAGAAAACAGTTTGACTCTCGGAGAACTTAAAGGGGTTGACTGCCTCCTTTAAAAATCATGCTAACAGCTCCTGAGGCCCAGTAAAATAATTTAAAAAAAATCATAACTTCCTCTGGATCCAGTGCTCCTTCTATCTATTCTTGTTTCCATTCCGAACGGTGATGTAAATTAGTGGCAATCAGGGGCTGCGGCGGTGACGTCCTCATTTGGAAATTCAGGAATGAAAACAGAAGCCGGGGAGACAGAATTTTTACATGGGAGGAGGGCGAGTATACGTCTTCTTATTTTACTTGGGCCCCAAGAGCTAATTGATTTTTAAAGAAGGCGGACAATCCCTTAAAGGAGTTGTCTCCCTTCAGAGTTTCAGAGAATGCATGAATGAAATACTCTGTCACTTCCTGGTTCAGACTGACTCATTTGCATACAGCTCCTTGCTTGTACAGCTCCCAGCTGTGGTGTGCTTTCAGATGCTAATTAGATCAGATTAGCTTCTCAAACTACTAACAGGACTTCTTATCTGATTCCCAAAACAAAAGCCCTAATTACAGTTCTGTTTATTTTACATAAATCAAGCTTTTTACTGCTGAGCAGCACAGGACACTGCTGCTACCTGTGTGATGAGGTCACTCACTGTTATCTCATTGAACAAACAGCAGGGGGAGAATTGTTTACAGGTCAGTTACTGAGGGAACTGAAATAGCCAGGGAGGTCATAAATTCACTTGTATCTCCTTAGGGAAAACAGAGGAACAAAGCAATATTTTTGGAAAATGTCTTTATTTTGTGTTCCCTACAATTTGAAAGCTATTCTTTGTAGCGAGACAACCCCTTTAAATCATTGTATAATGTTCTGCTGTTTGTTTTTCAGCACCTTAAAGAGATCTGTTTGCCTTTCAGTGAATAGAAACATTACATAAATGGGAGGACCTGGTCAGTACAATGGTTAGGTAAATGGTACATGTCAAAGTAAAATCCACATGATGCCAGGGCCAAAGGTGTTTCAGCAGAGCATTGCACCACCTCCGCTGATTGCCTTCTTCCCACAATGCCTCCTGGTGCCATCTCCTCCTTGGGGGGGGAGCACATACAACCGGCTGTCCACATGGTATAAAATGTGATTCATCAAGCCAAGCCACCCTTTCACTGCTCTGTGGTCCGGTTCTGATGCCCATGTGCCCATTGCAGCCTCGTTGCAGTAGGCACTCGGGCCAAGCTGTAGTTCTGCAGCCTCATTCACAGCAAGCTTTTATTCCCTGTGTGTTCTGACATCTTTCTGGTATAGGCAGCATTTACATTTTCAGCAATTTGTCCCACAGTGGTTTTTCCATGGGATTGACCTACACAGGATAACCTTAACTCCGTCATCAGTGACCCTGTCACCATTTATTCAACATTGGACTACTTTTGATAATTACTACCCATTGTATAGCAGGAACACCCTAAAACACCTGTCATCTTGGAGAGGCTCTAATGTAGTTGTCTAGCCATTACAAATTTGGGCCTTGAAAAAGCCGCTCAGATCCTTCGGCTGGGTTCACACATGCATTTTTCAACTGCATTAAAAACACTAGCGACAAAAAAATGCATGTGTTTTTATAGTATCCCTTTTAGAGTAATTACAAAACCACATGCATTAAAAAAAACACTGCTTTTGTTTTATGTGGTTTTTAAGCGTATGCATTTTCTACCTGTGCTTTTGATGCATTTAAGAAGCACATGCAGTTACACAAGGTGGGAACCCAGCCTTAGACTTGCCCATTTTTTTTCTGCTTCCAACACATGAACTTCAAGAACTGACTTTTCACTTGCTGTCTAATAAAACTGGGTTCACTTGTTGCATTAGCCAAATGCATTTCTCAAGTGCTTGAAGACTGCATGTGGCAAAAGCATGCATTTTTTTTTTTTTTTTACTGCAAGTGTTTTTGTAATGAACTCTAAGGGGCTGTTCACACGGCACAGGACAAATACCAGTCGGATTATCTGTGCACGCGGCGCAGGGGATGGCTTTTTTTAGTGATTAGCGGAGAAAAGCCCGTCCCCCTTCCCATCGACATGTTCATATTCCTTCCGAAAACCGGATGGAAGAATGAACATGGTCTATGTTTTTCGGACCACCGGCAGTCTGAAAAACCGCCGGGTGGAAAACCCGTGCTGTGGGGAACGATGCACAGGTTTTTCAGAGCGGTCCATTGGAAAGTTTGCGGCTGGTTTTTCAGACGTTTTTCAAAACCAGAAACTGTCTGAAAAACCGGCCGCAAACCCGTGCCGTGGGGACAAGCCCTAAGCTGGAACAAAGATGAAAGTGGGTTACTTTAAAAACATATGCTTTTTTTTAAAATTGCCTATGTGTTTGATGTAGTTAAAAAATAAATAAAAATGGAATGTGTGACCCCATCCTCAATATAGCTCACCCCCTGACAGGTGCCATTGTCATGAGATAATCAATGTTACGTTTTCAAACTTAAAGTTTTGGATGATCAGTGAACATCAGCAGCCGCCCAAATCTCTTATTTCCTTAAGGTGGGTTCACACGTTGCCTTTTTATGTGTTTTCTACAAGTAGGTTTTCATGTAGTTGAGAAACACATTCAGTAATGCATTCAGCAGCGCAATATGTGAACCCAGCCTTATGGTTTGCTACAAAGTATAAGTGTCTATACTGGATTTAAAGGGGTTGTCTCAAAATGTTGTTTTATAGAGCAACCAGCAGCTTCAGACCCACACTTCCTGTTGTGGGTATGGTGATTCTATAGCAGTAATTGGCATATCAACTCTGCTTTTCCTAGCTGACCCTGTTACAGGGACATAAGTGCAGGAGGTTTATAAACAGCAGTGCAAAAGCTACAGAGATCTAAGGGGTTAAAGTTTGTCATTAACATAGATAAACAAGCTCCTGCACTGCTGATAACACTCAGATAGTGAAATCACCATGGTTGGACAGCATTTCTGGAGCAATGAGAGCAGAGAGAGGTGGTCGGTAATCTAGAGAAACTTGTTTACAAAAGCAATGTATTTGGTAATGATCTTTATTTACTTTTGCCTACATGTTTAAAGCTAATCATTGTAGTGAGAAAACCACTTTAATTGTAGCAAATGTGAATGTTTACTATAATCACCAGCAAATCGTTCATGCATTGCACCACATTTGTTATGTGTTTTAGACACTTTCTAGAAATGTCTGCACCTCCTTAAAAAAGGGGTTTTCCCTTGGTAAAAGAGTGTGGCTTCAAAGGGGACATGGTTTGATAACATGCGCAAAAAAATGCACCAAAATGTTGGTGCAATTAGTGACATAAAGTAAGCCAATTAATAGAAAGTCTAAACTTAAAGGGAATGTGTCATCAAAAAATTACTTATTGTTTAACTCACATTTTTGTTAAACATATTTTTTAGGAATTTTTGGTTAAGTTTTTTTTAATTTTCCAAATTACTTTCTGTATTTTTTTAATAATTCCTAAGTCCTGCAGTTTTCACTTTGGCCACTAAGCCTAATAATCGTCTGACACTTCCTGTTCTGTTTAGAGAGCTTTTCAGCAGCGTCTGCTCATTATCAGTAACAGCAGGGTCATACTGAAAGGAGACACCATTGTGTTTCAGATAACACAGAATCCACCAGTCACAAGAGGAGAGGTCACAGCTCCCCTCTCCCTCCCTTCACAGTAAAAACTCTCCTATACAAGTCTATGGGACAGAGTCTGTCTTAAGAATCATATGTGCTAGAAGCTGCTGTCAAGTATCTCTCTGACTGCTGTTAAAGCAGTGCAAGCAAGAATGTCTTCCCCACAATCATATATAGACGGCCGAATAGAGAAATCTACAACGACTGAGAGGAAAAGAATATGGATCAGGGTCTTGATTTAATAAGTAAAAAAAAAAAAAAATGGCGACAGATTCCCTTTAACTCCTTAACGACCGCGCACCGTCTTTTGACGGCGGCCGGTGTGGGTCGTTCGTCTGCAGCGACGTCTTTTGGCGTCGTTGCAGACATCGGAGTTTGCGGCGCCCGGCGCCGGGATCGGGGCTGTACTACACAGCCCCGATCCCAGAGCATTCCCTGCAAGCACCGGCGAACCGAGGAAACCTTCGCAACACAATGCTTTAACCCTTTGATTGCGGCGGTGCGTTACCGCAGCGCAATCAGAATGATCCCCTGCTCTGTCGGGTGATCGGAACACCCAGTCACCCGACAGCTCGGGGAACGGCTGCACAGTCAGCTCTGGGGTCTGTGTATGAAGCCAGTGACTAGGACACACTGTGTGGTGTCCTAATCACTGCCTGTGTCAGACTGACACAGATTATAATGTATTAGCATATATGAATATGCTAATACATTACCAAGTGTAAAAAAAAAAAAAAAAAAATGTAAAACAGTTCTCCATTCAGGGGAATAAAAAACAAAGTAAAAAAAACATAAAAAGTGTAAAAAAAAATAAAAATATAAATAAATAATAATATAAAATAAATATTTAATAAAAATAATTGTGCATAAATTACACACACAAAAAAACCTACACATATTTGGTATTCACACAACCTTAATAACCTGTAGAATTAATCTAACAAGTTATTAAGCGTGAAATGTGAATGGTGTAAAAAAAAATAATAAAAAAACAAAAAAAGAGATTGACAAAATAAAAAAAAAATACTGCAGTTATTTATAAGTGAACTTAAACTATTCGCCCATAAAGTACAACTTGTCTCGAATAAAACGAGGCCTATACAACTGCCTCATTGAAAAAATAAAAAAGTTACAACTGTTGAAACACAAGGAGGCAAAAACTAAAAAAAAAATTCTGGTCATTAACTACTTTTCAGGCGGTCAGCTTAAGGGGTTAAGCTAGACAATCTAAACCTGCACCAGATTTATCAACACTATGATTAATGTGGCACATTGGAAGACTGTCGCATCTTAATTTACACTGTCTAAATATTAGACCATATTGATAAATCTGCCCCGAATTATGTTACAAAGTTCCTGTTTATGCCATTTCATTGGGTCCTGGTTGTAACTGTGGCAGTAAATTGTCAGCAGCTGCAGCACAGTAATCCAGACTGCAGTCTCCGCTTCTCCATACATTGGCCCACATTTAATATTATGGTTGCACAAGAAAAGTGTCGTAAAATGCGCCAAAACATGGTGCATTTTTGGCACAGTATGTTGTAGGTTTTAGACACTTTTTGCAACATCTGACATGGAGGCATGACTTAGTAGAAAGTGGGAGTGACTTTGCAGGAAAGGGGTGTGGCAAAAGTGCACCACACTATGTCTCAAACCCACCAAAATTCTGGCTTAAAAAGTACACTAACTAATAGTTGGTATAAAAAGTGTATAAAGATGCACCAAAATGATCAAAGAGCATGAGCCACTGTGATCAATCAGCACATTTTTAGATTGTCTTAGTTTGGACTGTATCTTTATGCAGGAATAGTAAATCTGGGCCATTATGTCATGCCCATCATCCCATAACCTAACATAAATGCTGTGGCATGATGGATAACCCTGAGCATAGCAGATAATGTAAATTATGCCGCCTTGTCACATTCCAGTAGATAAAACTAAGTTCACATCAGGTTTCTGGCTTCTAACATATATGTTAAAGGTGTTATCCGAGAGTTTAATGATTGCATATAACAATATAAACAGCATTTATATTGAAAAGTAAAGATATTCCACTACCTTCATGTGTTTCTTTTCTTCTCTTTTGCCTCCTTATTTATCAGAAAATCAGTGAAACTTCCTGGTTGCGGGAATGTCAGAAGTTCTCTTGCAGCTATTTCTTAGAAGTCCCAGAATACCTTGCAGTAACAATCTAGGACTTCTCTGAACCCGTATCCTTATCCTCCTAGCATTGTTCATCATCATTCTCAGACATATACACCTCATGCTCCTGCATCTCAGCTCCACTTCACTTCCTGGGTTCCTGCAGCGGGCTCTGTATAGTACAGTCACTGTTTTGTAACATGGTAAAAAACATTCTTTCCTCATCCCATAATATAAGTAATACATGTACAAATATATAATTTGATTCATATATTTCTATGTATGTGCTTTACATTCCCCAGCAGGTACACAGCTATCCCATCATTATAACTGATTGCTGTGGGGAATGGGGCATCACCCAGTCTTCCAGTACACTGGATAGCCTATCTAGCATCCATAAATGTGGGCGATGTCACATTCCCCACAGCAATCAGTTCCTGATCATGGGAAAGCTGTGTGCCTGCTGCAAGGGATGTGTCATCCTCTTTACACACAGTGATGTCAGGGCAGCGTCTCATGACACTTCACCCTGGCACCACTACTATATAAAGAGCAGTAGGCACACTTTTTTTCTGACTGCTGCTGGATAATCTCAGGGGTCCTAATGCACATTCAGCCAATCAAACAATGCAAGTCTTCTGACCATTTCCTCCTATCAGAAGAGGTAAAGGCAGTGCACAGTAATGAAGGCAGCTTGACACTAGCAGTGAGGAGTCACTATGGACACATACAGTTTAAACCAGAAGTTTACATACACTATATAAAAAGACACCTATGCATGTTTTTCTCACTATCTGACATGAAATCAGATTAAACCTTGCCTGTTTTAGGTCAATTAGGATTACAACAATTATTTATATTTGTCAAATGCCAAAATAATGAGAGAGAACTTAAGGCATTTTTATTACTATCTGCAGAGTCAAAAGTTTCCATACATTTCATTAGTATTTGGTAGCATTGCCCTTACACTGTATGACTTGGGTCAAACACTTTGGATATCCTTCCACAAGATTCTCACAATAGTTGGTAGGAATTTTGGCCCATTCCTCCTGACAGAACTGGTGTAACTGAGCCATGTGTGTAGGTCACCTTGCTCACACCTGCCTTTTTAGCCCATGTTGATACATTATTCGTTTCACTGTGGATAATGACAAAAACTTACCAGCTTCCGCCAGCATCTTCACAAGGTCTTTTGCTTTTGTTCGGACCAAAGCACGTTCATCTCTAAGACACAGAACCCGTCTCCTTCCTGAGTGGTGTGATGGCTAGACATTCCCATCTAGTTTGTACATGCATATAATTGTATGTACAGATGAACGAGGCACCTTCAGGTATCTGGAAATTGCACCCAAGGATAATCTAGACTTGTGCAAGTCCACAATTCTCTTCCTGATATCTTGGATGATTTCTTTAGACTTTCCTATGATGTCACACACAGAAACAGTGTGTTTCTGGTGTGCATC
This sequence comes from Phyllomedusa bahiana, assembly GCA_025379985.1. Taxonomy (NCBI): domain Eukaryota; kingdom Metazoa; phylum Chordata; class Amphibia; order Anura; family Hylidae; genus Phyllomedusa; species Phyllomedusa bahiana. Next base: position 145,361 of record JAODAL010000247.1, read on the forward strand.
TAAAATACATCAACAGATGTGTCTCTAACCTATCAGAAGCTTCTAAAGATATGACATCATCATATGGGCTGTCACAAATTGTTTAAAGGCATAGTAATCCTAGTGAATGTAAACTTTTGACTTTGCAGAAAGTAAAAAATATGCCTTTAAAAATTCTATGTCATTATTCTGTTATTTGGCAAATATAAATAATTCTGGTAATCCTAATTTACCTAAACCGGGTAAGGTTTAATCTGACTTCATGTCAGATAGTGATAAAAACATACATATGTGTCTTTTTATATAGTGTATGTAAACTTCTGGTTTCAACTGTAGTTATCACTGTATGTGTATAACACCCTCCCCCTGCAGCTCTGAATGTTTACATTCCTGTCAGCACCTCCGTTTACATAGTGATTGATGAGTCACTGTATGCAGCCAGCTCTTCTCTGCTCAGGTCACACCCACTACAGTGTTTCTGAGCTGAGCCTGTCTTCAAAGCACATCCACTGAAAGATGACAAAACGTCCATTTAGGCCATGTGATAAATGGACATCACATGGTATGTTGGAAGAAGGGGAGTAAAAAGCTCTCTGTTTGGTTTTGCAAAGAGGAACAGGTAAATAATTTTTAATGAGTAACAATTACAAACTTTAATATAATTAAGTTGTGAGCCCTGTAACAAATAAAAAGATAGCCCCGGAGAACCCCTTTAAACAGATGCCTCTCACCGTTCCTTATAGGGTTCCATTGTTAAAAGCATACATTTAACTTAAACTTTTTTTCTGACTACCATTGTATAGAATAGAATAGGCTCCTGCGCTGTTCTATACTTTCATGTTTATGGTATACAGATATGTGTAGAGGCCCAAAGGAAGCACTCTGGACCTCTGTTAGACAAACTCATCCTAAGGATACGTTCAGTGTATATGTTGGGAGATTTCCCAGCGCACACACTAAACATACTCCATTAACGTCATGTGAACCTAGCCCAAGTTCTTTTTTTAGAGGGTCTTGTCTGGGGTCTTTAGTTAGAGGTTCTGTTCTAGAGTCTGTATTAGTTTCAGAGTTCTGTTTTGAGCTCTATATTATTTTCAGAGTTCTGCTTGGGGTCTGTATTAGTTTCGTTAAAGGGGTGTTCCGACACTTCAAAATGCTTGTTCGTCTGTCGGGGTATGATGAAAAAAAAGAAGACAGGAAGAACTTACCTCCTCTCTTTCCATCACCGCGACCATCTCAATGATCTAGGCTTTAGCTGTGAACGTCCATTGTTCACATGACAGGTGCAGCCATTTACATGCTATATGTGCAAAGAATGGCCGTGGCGATGGAATGAGTGCATCCAGGAGGTAAGTATTCTTCCTATCTACTATTTTTCATCATACCTCAACTGACAAACAAGCATTTTGAAGTGTCAAAACACACCTCTAAGGGTTTTGTTCTGGGGTGTTTATTGAGTCTGGTCATGCCCACCATACCATAACCTGGTTTAAATGCTGTAGCATCATGGGTAATCCTGTGCATAGCAGGCAATATAAATTCTGCAACCTTGTCACATTACTGTAGATAAGCTTATTAATATTTAGGAAGTCTTGTAGGGGTCTGTTTTAGTTTCGGCGTTCTGCTCTGGGGTCTGTATTTGTTAAAAGGGTTTTCTCGCTAAGCTGTTTCAGTGAGTCACAAGCAGTTTTACAGTCACTCTGTCTCCTCAGGCTGTTAGCATATCTAGCTTCTCTGTAACTAGCTGAGCAATTACACTGACAAGTGCAGGAAACCTAATCTTCAGTAAACAAAGGGTACATGCCCTGTGAGGACTGAAAACAATTGCTTATCTTTAATCATGAAAGAGATAATTAGTTTGCTCCAGACTAAAAGAGTGAGCTCTGCCTGTCCATGCTGACATCAATCTCTGCTCTCTCCTCCAATCAGATAAGAGTTATGGTTAGGTAACCATAGGAACCCGTATGCACTCAGAGCAGATAAAGTGTCTCTTAATTCCATGACTAAAGTCAAATCTATTGACCAATGCATTTAGAAAAAGTCTTCAATTACCTGTATTTACATGTTAAAAGCTAATGTGTATAGTGAGAAAACCCCTTTAAGGGTTCTGTTCTGAGCTATTTATTAAAGGGGTTGTCTCCCCACAGAGTTTCATAGATGCATCCTGTCACTTCCTGGTCAGACTGGCTGTAATTAGCATACGAGCTCTGAGCTCCATGCATTCACTCTGTGTATTCAACTCTGTCTTTTCAGTTTGCTAATTAGTTTTGATTAGCTTAGAAGCTTTCCAGAACTGCTAGCACGAGATTTATCTAAAGTAAACAGTACTAATTACAGGCTTTTGTCTGAAAGATCAGATAAAAACAAGCTTTTTACTGCCGGCCAGCACAGAGCTGCCGCGACCTGTGTGATGACATGATGTCACCCCCTGCTATCACATAAAACAAACAGCAGGGGGTAAAGAGTAAACAGGTCAGTCACTTGTAGTTCCTTAACAAAAAAAGATGAACAAAGCAATGTATTTGGAAAATGTCTTCATTTAGTGTTCCCTACATTTTGAAAGCTATTCTTTGTAGCGAGACAACCCCTTTAAGTCTGTTCATGCACCGCTTGTGGTTTGGATACCTCAGGTTCAGTACTCTACATTGGCAGAGCAAATGTTAGAAACTTGTGCATGACCTGCTTTGTGTGTTAATACGTTGCCTGTAGGGCTCTCCCTGAAGTCATGTGGTCTGACAGGAACAACATTATCTGGTCTCCTTAAAATCATTGTAACAAGCACAAATACTTTATTCTGCATTTTAGATTTTCAGATTATCATCCATATGCTCAGGAAAAGAAATGTTTCAAAAGCGATTGATTGTTATGGGTCAGCCCCTCCTGTGCCGCAGTCTAGTAATGGAGTGCGGGGTGTTAATTACTAAGAGTGCCCCCCTTCAGAATAAGCCGATCAGCGCGGCGCTCACAGACACTTGTATAATTCTTGTTGCACTCCTCATCATTCCATTTAGAGACAGGAGACAAAGTAACACAATCCTCATCATTGTCCGGCTGATCCGAGTGCCAGAACCTGTAGAGACAAAGGAAGAAGGAAAGGGTCACAGGTGTCATGTTGGGAATTACACCGCCCAAATCTCCAGTGAAAGCTTTTTGGAGTTAAGATTATGAGATGGGAATGCAGTGTCAAATCTGGATGACATGACGTCACACAGGGTAAATGCTATCTGTAATCATTGCCAGTCTATGTCAGTACAAGCTCTGGTTACCACGGGTACGGCCACACGGGAGTTGTGAAATGCTGGTCGAATTCTGTTTAAGGGGATGTTCACACGGTGTGTTAGATACGTTTTTGATCCGAAAACAGCATTCAAAAGTGCCGCATAAAACGCATCCAAGACGCAGGTGCATATCTGGCTGCAGCAGGATCGCACCCTATAGTTTTAAATAGGGCGTCTGCTGCGTGATCAAGAATTAACATGACAATTCTTTGAACGGATCCGAAAGACGCATCAAAAAGAGGCATGTAAACACGCATCGGCGATCACTTGTCTGAACACTGATGCGTGTTTTACATGGAAAGTAATGTAAATCACACTGCACAATGTTATGTGTATTTGGGTCCGTTTAGTGTCCGAAACACGAATCCAAATCCGCATCTAAAAACATATCCAAAAACATATTGAACATACCCTAAGAATCTGGCAGGTATTTTATCATCTTTTGAATGGTTTTGGGGGACGGTTCTGTCCACGGTTTGCGGATTCGGCCGTCCCTCTTACCCACTGAATAGCGCACCTTCGACCCGAAAACTGGGCAGATGTTCCGAGTTTTTCAGAATGCTAGCGGTGTGGAAATACACACAGTAGAAAAACCGTGCAGTGTAGACTACAAGGTGGATTTTCTACTAAAGTCTATGGGGATGGTTGACAGTCAGTTTTCAAATTTGAAAATCCGACTGAAAATCCATCCCATGTGGACGGACCCTAATTGTGCTACAGACTGATGTTATTAATAAGTTGTCTGTAGCACCATCTGCTGGTCAACACACATATAGCTACTTAATAAAGTGAAATAGAAGAATCCACAGCACTCCAAAAATCTGCAAAAATGTGATTACGTTTATTCACCCATGTTCTTGCAAGGAGTTTTTGGAGTGCTGTGGATTCTTCTATTTGGTTGTTGGAGGTCTTGGTCAGGACTGATCCGCTGGTACCCATGTTTTTGGATATGAGTGCTGCAATTTCTTTTCTGTTACTTAATAACAGAAGTGAAAGAAGACAAATAAAACTAATTTCATACCTTCAACATTCAGTTAATGCAGCTTCTGGCACAATGGATCACTCCCCTGAGATGGCCAGGCGCTGATGCTTGCCTTGATTTTGCTTGTGTGGTCACTATGTACCTACACTTCAATACTTAACCTGTAGTGATCACACAATACTGCCTGTGATATACTCCACAGCTGAACTCACTGTTCTGCTGGCAGAGTCATAGGATTAACTAATTACATTTCTTGTTATTAGAAACAGATTGACAGACGCACCCTTAACATCAGATGACTGCACAGTGCCTGGTGTAGAGATAATACTGCCCAGACTGCAAATGACCAAAGCAAGCTCTGTGCAGACACTGAGCCAGCAGAGAATACTGGGAGATATTATCTCTGAAGCCTCCATAATTGTAATTGGTATATAATAATTCTGTATGATCAGTACAGAATAGGTAGTGAAATGGATGTACATATACAGGGACACCCCTGGCAGAATAATGAGTGCTGCTCTGATGTATAATAGAGTATTTAACTCAGGATATTTACAGACTAAGCAATGTAATTTATGTATATGCACAATGACCCCACCAGCAGATCAGCGAGTGCAGCTCTGGAGTATAACACAGATTGTACATATATTACATTACTTTTTTCTGTACTGATCCTGGATTACACAGTGACTCCACCAGCAGAATAGTGAGTGCAGCTCTGGAGTATAATATAGGATGTAATTTATAATCATTTATAATCATTGTAGGATAAGTAATTTACTATATGTACACAGTGACCCCACCAGCAGAATAGTGAGTGCTGCTGTGAAGTATAAAACAGCATACAACTCAGGATCAGTACAGAAAAAGTAATTTACTGTATATACACAATGACCCCACGAGCAGAGAAGTGAGGGCAACTCTGAAGGATAATACAGGGTATAATTTAGGATTTGTACAGGATAAGTGATATATTGTATGTAAACATTAGGGCAGATTTGCTCATGTGTTTGCGTCTAGAACTTGTAAATGTGCCAAAATGTTGTCATCTCATTTTAAATATACATATTTTAGATTTTTTGCAGCTCTTTCATCAAGGGGTTGGGGCTTTAGAGGAAAAGGGTCAAGAGAGAATCATGGCTTATAGAGCAACAGAATATGACCAAAAATGTGGTAATTTTTTGGTACAGAATATTGTTACAAAGTAACCCAAAACCATTGTTATAAAAAGTTCGACAAGTCAATAAATGCGGCACATTTATCATACAGCATGAGCCACTGTGATAAATTCGGAGAAGCTTTAGACTACCTGATCTAAGCTTATACTACACAAATAGGACCAAAAATCCCTCGTATATGAGTCTGAGACACTCCCATAAACATGATAAACAAAGGAAAAGAAGGAGTCTTATCTCAATAAAAAATTACAAAAATCTTTCCTCTGATGAAGCTGTTATAGCGAAACACGTCAGGTTGGAACAGCAGCGATTACCACTCTCCCCTTTCTATGGGTAATATTACTTAATCTATACTGATGCATTATTGAATCACTTGAATCTATATTACTATTGACTATTTACCCGTTTATTAAATACCATCTATGTTTGGGGATTTCCTCTCCTTTTGAGAGGCTATGCTGTCTATTACTAATATACCTCACATTTTGTTGTGTAGGAGGCTCTTTCATGAATCAGTTTATTGAATTTATAACTCTGATATATTGATATAGATCGGATTACTAGTGTTATTTCCTCCCCACACATTGGTTAGGCTTTATTACATTCTAGTGACATCTTTATATCGCTGGGTTTTCTCTTTTTTTTTTTTTTTGGTTTTCCTCTTTTTTTGTGTTTTTTGTATTTTTTGTAATGTTTGTATATCGGTTTATGGATACATCTTATACAATATGTTTATAAATGAAGATTTTTGTAATTTTTTTATTGAGATATGACTCCTTCTTTTCCTTTGTTTATCATGATCTAAGTTTATACTGTTACCCAGGATTAGTAATTCTGCCCGCTGACTTTTTCTCTTAAACAATTTTTATTTGCAAGACAAATTTACAAAGAATATGTCATACATTCCTAATAGTATCTAATTGACATCACATGAACACATACATCTTTGTATGATAGAAGTTTGAGAAATGTCCTTGTCTTACAATTTTTAAACTGTGAATCAAAAAATAAGGAAAAACATCTAATAAACTGAAATTAACAGAAATTTGAACATCCTTTAGTCCTTCTTGGCTATTACTAAGGTCACTATTGCGCTAATAGACAAACTCCACCTGATATATCCACTGGCCAAAATGGGGAAAATGGGGGAACAAAAAAAAATAAAAAAAAATCGTAAATCCCACATTACTTCTTCCAACCACTTCCCGCTGACTTTTTATGTAGATTACATTTTATTTGCACACTGTACTCTGTACAGATAATTAGTATTTCTTATTCAAATCCATTATTAGAGAAGACTTCCAAATCACTGTTATCTGGTGCAGCACCTCACCATGTCGTAGAGTCATATGGAGTTCCATCCACCCAGCGCCAGTTTCCTTCTCTGTGATGGTCCGAGAGGCCTATCCAGGTGGTGTCATTCACAAAAGCCTCCAGGAAATTCTGGTAAGAGACGCAGAGTATAAATTAGATGCCAAGGTTAGAAGATGTTACATAGGGCCCCTATAGGGATTTCCCCGGCCCTTCCCAAAAGCTGTGAGGCTATGAAAATTTTGCCCCAAAAAACAACATTGAAAGCTGTATGTGACCTGTAGGATTACCAGGCCCTGGGGAAAAGGTGTTTGCTTGTGGTTTGGTTTTATTTGGGCAACTATTTTGTTTTTTTTTGGTAGTATTTTTGAGGCCAATTTCTTGGGATGTTTTTGGGAGTAAAAATTTTTTGCAAATTTTTATATGGGGGAAATGCCTCTTTTATCTAATGTTTACAGTGGTATCTTTATCCCGGGGGCATTAGGCCTTTCAAATTTTCTGGCGGGGAATGTTTTGAGTGTAAAGGGTTTGGCTCTTTTTATGAGCATTGTTTGGGAAGGGTTTTTTCTTAGGGTTTTTGGGAGGAGGAAAAAAAAATTTAATTTGCTTAGTTTTGAGAAGAGATAAGAGGAGATATAATTAACTTGTAAGTACATTAATGCCCCTACAAAAATATTGTAAAAAGCTGTTTTATGTAAAAACTCCTTAAAAGAAGGTCTTTCTTGGCCTACAAAAAAAAAAAGTTCAGTCTCTGGAGGGCTTGTAAAGCCTTTTTTCCATTTTGAATTTGGACCTGGGGGAAAAAGCCGAGGACTGCTCACAGTAAAAAGTCAAGGCTTTTTTTTTTTAAAAAAACAAGTACAACAAAATAAAATTAACACTTACATAGAATAAAAAAAAGCTTTTAAAATGGGCCCATAAAACCCCCTTTTATCTCTATTTCCCCTTTTGGGTGAACTTTTAATTTGGCGGTTGTTTGTTTTTTTTGGGTTTTTTTTAAAATTTTTTTTATTTAACATAAACCCTTTAATCGATAAAAACAATAACAGTATGCATTTTAAAAAGGGTTACACAGAAGCAGTTGGTTGAAAATTTGTCCAAAAAAAATTGAAAAAAAAGGGTTGTTTTCATCAAGGGGCCCGTTAAATTTTTTTTTTTGACAACAAATCACACCCGTCCTTTTGCACGAAATTTTTAAAACGACTTTACTTTCAAAAAAAAACTGTGGAAGGGAAAACAAATTTTAAAAATAAATAACATTGTAAATGCTGTGGTTCAGTTCTCCTTCCAAGTGCAGGCTCGAGTGTGCGACTCCCCTCCCCGCCAGAAAAAAAACTAGGGGCAGATTGCCCCCAGGGGCCCGGCACCCTTTGTCCCCCCCTACCTGGTTTTTTCCCTCCGTTTGGGCGTTCCCGCTTGCCAAATAACCCCTTAGGGGTTTGAAAGGGTTCCCTTTAAAATTTTTCGGTTCCGGTTTCCTGCCAAATTCTTCCCTGGTACCCAAAAAGTTGTCGCAAAGAACGTTTTATGCCCGGTTTTTAATATTTTGTTGAAAAAATGTATTTGTATTTTTTCCCAAAAGCTCAAAAAAAATTTTTTTTCTCTTGCTTCCTTTTTGGGAAGTGGCCTCAACCCCGTCCATTTGCATTAAAAAGTTTGTTTTATGAAAAAAGATTAAAAGGGGGGGCCCCCAGGCTGAAAACCAGACCCGAAAAAAAGCTTTGCGAGCCCCCGCCGCCAAAAATGGGCCCCAAATTTTTTTAACACGGGTTGGGTTATCCCAAACCTCCATGCCTCATTACAACCCAAAAAATTTCCCAAGAAGAAATTGGGAACCACTTCGATTCAAAGGGCTGGGGCCCTGAATTCCCTTAAAGTGGCCCAAAAAATTTTCGGGATTAATGGGCAATCCCACAGACAGTGGTTGAGGTCCCCCGCTGGGGGGCCCACTTTTTAAAAAACAGTCGTTTGGGAACCGTTTCCCTACGATTTTCCCCTGCCCGGTGTGAGATAGGCGTTTGTGTACCTTCATGAAAATTCGCATATTTGCCCCTCGGTAAAAAAAATTTTTGTGGTCAGCAAAAGCCCCCAGTATCATAGATGTGGAGATTCAGCATTCCGATCCTTTCCCCTTTTTGTAGACCAAAGTTTGATGTGGGATAATCAAGATTTCCCAAAGGGGGTATTTATAAAAAAGTAGGAAAAACTGCCCCTCTCCTTGTGGGAGGGTTAAGGAATTCCAAGATCAAAGGCCAATCAAATCTGGAAAAAAAAATTTTAGGTGCGGGTTCACCTCCCCATCATAGCTAAACCCCTTGGAAATAGTTAAAAAACGGAAACGGGGGGTGGCTTTAAAGGCACCCCAACTCAGAGATAGGAAAAAAATTTGTTTGGTTGGGCAAAGTGGGAGAAAAAAAATTTTTTTTGATGCAAGCCCAAGCTGCGCCCCAAAATTTTGAAGGGGTGTTGTGGGGTTTTCCCCCTGGAAGTTTGGGGGTTTCTTAGTAAAGATAAGTTGGGGAATTTGTGGGTTCAGTTTTTTAAGTTGCCCAATCTTTCGCCAAGCCCTCCACACCGGCATGAGCAGTGATCATCTCTTTCCCAGGGGAAGTTTGTGTATGGTAAAATGAACAAAAATTAATAGTGAAATATTCGGCAGCCCTGCCTGATATAAGGAGCTATCTGTAAAAGTCGCTGTAGACCGTGCACACGGTTCCGTAGGAAACGGCCCAGGGCCGCCTTAAATTATAAAAGACGGATGTTAGGAAAATCCCAGGGACCACCGTGTAAACCTACGTGTTGAAGTGTGAAGCAAAAGGATACGCGCCCTTTTGTGTCCCAAATAAATTTAGCAGCACTGATTTTGTGCATTAATTAGTTTCTCATCCCTCGCGGTCGGCAGATAAACAGGCAGCATGTGAAAAATATATAGAAGTAGTGGGAAATTCCACCATATTAACTTCAAATAACACATCCCAGGAAGGAGAGCGGAAGATCGCCCATCCCTTCACAGTTTGTACAAGTTTATCATAATATTGTTTGAAATAGTTGAAACAGAGTACAAATTGCTGGGAAGTTTAGGCAACCAGATCCCTAAAATATTTCAAGGCCGAGTTACACCATCGGATGGGTGAGTCCTTGACCAAATGGGCTCAGCCGGTCCCTTTAAAAATCATTCCCTCCTCATTTTATCTACATTAATCATGTAGCCTGATAGAAATCCCACTGCCTTCGTCACCAAGAATGGGAGCTAGGTTCTGTATGGGGTTCCTGATCAATCAGCAGAAGGTCGTCAGATACGCTGTGACCCTGAGTTCCCTAGTGCGGGACAGGATACCTGGTAAAGCGGTGACTGAGTTATATGATAGAGGAGTGGATCAATAGACCAGGTTAAAATAGTGGGGTGAGAGGGGACCACCCCTGCTTGGCCCCCCTAAAAAGGTCAATAACTGGTGGATAGTGTGTTGTTGATGAGCGGGTCGTTGTAGAGTTGGAGTGCATGTTGACAAATGAAGACCCCAGTAATATATAAGATTTTTTTTTCCCCCCCCCTTTTTTTTTTTTTTTTCGCGAAGAGTTCCCCTAACCCGCGGCGCAAAAAGGGTGGCATCCAGGAACGGCAAGAAACCTTATCGAAAGCTTTCTTGGTCCTGATAAGAAAGGCAGGGGACCCCGGGTGGCCCCTCCCCCCCTCGCCTGCGCAAGGCTGCAAATTGCCGCACGCCCCATTTTTGTAGAGTTTTGTTTGCTATAAAAACCCCCCCCCCCCCCTTTTTTCTGCGAGGGGTAAATTATGTGCGGCAAAAAAAGTTTAAACCCTGGTAGCCACGTTCTTTGCTAAAATTTTTATGGGTTCCTGTTTTTAACAAGGGATCGGCCCTATAAGAAGTCAGCAAAGTAGGGCCCTTTTTTGGGGTTTTAAATAGCGTATAGTGCGTGAATCATGAAAAGCATCTACTTAAAGGTGGGTTTTGGGTATGGGAAAACCAGTATAAAGATTTGCAAAGGGGGGGGGATAGTTCCGTCTGTAATATTTTATAAAAATTTCTGCCAAAAAAAACCGTCCGGTCCCGGGTCTTCCGTTCCCCAACCCCCTTTCTCCCAAAAAACGCCCCTCCTCCTCTGTGATCTCACCCTCAAGGAGAGCTCGCTGCTCGTCAGTAACTTTTGGGGCTTGACAGTGAATCAAAAAAAGGGGTCCCTTCTGGAGATGCATGGGTCGGCTCCAAAAAGTGATTCGTAAAACTCAATGAACCCCCTTTTCTTTTGTCTTTTATGATCCGTCAAGAAAACCCCTGGGGAGGCGGTTTTTTATTGCTGCTATCAGGGGCCTCCCCGCCAGGGGCTTTGCTGTTTTCGTAAGGGTTTGCCCATCCTGTTACCCATCTATAGTACTGGTTTCGCTGCATGTGTATTTTGGGGCCTTAGCTTCCCCTGGGGGGAAAAGAATTCAAAAGGTGCTGTGCTTATCAAAGTGCTGTTGATTTGCATCCTTTGGGGTCTAAAAAAAAAAACCCGGTTTTTGGGTTTGGGCGGCTAGAGTGCATTTCCCCAAAAACTTTGCTGCTGTGCCTTTTTTTTTTTTTTTAAATTGGCTGACATAGTGATTATATGCCGGGGCAAAAACAGCCTTTGCTGTGGCCCAAAAAAAGCGGGGAAATTTGGTTTATTTATCGCTTATTTTAAAAGAACTGCACCCGTGAATTTTGAGAAAGCCCCTAAAATCGTCGGGACTGATGAAGATACGCTGGGAATTTTCCAAAGGTTTCTGTTCCCTACGACTGGAGAAGCGGGCCCCTTAGAGATATTGTGATGGGGCGTGGTTAAAGCCCACAATCGGCATTTATGTCAGCTGTTTCTTTACACTGTGGTAAAGTGAACAAGGGGGAATGGGGGCCATGTCTATGCAAAGAAAAAAAAACGAGGGACAGGGGAGTAAAAATTTTGTAGGTGCGTGGGGTTCGGGTTCCCCGCTCCCCAGTAGTAAAAAACATTTCCCAGTCTCCCGGCCAGTCCCCTAAGTGGGAACCCTAGGAGTGTCTTCCCGCGGGTTTTTTTGGGGATCACCCAAAATCTAGGGTAAATGGACTTTTGTTAAAATCCCCATCAGTTTTTGAGGTTGGGAGTGGGGGTTTTGGGGAAAAATAAAATCCGCAAGGTATTGAAAAACCCCCCGGACTGCCCCCACACGGGGGGCCATGAAAATTGCATAGTGTTTTATAGGGACAGATCCAAACGGATCTCATGAAATAGGAATTACCATCGTGATAAAGATTTGGTCTTCTATAGACTGCAGTGTCCCCTTCCTAAAGTATTTTTCCCCCCCCCTCTAGATTTTGGTGATAGTTTGCCACTATCGGTGGTCCAGCCGGGAGCTCTAATCGGGATGCCCCCTTTTCCCCTCTGCCAGTGTTTTTTCTTGTGGGAAAGGGAACACAGCTCCCTTTTGGGATGTTTCATATGTGTCATGACCTGTTTACGCTTTTCGGGGATGTTTAAAACCTGCCAATTCCAGGAAAAGGGTTTAAAAGTGGTCCCGGGGGGAGCCCCGTCCCCCTCGTCCGCCTCAAAGGGGTACTCCCCTCCCCTGTCCCCCTGGGGAGCTGCAAGAGCGAGCCCTCCGCAAAGTGAAAACACAGGGGGGGTCCCAGCGAGGGGTTTTCCCCCCGCCCCACCAAGTTTGTGCGGGGGGGGAGCCGACCCCAAAATTTTTTTAAAGGGGCCGCACCTTTTTCACCCCCAAACCCAAAAAAACCTGCCCAGAGTTTTTAGAGAGGAGAGCGCACCACCCCACAACAAGAAAAATTTCAAAAATAAAAAAAGTACCTAACCCAAATTTAAAAACATTTGGCCCGTGTTGGGCCCAAGTTGCAAAAAAACCAAAAGTTTTTAAAAGTTGTAAGCAAAGTTTTAACAACCTTTTGTTAGGCCAAAGCTCTAAAAAAAGGCCCCCAAAACTCTAAAACATTATAAAGCCGCTAGAAGCCGCCCCCCCTCAGCCCGGTGCATTTTTGGGGAAGGGAAAAGGGGCATTTTCATCCTCCCGGGCGGTCGATATGGGGCCTGCCCATTATCCCCCCACTCTCAACTTCGCTGGAAGGTTTAGGGGCAGTGGAATCTGATTCCGATTTATGGGAGATGTTGGGGAGACCGGATGAAACGCTTTAGTTTCTGCGTGGGCTTTTAGTGAGAAGTCCTGGGAAAAAAAAAGTTTACGTTCGGGGTTTTCCACTATCAGCTCGCGCATTTGGCGGGTACGCTCTAAGGAAATTTTTCTTTGGGTTGTTTCCTTTTTGGAAAAATTTTGGGAATAACCGGTCGGGGTTTTGTTTCTTCCGGTCCCCATAGCTGCCCCCGCGGTGGACCCCTTTTGATAAGAAGGGGGTTTTTGGGGTGTCCAGACCCAGTGCGGGGGTAGGTTCGGGGGTCCCGGGGATGAGGCGGGGGTGCCTCTGCGGGACCCCTTCCGGGGGTGCCAATAAATCGAAGGTTATTGCGGCGTGGGCCCCGATTTTCCAAGTTGTCTGTTTTTTTTTTGCCGGCTATCAATTTACCGCTTGTTGGGTAGAAGGGGTTCCGTCGATTGGTGAAGTTATTTCTGCGGCTCCCGGTTTGGGGGCTCCAGATCCGCCAGCTTCTGCAAATTGGGTTTGGGGATCTGGGCCCCAAAGCCGCGTTGCCCCCAGGGCCCGGATGAGATTATCCTTTTATCCAGGACAGGGGGTATGGTTGGACACTTCTTGTGCCATCACCCCAAAGGGCCCGGGCTGCGGCATCTTGGGGGGGGCCCGGGTTGGCAAAAAAGGGGATGTTGCAATCCCGGAAATGATCTTTCTTTCTCGTTGGGGTGGGGGGTGTTTGTGCCATGGCAGTATTTGGGTTTTTGGCTGTGTTTTGTTTGGACTTGATTTTTTGAGAGGGGGGAATTTTTAGTTTGGGGGGGGCGGTAATTTTTTTCCCTAGCCGACGTTTGAGAGGGGCGTTTTCCCTTTAGGGGTTTGGGGAAGAAAAGAACAAATTTTTTCCTAAATTTTGGGTTGCCTTGTGAAGTTTGGTTTTAAACAGGGTTTTCGGTTATTAGTTGAAGTCTCTTTACATGGTTTCAGAGTGATGTTTTCTTAGCTGAGGAAAGGGGTTTTTTTATATAAAGCCAATATTATGAAACAGGACATAAAGGGGAAACCCCCCAGATCCCGACCCTCACATTGGCAGGAGGCAGCCTTTTCAAAGAGAGGAGGGGAGATGGAAGTTGTGCTATTTATTTTCTCAGGGGGGTAGATGGCCAGGGGAGCGTTTTTAAGGGCCCAAAGGGCCTTCCCCTGGGGAGGTGTTTCAGTGTTAACTTTGAAAGCAGGTGGAAAAGAATTTTTTTTGTTTTTTTTAAAAGGGCGCAGTTTTTGTTTGCAATTGAAGAGGGGCTGTGGCTGGTGTGGGGAAACCCGGCCCGAGGGGGGTGATTTTGGGGGGAGTAACACATTAGCCAGATCTCTGTTGGTTCCTATTTTGTCAGAAAATAAACGTGGTTTTTTGGGGCAAACACTCTGCACCACGAGTGAAAAATTTCGGTGGTGAACCCCGAGAGAAGTCTCTCCCTAAGCAGATTGGGTGTGGTGAGCCCTTGGTCCCCCGAACCCGTCACTGGGGGAATAAAAAAGGGGGCCCGCATAAGCAACCCCAAATAGAGCCCAGAGTTCCCCATCGCCTTCCCCTGGTATTAGGGGCCCAAAAGGTTTTTTTTTGGCCCTGCGGTCCCGAAACCCTTTAGAGGGGCTTTTTTATTTCCCCTGAGAAGGTCAAGGCTATGCTGGCAGTTCTGGGAAAACGATGCTGGCCCCCTTGGCACCCCGCAGATCGTCACGGCTGTGGGTTTGGCGCTCCCCCACCTTTCCCTTTTCTCCCCGGTACACGGGTGTGACGCGCCGGGGAATCCCGGGGTTTCCCCGCCCGGGCCCCCAGCTGTACGGAAACCCCCTCCGTTCTTTTTCGCGGAAAAAACCAAAATCCTAGGGCACCGTCCGGGGGGGGTGAGTGATGCGTTAGGAGTCGCGTGCGTCTTTTAGGCCGTGTCCGCACCAAAAACCCCCCCCGGTTTTCCCCTCCGTCCCCCTCGCTCTAAACCCCGCCTCCCCGGCTGAGTGTGCGCTCGGGGTTGCGGGACCAGGGCCCTGCGCAGTCTGCATGTAGGGGGGCCCGGGCCAAATGGCGGCCGGGCCTCTGTTTGCAGACCTCTCGCGGTTTCTTTACCGCCAGGGGCTCCCGGGGTTTCAACAAAGGTTCCCAATTCACATGCCCCAACTCCTCCACGGTGTACTCTATGGGGGGGTGTTCTTGGGAGCTGGGGAGGGCTCAATATTGGCAGACCCCGTCGTTGGTCAGGAGCGCAGGTAAAAGGCGGCCATGCGAGATGCCCCGCCCCCGGAAGTCCATGGACGTTTGTTTTAATTTGTATTATTTGTAGTGTGGTGAATCCACCTTAAAGGGGTTTTGCAACAATCTTATTTCATACCTCCTGCATCCAGCTCTTCAGCTTGTGTGTCAAAAGGGGGGGGTGGTGTGTGATTTGTTTGAATTGCTACATGTGACCGGCAGGATGACCCCCCATGCCTCCCCTCTTTTAGTAAAAGAAAGGTCTGTTTATGTAAAAGTGTGAGTAGCTAAAATGTAGCTCAGAGGTAAGTTTTTGTTACAGAAAAGGGTCCTAGGTTCAAACCCTGTAAAAACCAAACCTGTGGTTTTTTTTCCTTTTTTTCAGCACGGGACCTCTTGGGGGTTTTTTTTTATTATTATTTATTTGCACTGTGTGACTAATTAGTAAGGAGTACAGGGGACAAGAGCAGAATGACAGCATCTGGGGATGAACACTCAGTAGCTGCCTGAGAGGGGGGAGGTGATTCGGGCTTTGTCTGACCAGGTTTTGAGGAGTTTTCACCCCGGTCGCCCCCCCTGGAGACAAGCTGTAAACCGGCAAAGGGAGCGCCAAAAAAGGGGGAGAATTTGTAAAATAATGAATGGTGAAAATGTTTATTATTTAATTAGCAAACTTCCCACGTCAATTTTACTTCGTGGCAAAACCCCTTTAAGTCGTCTAAAGAAAAAACTATTATTTAGGTTGTTTGGGCGCTTTCGTCGTTAGTAGTGGGATTATGTTTCATTTGTATATCGGTATAGTGTTTTAAACTACCTGTGCTGCTGGCACTTTTACCTGTTTATGCATAGCTGTAAAGAGATTTAGAAGTGAATCCTTACATAGTATATAAAGGCTGAAATCTGCCTCTAACTTCAGCATCAAATGTATGTCAACAATTGAAAATTGTGTTCTCTTGTAAAATGTAAGTGCTGTGACTAGAAACCTTATTCTGTGTCTCTGTAATTATTTTATTAAAATGTTAAAAACATAATTAATACATAAATTAAAAAATTATAACACAATAGAAAACAAGACACAAATCTAAGGCTAGGTCTACACAGCAGTTTGAAAACGCCACCCAAAATCCAACAGCATTTTCACATTGCTGAACCGCGGCACACCGCTGTTTTTTATTAGCGGTTTTTTTGCAAAAAACGCAGTCGGATTACCGGTGGCCCAGTACTGCATGGGAGTCCGACGGCTACCTGGCGAAATATACAACATGTCATATATTCTGCCCGACAGTTTTAGGTTTTGAAAAACCCTAGAACTAGAAATTCTGTACTGTGTAAACTACGGTCGGATTTTTGGTGGATTCAAAGTACCGAAACCACTGAAAAACTGACCAAAATCCATTGCTGTATAGACATAGCCTAATACCCAAAACATAATGTGCCTCAGCATAGCATAAACAACACCGGACCAACCCAACACTCATTCTCTCACAAAACACCACCTGTATAAAAGATTTACAATTTCTCACTAATACTAGATTACTACCTTCCTA
This sequence comes from Phyllomedusa bahiana, assembly GCA_025379985.1. Classification (NCBI taxonomy): domain Eukaryota; kingdom Metazoa; phylum Chordata; class Amphibia; order Anura; family Hylidae; genus Phyllomedusa; species Phyllomedusa bahiana. The sequence goes on from JAODAL010000247.1 coordinate 162,003, forward strand.
AACCAGAAGCCAAATTTCCTTGGTCCGGATGCAATCCTCTTGCGTGCATCAAAATAAAGCATTGTAGAAAATATAAATCCCACAGACTAACACTCCAATCCAATATATGTATAAACATGGGATATAGACATGGAGGGCCCTCAACTGTTTCCCCATCCCATGCCCCCAGGACGTAATGTTGTGGATGGGAACAAAGGTTATATATTTGTGATCCTTTGTATCTCCATTTTAATGTATTAGTTAGTATAACACCACGTATGCCTTTATATTATGGCACGTAAAAGCTGCCTGTATGACCATACACTCTCTAATGTGTTAACAAAATGGCCGCTACATAATGTGCTTGTAGAGATAACCACTGTATAATCTAAGACGGCGCCTCCTCTGAAGTTACGCCCCATATTCGGACATTCCTGAGCTATAGGGAGTATGCCTCAGTCAAGGATGTAACCAATAATAACTAACAGCTAAGTCCACGTGATGCTTTCTTATCTTGGTTACCCTCAAAAGTATAAAAACCTGCCATTTTGAGAATAAAGACAGAAAGTGTATTCATAGCAACAAGGCATGTTGGGATTTTCTTTCTCGGTGAACCTTTAATCTCTCTAGCTCTCTCTCTAGCTCTCTCTCTAGCTCTCTCTAGCTCTCTCTAGCTCTCTCTAGCTCTCTCTAGCTCTCTCTCGCTCTCTCTCGCTCTCTCTAGCTCTCTCTCGCTCTCTCTATATATCTATATATCTATATATATATCCCAAAGGCAATATATATACAACATCAATCGTCCTGGCGAACTACACCAACCCATAGTGAAGCCTTTTAGCCACACACAACCACTATACCCAAGTTAAGTGCCTGCAAGCCCTATATCCTCATACAACTACCAAGACAAAACAAAAATCCTCCAGTACCAGCATTGACATTGTCTTGGTTTCCTAACACTATTATGGGGTCACTGTGGCTGATACCTTGGGCACCACAGCAGCTTATCCCATCCCTCTATACTATACCTGTTCCTCCTCAGTATTGATCACAGCCAAGAACCCGCCTTGGATCCTGCACCAGGGCAGACTCTCTTCCCAACTACGAGTGTCTTCTGACTGCAGGTAGCAGGACAGCTCAAATATTCTCCAGCCAGGGGGGGCAAAAGGGGCACAAAGTAACTGCAAATAAAGAAAATAATGGAAAAACTGAGGTCTGAATGACGGACGTAAAGGACTAACACAGAGAATATTTACTGCTCATTTGCCAAGTGATCTACCCTGTGTGTAGAGTTGTCATAGTGATTAAATAATACCTCCAAGTATCTGGGTCAGGCCTGCATAACATTCAACCCATCTAAGGGTTTCTGGTGCCCCACAAAAGGGCGGGACTTAACCTGCCCCAAACTGTGTGGTATCACCCTTTTTGGGGCTTTTGTTGGTCATCCAAGGGGGTGGTTGTACCCAGGGCTGGGACAAGGTATTTTGGTGCCGTAGGCAAATAAGGCATGTGGCGCCCCCACCCCTTCCCTCTCAATGTAAAATTCAACTCACTTCATACCTCTTTGAGCCCCTTTCCTGCCTGGGATGAAGCAGAGCCCTAGGCGGTCGCCTGCCTGTCGTCCCGGCCCTGGTCGTACCCCCCACTTCCTGCCAAGCTGCGCAGGCCAAGTCTAGGGTTACATTGCCTATCTTGTGGTCATACTGTAGGCCACCAATAAAGTACCTGACTCCTGGTCAGTGGCCAGACAGTTCATCAGCAGATCACTGGTCGAGGGAATAAAAAATGTTGGTCTTCCTCAAGGATGCGTATTGTTCTTGTACCGTCCTCAGGTTCCTGCTCACATCTTGGCGCTGCTGCTCTATTACTTGCAGTGCCTTCTGGTGCTGGGTCTTGTTATACAACAGGCGGGGTAATAGAATTTCATGCAGTAATTGGTATTCTTGCTGTATGGAGGACAGATTCTTTTCCATCTGAAATCCATGATCCTGGGCCATTTCCAACTCTTCCAGCCAATGGCTGCTGTTAGTGTGGAGAGCCTGGGCCTCCTCCTCAGCACTGCGTAGATGAGAACTCACTTGCAGATCTGATTCATATATGGAAAGAAAATATACATATATTCATAGCATGACCATTATAGTGACTACATTTGCTGTGCAGATGTGCTAACGTTATTGCTCTGTAGTCTGCAATTTCAAGCAAAAGAAGGTCAGTAAGGCTGCGTTCCTGTAGCAAAGACCAAATACTGGTTGGATTTTCCGACCGGTATTTTGTCTTTTTTGGCACGTAGGTGGTGCCTTTTGTCTGCAGTTTGCGGATTCAAGCCGTCACCCTTCACACCCACAGGTTCATGTTCTGCCCGAAAACCAGGTGGAAGAATGAACATGTTTTTAGGATCCCGGCGGTGTCAAAAAACCATCCAGTGGAAAATCCATGCAGTGTGGACTGCTGCATGGATTTTCTATTTAAATCAATGTAAAAGGTTGACAGTCGGTTTACAGACTATTTTCAAATCCGCCTATAAAACCGTCTGAAAACCCTGAAGGCAACAAGCCCTTTGGCCCCGTTCACACGACGGGTTTGGCCGAGGAGTCGGCCGCAGCCAACCCTCGTCCGACCCTCGCTGCAAACTCGCATCTCCCGCGGGCACTGGGCGTGGTCTCGGCGCGGGTGGGGCGTGGCTTGCGGATAGGGTTTTCCCCCCATGCAAATTAATAGGCAGGGGGCAAACCGCGCCGCGAGCCAGCCGCGCACCACCCGCGGCGACACTCGCGGCGAGGCCGCGGCCCCAAATCCGCGGCGTGTGAATATTAACGTGGTTTCCAATAGGAAACCATGTTAATAAACTAGGCGCGATTTGGCCGCAGAAACCGCATCGGAACCCGCGGCCATAACCGTGGCCAAATCCGTCGTATGAACGGGGCCTTAGGCTGAATACAGCTGTAGTATGCTGTCACTTATATTCCAATTCATTGTTTGCTATAATAACTGGAAACCATCATCAAGCCAGTAAGTTGCTGTCGATAGATCTTAATATTGCTGTGTTTTGTTTTATATCCTAATAAGGACCTTTTTTTGCATTAGAACAAGACTAGTTATAAACACATTAAGGGTGGCATGTATTGGTGAACCACCACAAATCAGCATCCACATATGACTTAAATAGTGGCTGTTACGTATACATATGTGTGTACATTGATGGAGACATTAGAAAACCTGTCACATAGATTGTGCCACCCTTGCTGAGAACAAATCTGGCAGTTTTCAGCAAGAAAAGAGTCCAGCTTATTCATGAAAAGAGTCCATTTACTTCATAACCCGCCCACCTGAGGCTAGCCCCGCCCACCTCACAACTGATTAGCCTATTGCGTTAAATAGGTAGAAATATGTTAATTACTGTGAAGTGGGCAGGGCTAGCCTTGTTTGGGTGGGGCTAACACCCGCTTATGAATAAGCTGGACTCTTTTTCTGGCTGCAAACTGCTAGATTTGACCAGTGAATGCTCTGAAACTACTGCACCTTACAGGATAAGGGATACAGCGCTGGAAACAGCAGGTCTGACACTAACTGTGCTGCCCTCAGCAAAGGGGACATAACCTATGTGACAGGTTCTCTTTAATATGATTAGTTACAAGATGTCAGCACTGCACCTGACAGAAATCTGACACATATTGTCACCAGAATCTCTCAATATTGCAGCCTCATGCTTAAGGCCTGTAACTTCCAGCAATCAGATCTCAGCATTAAAGATATTAACATATGGGTTTTCATATATTTAATCTTACAATAAACCAGTAGGGCAGCTGTAAGAGTGAGGAGTATAACAACCAGGAGCACTGATCCAACCGTAAGCCATCGAAGGAAGGAAAATCCATAGGTCTTCTGGGATAGACTACTCCTATAAAACATCAAAACAAAGGCAGAATATAAGGCTCTGTAGTAATGGATCACTGTACATATAGCACTGGCACCAGGGGTATATCTATAGGGGTGCAAATGCAGCCTGAAGAATCCTCTGTCACATAAGAAGATACAAGTATTATAAATGGTCAAAGTCTGATAGGTGCGGATCTCACCTCTGGGAACTGGTGCCCCAAAAGTGGCAAAGAACTGAGAGTAGGTGGCGCATGTGCACGGCTCTCAATTCTCTTCTATGGGAGCGCAGAGTACAGCCGAATACAACATTCACCTGTACTCGGAACGTCCATAGAACAGAATGAAGAGTAGTGCGCAAGCACGACCAGCCACTCTTTTGAGCCAACACTTTTGGAGGCCCATTTCTGAGATAGGTGTGGGTCTCAGAGATGGGACACACACCTATTAGACTTTGATGGCAGATCCTATTGATGTGCCTTTAACGTCTATGATCGGAACTAGTCCCCAGCACACCGCCGACCGTTAAGTCGATACCGATCGCTAAGCTATCGGCTTGGGACCTTTGCAATTAGCGATGGCGGCAGCGCTGAGAACTTACTGTAAGTGCGTCCTCTGGATGCACATACAGTTGAAGGCTTCAGGAGAGCAGAGTGCGGATGCTCCCCTCTCCACAGAGTAATCTGGTGAGCCAAAAGCAGGCTCGCTGCTCACCAGATGGTGTGAGAGTGTCATCACGCTGCTTGCGTGTCCTGATGACGTCACGCTGCCTATGCAGGAAGAAGACCAGGAGCAGTGACCACTCCAGGGTGAGTACTGTTATTTTTTTTATTTTTAATTACCCCTCTCTATGTGCTGGGGGACCTATAACCTGCCTATATACCTACTGGGGGACATATAAGCTACCTATATAACTACTGGCGGACCTAAAACCTGCCTATACATCTACTGGGGGATCTATAATCTGCCTATATACCCATTAGGGGACCTATAACCTGCCTATATACCCACTTGGGAACCTATAACCTGCCTATACATCTGCTGGTGGACCTATAACCTGCCTATACACCTGCTGGTGGACCTCTAGCCTGCCGATATACCTGCTGGTGGACCTATAACCTGCTGACATACCTACCGGGGTACATATGAACTATATATCCACCTACTGGGCCACATATAACTTACTGGGGGACCCTATTACCTATACTGGGGGAATATAACTTACTGCATTGTGAAGTCGCTGTCATTAAGCTGGTTGTTAAGGCCTCAAGTCGACTGACAAGAGCTTAGCAATCGACCCGAGGGTCTAATCAGAACACCCCTCATATTGTGTGGTTGTTTTCAGTTGCTATAGCAGTCAGAGGTCTAGTACCCTCAGGTCAGTGGTGATAGTACTCTTAATTGGGGAGCAGTAATATGACAATATCACGTTAGCTTAAAAAGTAGAATAAAAAATTAACCATAATTGGTATCTTTTTCATGGTTGTTGAACAAACGTACATACGGTATCCGACAAAAGGTAGTACATCCCTTACATTTTTATAAATATTGTATTATATCTTTTCATGGGACAACACTGAAGATATGATACTTTGATACAATGTAAAGTAGTCCGTGTACAGCTTGTGTACATTTGGTGTGCCCTCAAAATAATTCAACACACAACCACCAATGTCTAAACCTCTGGCAACAAAAGTGAGTACACCCTTAAGTGAAAATGGACGAATTATTCAGCGTGCCATTAGGCGTTGCTTTGGCCTTTCTTCTTAGTTTCAAAAACAAATCTTAATGGGAGACCCACTGATCATTTACATATAAGTGGAGTCTGGTGGCGGGGAGGGATCTATATCTGGGTGAACATGTGCTGCCTATTTGTTAATCCCATACGTATTTCAGACTAGTTCATGGATCACGACGAGTACTGGGATGGAAGAGCGACTTCGTACTACTGCTAGTAAGTGAGAATAGTCTCGTGGGTGAGCTCGGTGATTTATGTACGGTTTGTTTGTGATTGAAACTCACTTTATAGATTGTAAATGTGGGCTGCTGTCTCTACTTGATATGCTTCTGGCACACTGCAGTCTGAATTTTGCATTCCATAATGAACAGACGGGACACCATACCCTGGAACCAGTAGGAAGGAAGAGAAGTGGGTGATATTTGTCTCCAGTGACAGAGCAACGGTTGATAACGCTAAAACGCTTTCATGACCTAGGAATCTTAAAAACTTTTTTGTCCAGAATGATTAACCTAATGTCCTAAATGATTTCAGAGTTGGGTGGCGGAAAGAACCCACATAACTGGTAAACATTGCATTGTTTTCTTTTTGTTTTTTTTACTATTTTTAATATAGTGTTAAAAATGGTGCTCCAGGAAGCACACTCTACGGTCGTCTACCTGGGAATATAATCACCAATATTTATAACTATGTTGACCACTGTATGGTACTTTTTCTTATAATGTGTACCTTGGACTGCCTAATAAATTTGAAAGAAAATGGAAAATTGTGCCCAATTTGCCATTCTCCCTCCACAGTGACATGTGACTCATTAGTGTTACAAGATCTCAGGTATGAATGGGGAGCAGGTGTGTTAAATTTAGTGTTATCTCTCTCTTACTGGTCAATGGAAGTTCAACATGGCACCTCGTGGTAAAGAACTGTCTGAGGATCTGAATAAAAGAATTGTTGTTCTTAATAAGGATGGCATAGGCTATAAGAAGATTGCCAACATCCTGAAACTGAGCTGCAGCACAGTGACCAAGCTTAAAGGGGTGGGAGGGCAGCCTGTTAGCGCTTAGACCATATGCTGCACACTGCATCAAATTGGTCTGCATGACTGTTGTCTTAGAAGGAAGCCTCAACTAAAGATGAAACACAAGAAAGCCTTCACACAGTTTGCTGAAGACGAACTGACTAAGGATATGGATTACTAGAGCCATGTCCTGTGGTCTGATGAGACCGACATAAACTTTTTTGATTCAGACTGTGTCAAGCGTGTGTGGTGGCAACCAGGCGAGGAGTACACAGACAAGTGTGTCTTGCCTACAGTCAAGCATGGTGGTAGAAGTGTCATGGTTTGGGGCTGCATGAGTGCATGAGTGCTGATGGCTGCGGAGAGCTACAGTTCATTGAGGGAACATGAATGTCAACATGTACTGTGACATACTGAAGCAAAGTATGATCCCCTCCCTTTAGAAACTGGGCTGCAGGGCAGTGTTCCAACATGATAACAATCCCAAACACCCCTTCAAGATGACCACTGCCTTGTTAAAGAAAATGAGGGTAAAGGTGCTGGTCTGGCCATGCATGTCTCCAGACCTAAACCCTATTGAGCATCTGTGGGACATCCTCAAACAGAAGGAGCACAAGGTGTCTAACATCCACCAGCTCGCAGTGATGTCGTCATGTAGGAGTGGAAGAGGATTCCAGTGGCTGCAACCTGTGAAGCTCTAGTAAACTCCATGTCCAAGAGCGTTAAGGCAGTGCTGTTAAATAATGGTGGCCACACAAAATATTGCGTACGATTTGGGTACAATTTGTCCATTTTCACTTATAGGTGTACTCCCTTTTGTTGGCAGTGGTTTAGACACTTATGGCTGTGTGTTGAATTATTTTGAGGGCATGCCAAATTTACACTGTATACAAGCTGTACACTGACTACTTTACATTGTATCAGTGTCATATCTTCAGTGTTGTCCCATGAAAAATATAATACAATATTTACAAAACTGTGAAGGGTGTACTCACTTTTGGGAGATGCTGTACATTGTAATGTACTACACAGCTACGAGATGCTGGTCAATACCCCCTTAACATCAGCTATGCATAAATGCTTTATTGCACCAACCTTGCTGCCTGTTTGGCAGTCCTCCCTGTAGGCCTGGCATTTTATTTGTGATCAAGGCATAGGATAAACAATGCAGTAGGTCCAATGCAAATATTATAGTATTTTTCACTAATCAGTCATAATATAAAAACCACAGACAGTTGAAGCAAATAACATTGATCATTATGAGACAATGGCACCAGTCAAGCTGTGGCATATATTAGGCAGCAAGTGAACAGTCAGTTCTTTAAAAAAAATTGTTTTACAAGTAGCAAAAAATGGATGTGAGTAGCTTTGAGAATGGTCAAATTGTGATAGCTAGGTGCCTGGATCAGAGCACCTCCAAAGTGACAGGACTTGTAAGGTGCTCCTGGTATGTAGCAGTTAGTGCCCGCCAGATGTTGTCCAAGAAAAAAACAACCATTGAACTGGTGACAGGCCCATAGATACCAAAGGATCATTGATGAAGGCTAGCAGATCCAATTCCATAGAAAAGCTACTGTAGCACAAATTGTGTAAAAAGTTAATGCCAGCTATGGTAAAAAGATGTCAGAACACACAGAACATTGCTGCCTGTGGAAATACATAGCTGCAGACCGGTCAGAGTGCTCATGGCCGCAGCCTAAGGCTATGTTCACACGGCTTACTTCAGAACGTATTTACGTCAGATTTCCAATCGTAAATTCGTTCCGAAATCAGTTGCAAATCAGTTTGAAATAAGTGGCACTAAGTGTGGCACGCATTCCGCGACAGATTTGCAATCCCCATTCATTATATGGGGTGAATCTGTCGCGAAATCCAGCACAATAATTGACACTGCAAATCCGCGGTGGCAATACGGCACGGAAATACGTGTTGTCTGAACGACGACATGTATTTCCCATTAAAACCAATATTAAATGGCCTGCCACTTATTTCAAACTGATTTTGGAATGGATTTATGATCGTAAATACGTTGGCAAATCCGTTCCGAAATAAGCTGTGTGAACGAGGCCTAAAGCACCCACAATGGGTATGTGAGCGTGAGAACCAGCTAATGGAAAAAAGGCCTGCTCTAATACATCATATTTTCTCTTACATCATGGTTCATGTTCATCACTTACCTCGGGAAGCAAAGGCACTAGAATGTACCGTAGGAAGCATAAAGCGGGTAGACGCTGTGTGATACAATGTTCTTGGGGAACATAACATTTACTTCATGGTGTTGATTTGGCCTCTGAAGTCACTAAATCTCAATCTGATTGAGCATCTTTGGGCTGTACTGAAACAACAACTCCAATCATGGAAGCCCCACAACCTACAAAGATCTGCTGGGAAGGTCTTGGTGACAGTTATTTTTAATTGAAAGCTGAAGTACATACTTTCTTCACCCAAGTCCACAAAAAAGTGCACAGGGATACTGTCCATCGCAAGCCTTCCCTGAAAAACCCCTCTGCTTATACTCCTGCATTTTTCTCAGACAAGAAGCTAGGGAAGACCTATACTTTCCCCTAGCATCATCATGAGTGATGAGGCTGAGCATCTACCAAGAAGCTTGAATACAAAGTTGGCCTTTCTTCGAAGAGAGCTAGGACTGCAGGGGGGAAAGGAACCTGATGGGCACACATTCCCCCCTAGACTTCAGGAGGGTCTCAGAAGGGACCAAATCCAAAAAGACAGACAAATAAAACAGTGACGATGAACACACAGAGACCTAAAAAAGAAATATCAGTGTGTGCAGTGAATACTACAGTGACATCCAGCTACATATATAGAGCAGGCCAGTGTACACCCAGAACAAAGCCCCAGTGTACCTGTCCATACGTGAGGGGGTCCTACACAATGTTGGATTCTTACAAACCCAGTGTGCTTGTACCTGTCTATACATGAGAGGGTCCTACACAATGTTAGATTCTTACAACCCCAGTGTGCTTGTACCTGTCTATACATGTGGGGGTCCTACACAATGTTAGATTCTTACAACCCCAGTGTGCTTGTACCTGTCTACACATGAGGGGGTCCTACACAATGTTAGATTCTTACAACCCCTATATGCCTGCACCTGTTCATACGTGAGAGGGTCCTACACAATGTTAGATTCTTACAACCCCAGTGTGCTTTTACCCGTCTATTCATGTGAGGGTCCTACACAATGTTACATTCTTACAACCCCAGTGTGCTTGTACCTGTCTATACATGTGGGGTTCCTACACAATGTTAGATTCTTACAACCCCATTTTGCGTGCATCTGTCTATACTTGAGGGTGTCCTACACAATGTTAGATTCTTACAACCCCAGTGTGCTTGTACCTGTCTATACATGAGGGGGTCCTACACAATGTTAGATTCTTACAACCCCAGTGTGCCTGCACCTGTCTATACATGAGGGGGTCCTACACAATGTTAGATTCTTACAACCCCAGTGTGCCTGTACCTGTCTATACGTGAGGGGGTCCTACACAATGTTAGATTCTTACAACCCCTGGGTGCCTGTACCTGTCCATACGTGAGGGGGTCCTACACAATGTTAGATTCTTACAACCCCAGTGTGCCTGTACCTGTTCATACGTGAGGGGGTCCTACACAATGTTAAATTTTTACAACCCCTATATGCCTGCACCTGTTCATACATCAGTGGGAGCCACTGATAAGAACAGTTACTGCACTTGATCTTAGTCAAAAATCAGATACTACAAGCAGGAGGCGCCATCAAGGCAGTACTCTTGTCGGGGGCCCCGATCAAACTTATAAAAAAGAGGCCTGCTGATATGGTGCAAGATAGGAACTGGTAATGGATGAAGGGACCCAGATGCTTTGATTTTATGGGGCCCTGAAATTACTGGTGGCAGTCCTGACTATAGGACATCTTCTGAAGTTTACACTTCTAGAAGTCAGAGCTGTTCAGGAGGAATCAGGTGGTCGTACACAAGCTCAGGTTTTACAGTTATGGCTGGTTGGTGTGTGCATATATGTATTGGTTTTCAATTATCACTATGCTGCAAACTATGGGGCTTGATATAGAGATGGGGCAAATACTCACAAATCGTCGTTGATATTCTCCTTCTCCTCCATTCTCAGGCTTGCTTGTCTTTGAGCTACATGACTCTGGAACATGAGATCTGCATACACAGCGCTATCCATCTCACTGTTTTACCTCTCCCTTCACTTATGCTATGCAAATCTCATGAAAGCGTCTTTCACTTAATCTTCTACCACCATCTCCCCCTTCCCAGTCCTTGTCATTCCACTGTGGCTACAATGTTGCTTTTGGATAATCACGGTATTGAACAATATAGTGAGTTTTCTGTTTAGGCAGAACAGTTGTTATATGCAGATCTGACTATGTTATTTAATTATCTATTGCAGAGGTGTCAAACTGCAGCCCTCCAGCTGTTGGGAAACTACAACTCCCATCCTGCCCACTGTTACAAATTATACAAATGCATGATGGGAGTTGTAGTTTCTCAACAGCTGGAGGGCCGCAGTTTGACACCTGTGATCTATTGCATTGTGATAACTAACTCTGCTCTGCTGCAAGCTTTCTTTCAGTCATCTGTGATATAAATAGCCAGAGCTGCATTCAGAATTCTGCAGACTTCATAGCTGAAAACCAATGGCGTAGCTACAGCAGTCACATCGGCCGCATTTGCGACCGGGCCCTTGTGCTAGGGGGCCCACAGTCCTCCCTCGCCACACAACTACATTGCTGAGTCACATAGACCCAGTGATAACAGCCGCCAGCTGCACGGCGCAGGCAGTGACTGAGGCAGAACGGCTGGGATACACCGATTCAGCGCGATTAAATTATGTTATTGCACCACTGCCTGTACTAGGCCCTAAGACTATTGGTAGGCTTAGGGCCTAGTAAATACCAGAAGTGGCATCCTGAGGCAGGTTGCCTGATGACGTCATGTTGCCGGCTTCGGATTCAAACAGAGGTGTTTGGCGGGGGAACAGAGGTGTTTATTTATTTATTTTTTTTAATTGGGGAAGGGGAGCTGTATACCTGCCCTATACACCTCCTGTTGTCCCATATACATGTACTGTGAGCTCTATATATCTACCTTCTAAAGGGGGCCCTATATACCTAACAAAAGGGGCTCTATATACTAACCTACTGGGGGCCCTACATTACCACATACCTACTGGGTGGCCCCATATATCTACCTACTAGGAGGGCCTACGTATCTACCTTTTGGGTGGAACCTATATACCAACCTATCTACTGGGGGACCCTACGTATTTACCTATTGAGGGGCTCTTTATACCTATCTACAGAACATCTACCTATCTTCCTGTCTAATTTGGGGGGCTGCCTACCATATGGGGTGTGTTCCTACCCACTGGTGGCACAAACGGGGCCCCATAATCGGCGGGGGGAGGAAGGGTGGTTCTTTCACACCTTGGGGTACAATTATTGTGTGGGGCACCAAAGAGGGCAATATTACCATTTGGGAGTTTGTGCAGTAGTGGGAAGGTGTAGAAAAGTGTGGAGTCTAAGATGTTTGTGTGGTTAAAGCTGCAGGGATGAGTTGTGGCCGGGACAAGTCATCATGATGGTCTGGACTGGATAGAGAAGAAAAGGAGAAGAGAACGACTCATCAGAGAAAACGTCACCTGTGAGTCACTGGATGTGACCTTTCTGCAGTCACTTCTATGTCTGCTGAGCCTGTGTACAACTGCTATCTACCATTATATGGGCACTGTATGGTGGTAACAGTGGTCTTGGTGTAATGGTTTATATTCAGTAACATTACGATGGTATTATTCTAACCATTTCTGGTGGTATGTGATCATGATGTGGCTGTGTTATTTGGTCCTTGTATATTGTTGTTATTGGTAATATTGGTCTTGATCTACTGGTTTGGTCAGTAATATTACAGTGGAACTTGTATACATACTGACCAGCAGAATACAGATAAGTAAATTAAACTGCTCAGTGTAAACTCCAACAAAAAATAAACCCAAAAAACAAAGGTACAAATGCAATTTTTTTTCCTATTCACCTCACAATTTTTTTTTTAGGGGCGGAGGGTGGTTGGAGGGGGCAAGAGGGAACAGATATTTTGACTTTCCAACACCAGGCCCTTACTTCAAATGAATTTTCTTCTATGTGACAACCCCTAAAATTTAAATAGAAATGATTTTCAGCAGCGTGCTACACCGCATCCACCCATCACAGCAAGTAGGGAACCTATTGTTGAAAAGTAGTGGTACACAGCTGTTGTCTGGTGGGGGGTCCTGAGCTAAAATTTTGCATCAGGTCCCATGAGCCTTTTGCTACGCACCTGCTAAAAAGTCCCAGCACTCTGTTCATGGTCTTTACAGAGCTTACGCTAATGATTTGTATTAAGGGGCATCTTTACATCAGGAGTTGTGAACGCAGCTCCGAAGTATCATGCATGAAAAGCCCCATGAACATATTACATTACTAATCTTATTACAGAGTATATTAGGTTCCATGCAATTAGCATTTTGGGAGCCTGTTAGTGGTATCCATTGGGATACTGTAAAAAATTCCTCCCGACTGATAACGTTGTGGGTCCACGTTAAGGACCATAGACTTCTATTGAGCAAACGTAGTTCTAATTGGACTGCGTTTGCCCTATTTTTCCAATGTCAACGGATTCTGCATCGGACACAAGATGATGGCAGATCACACTTTTGTGTCCTTGCGCAAAATAGGGCAAATGTAGTCCAATTAGTGTAGTATAGAGGTCTATGGCACCCATCGTGGCCCCGCAGCAGTATCCGTCGGGATGAATTTTTATGATATCTTGACGGATACCACAAACAAGGGGGTCTAATACAGACTGTAATGAAATTAGTAATGTGATAAATGTACACAGTGATGCCACCAGCATATTAGTAAGTGTAGCTCTGAAATATAATACAGATCGTAATAGAATTAGTAATGTAATGTATGTACACAGTAATCCCACCAGCAGAATAGTGAGTGCAGCTCTGGAGTATAATGTTAGGCTCAACAGAAGTTTCACATCTCCTGTCTACATCACGATGGATAAATGTATTTTTTCCACCATACTAAATATGTAACATCTGAATACCTGATAACTTGTGCTATGTCTGTTGCTTTCAGCTGTATACGCTTTATTAGTGGGATAGCATAGTGTAGCGCTCTGTACTCTTCTGTCCCAAAAAAAGCTTAGAAGTCTGAAACCAGAGCAAACAAAGTCACAAGTTTTCTCCATGTGCTCTGTTTCCACCTGTGGCTACACCATGGTATATGTCTGAATAGTTTTTAGCGGGTAAATAAGGAACATCAGGTATTGACAGGACACAGGAGTGATATTCCTAATTTCACAATGTGTATTCAGCAGAACTACCTGTACTCATCCAGATTATTGTTTTTAGGGAAAGGTTATTTCAGTACGAATTTCCACGGCTACACTCCCTTTTCTGCTGCTCATCCCACACTATACTGTACTGGAGATTGTTATAAAAAATCTATGGGACGAGTCTAAATACCGGTTATTTACAATAGCAGCTAAATAACCCTAAAATAAAAGGGTTAGTACCGTTCCCTAAATTACACAAATCCTACGCAAGATAGGGAAAAAACTCTAAAAAATAACCTTTATTCGATACCTCATTAAAAATGTTACAAAGGCCGACACAGACAAATAAGTGCACTACCGTAATCACCCTACAGAATCTACAATAACCCTAGCCTACCAGAACACGGGATGATCGTCCCAATAAGGACGCTCCCGTCTGGAGCCTAACCCTTACACTAGGCTGACCCTAGAAACCCCTGTCCCAACATGTTTCAACCTTCCCTAGATAACAAAGAGATTTCCTCAGGGGACTTTTTATAAAGGGAACATATAAAAGGGGTATATATGATAATATAGCAAGGGAAAAAATATATATTCAAAAGAATACAATCACTATTATAACAAGGGTGTAAAAAGAAAGACAGTGGTGTATACACAAATATAAACAATAACCACAAACCCAAACGAGCACCTAAAAAGTGCACAGAAATATTAAAATACGCAGCCACAGTCAGGACTTTACACCTTAAGAATGTGGTATAGATCTTTGATAGTCCTGAAAAGACAGTGGGACTAAAGAAAACACTTCTTTTAGAATCAAGCTTACAAACTCCAGAGGAAAATATCCACCAACACTGACTGTCTCAATATCAAGACAGACAATACCTTTCACATACAGTGTCAGAGCACCTTACCAAACCATGGCAATATCACCTAGAATGGACAGGTTAGTCTAAAAGATACAAAGACGTAAACCTTGTTAGATATAATAGATACACTCAGTTCACCGGACACAGTGAGGATGAAGAGCACACAATTTACCTCAAAATTGGATAATAAATCACCTATTTTTCCTCCGGGGTGGTCCGGTGGCCGTAGTCAATGCCACTCACACGTGAGGCACAAGATGCGGTTCACACTGCGCCACAAATACCACGCTCGTCACCGGACTATGTCGCGTCGGAGCCAACACGGCCCTGCGCACGCCACACTCAGAGCTGCGGCTGCTAGAAGACGCTAGACACGCTTCAGTCTCGCGCCCTTCTAGTCAGCGTTCGTCAGTTCCGGCCCACATGACCAAGACTCCGCCCCTAACAACGGCCGAGTCAGCTCAAGCGTCCTTGGCTAGCAGCTATTACACTATAGACGTGTTTACGCATAGTTTAAAGAGTGAGGACGCCGATCAACGGCAGCATTAAATAACGCCGCCGGATCAAATGACGGTGCAGGCAATATTCAGCGCTAGTTACGTTCTCCCGAGGCCAGATAGAGAAGTATGGCAAGTGAAAAGAGATATGATGTTATTCTAGCAAAAGAGAACTAGCTCAAAATAGATATTATGAATACAGAGCTAATTTAAAACAAAAAGCAACTTGAGTACGCAGATTACTTCAGCCCAGAGGGCACATACTTATTCTTTCCAAAAGAAAATATAAAACAAAAGAACAGGGCTGACCCTGACAAGATGTTATAAAAATACAAAATTATTCTAGATAAAACAACTATAATCCACCGATTCGTTCAACCCAAAGGGCATGCGTCTTTAACGTAAAAATCCAAAACGTTTCTCTCTGTAATAGTTTTTTTATTAATGTCCCACCTTCGAATGGGGGATTTGATGTTTTCAATACCCATCCATCTCAGGCAATTTATGTCACCGTTGTGATGCAGCCATATGTGTTTAGCTACGGGTGTGTCTCTCTGGTGTCTGACATCTCCAAGATGTTCACAGACACGTCTTTACCGTCGTATACAAGAGACACAATGGACCTTCTTAAACGTCTAGACGGCATTTTTGTGGATGATACTACTTATCTAGCAAGTATTGACGTGGAGTCCTTGTATACGTCTATACCCCATGATTCTGGCCTAGAGGGCCTTTTTTTTCCCTGGGCCCAAAAGGCTGTCATTATGATTTTACATAATAAATTTGGGGCGATTTTTTTGCGGTTCACACAAACCAGGGAATTACTTGTCTTTAACGGAAGGTCTTCCCCCCAGTTTGGGGGTCCCACAAGGGGGGAAGGTTCCCACCGCACCCATTAAACGCTTTTCTTCCCTTTGGCTTGGGGGAAGACAAACCTTTGTTTTTGGGTGGAAACCCCCCCCCTTTTTGCTGTTAAGATCGCCCTCTGGCACTTTTTAAAAGATGATATTTTTATCATTTTAAAACGGGACAAAAAAAGGAGTTTTTTCAGGGATTTTTAAACGAACTAAATTTCATAATACCCCTAGGCCTGGGTTCCCACATCAGAGTTTAAAATATTGATTTGCTTTCCTTCCTAGATGTAGAATTTTCAAAAGTCTTCCACGGGAAAACGGTCAAAAAAGATTTTTAAAAAAACCAACTTCAACTAATTCGTTACTGAGGTGGGACAGTAACCACCTGTCCCCCTCAACAGGGATACCTCTTTGCCAGAAACCTGAACTTGGGGAAAAATTGGGTTTCTACAAGAAATGATTTTTTCGCGCAGGCAGCAACCTTAAAAAAACGATTCCAAGAAAAGGGGGTTACCCGGGAAACCCTGGTTGCAGAACATATCAAAATGCCCTTGGAAAGGGAAAAGACGGGACCGTTGTCGCCCCAATGGGGGAGAGGAAAAACCTCTTTAAACAACACGAAAAAAGGATTTTTGTTTAATCTTCAGACAAGTGAAAAAAATAATACCCCCCCCATTGGTAAAATTCTCCAGAGGGAAATGCTGACATCAGGGGACACATATTGATACACCGGGCAGATTACCTATAAAGGGGTTTAAGGAATCTGCGGGATCGCCTTGACATAGTCACTTTGGTAGACAACAAACTGAAACAAAGGTTTTAAGAGACCAAAAAGGAAATTTTTTTAGGTGCCCGGACTGTTTTTGCATGTCCATACAGGGAGAAAGGTTTTCCATTTTGGAGAAAACGGAAAAGAAAAATGTTTTTTAAAAATTTTGCGTGTTTTTAATCACTTTAAAAACCCCACACATGTGTCTATTTTTTTATCAACGGGTCGGGAGATGAAATACTTGGCAAGACCATCCCCCAAACTCTTCGACGTGCCCCTGTGAACATCTTGGAGATTTTCAAACCAGAGAGAAAACACCCGAAGCTAAACACGTAGGGTTTTTCCAAACAACGGTGACAAAAATTGCCTAAATTTTGATGGTATTGAAAACAAAAAAACCACCATTGGGAAAGGGGCATTAATAAAAAACTATTACAGAAGAAACGTTTGGGTTTTTTACGTTAAAGAGGGCTTTCCCCCTTTTTGGGTTGAACAATCGGGGGAAAATTATATTTTTTTTATCTAAAAAATTTTTGTATTTTTATAACTTTCTTGTCGGTTTTAACCCCGTTCTTCTTTTTTTTTATTTTTCTTTTGGAAAGAATAATTTTGTGCCCTCTGGGGTTTAAGAAAATCTCCCGTACCCCAAGGTTGTTTTTTTCTTTTAAATTAGTTTCTTATTCATAATTTTAAATTTTGAGCTAGTTCCCCTTTTGTTTAAAAAAACATCAACCCCTTTTTTCACTTGCCATACTTCCTATCTGGCCTGGGGAGAACGAAAACTAGCCTGAATTTTGCCCCTTCCGTCTTTTTGGTTTCCGGCGGCGAAATTTAATTTTGCCGTTGATCTGCGCCCCTTATTTTTTTAAAACTCCCGGCGTACACAATTCAAATATTTTACAGCTTTTACAAAGGGGACGCTGGAGCCAATCGCCTTTGTTAGGGGGGAGTCTTGGATATGGGGGCCCCCGGAATTTGACGAACCTACTAAAGGGCGCGAAAACTGAAGCGGTCTAGCGTCTTCAAGCACCCGCAGCCTGAGTGGGGCTTTTCCCCAGGGCCGGGGGGCTCCGACGCACATAGCCCGGGTGACGACGGGGTATTTGTGGGGGCAGTGTAAACCGCATTTTGTGCCTCACGTGTGAGGGGCCCTTGACTACGGCCCCCGGGACACCCCGGAGAAAAATGGGTGATTTTTTAACCAAATTTTTTGAGGTAAATTGTGTGCTTTTAATCCCCTTTTTTTCCGGGTTAAACTGAGTGTACTATTGTATCTAACGGGTTTTACGTCTTTGTCTTTTGCCCTAACCGGCCCAAATTCCTAGGAAAATGCCAGGGTTTTTGGGTAAGGTGCTCTGACACTGTATTAAAAATTTATTGTCTGCCCGTTATTAGAAGCCCATTGTTGGTGGATATTTTCCTCGGGATTTTTAAGCTTAAATTTTTAAAAAAAGTGTTTTCTTTAGTCCCACGTTTTTTTCAGGACTATCAAAGACCTATACCACATTTTTAAGGGTTTAAAAGTCCTGACTGTGGCTGCTTTTTTAAAAATATTTCTGTGCACTTTTTGGGTTTGCTCGTTTGGGTTTGGGGTTTTTGGGTTTATATTTGTGTTACACCACTGTTTTTTTTTCCTTTTTTTAACCACCCTTGGGGTTTTAATTGGGATTGGGGTTATTTTCTTTTTTTTTTGGAATAAAAAAAATTATTTTTTTTCCCTTGGGGGGTTTTTATTTTTTTATCCCCTTTTTTAAAATATAAACCCCCCTTTTTTATAATTTTTTTCCCTTTTTTTAAAAAAATTTTTTTCCCCCCTGGGGAAAATCTCTTTTTTTATCTAGGGAAATTTTTAAACATTTTGGACGGGGGTTTTTTTCCGGGTCAGCCTGTTTAAGGTTGGGCTCCAACGGAGCGCCCTTTAAATTGGGACGATCACCCCCGTTTTCGGGTTGGGCTAGGGTTATTGTAATTCTGTGGGGGTAAATTAGGGGAAAGTGCACTTATTTTTCCTGTGTGGGCCCTTTTGAAACATTTTTAATGAGGTACCCAAAAAAAAATAAATTTTATTTTTAGGGGTTTTTTTTCCCCTATCTGGCGAAATAAATCCCGGGTTTAATTAAAATACAAAAAACTGATAGATATAGCAGGTCTGAATTTGTAATTGAACGGTTTGTTTTGCGAATCACTAACATAAAAGAGGAATGCTATAAAAATGGTGGAGTAACGGTAACTAACATTATTGGCTTCAAAACTATGAGAGAGCCCTTATTCCCGATAGCATTGGGAAAAGAGAGGGCATTCAGATCACTTGGGGAACTTCTATAAGAAAAGCTAAAAGGGGCTTTATACTGCAACTGGTTTCTGATAAAGCCCTGATGGTACCTGGAACACTGGTTTTTTTTTTTTTTAAAGAAAGGAAATTTGCCTTTAAAAAACAGAAAAATTAAAAGGTTTTAAAAAAATTGCTGGGCAACCAGGAAAAACCAGCCCCCTGCCTCTGAAACCCGAAAAAAGCCAAAGGGGTTTTCAATTGCCCCAAAAAAGAGGGGCCCAATCAGCAAAAGGAAAACCCCACAGTGGGCAGGCTGATTTGGGAAAATTTTTAAGGGAAAAGGGGCACAATGAAGTGCTCCAAGCCAAGGCTGATGTACAAATGGTGAGGGCCTAAGGGGGAAAGGTTTACACGAGGGTTTTGGGCCCCGTTGTTTTCCCGCGCGGGTTTAGCTCGTCCCACCCTTTGCCTCAAAAATCGCGTCCCCGACCCAAGGTTTTTATCGGGCGGGTTTTCGGGGACGGTCCCTGGTTGGGGGTGGTTTTTGGGGGCAGTTTTCGGCGAGGTTTTCGCAAAATACAAATTTAAAAAGGCAAACCCCCCCCCCGGCCCCCCGCCACCAAAAAATTGGGCCCAAAAGGGACGGCGAAACCCCACGCCGACACCCCCCGCCAAGAATTTGACAGGAGACCCTTTTCAAAAAACTTTCGGCAAGGGCCCCGGGCCCCAAACCCGTAGCCAAAAACCCCCCCCCGAGAAATGCAACGCGGTTTTCCCCCCTAAAACCAAAGGAAAAGAACTGGGGGGGGTTTTTGGGGGCCCATTTTGGGCCCAGGTTTTGGCCCTGGCAACCCGCCGAAACCCGCAGGGGCCAAAACCCTGTTTTTAAAAATAAGCCTTAAAACACAAAAAAAATCTTTGGCCAACTGTACCGTACCAGTTCTCATCTTGGATCATATCAACGCGCTACTTTATAAAAAAAAAAAAAAAGAAAAGAAATTGATCAGGGCCCTGGACAGGAATAATGTCCTGATGTTGCACCTGGAAAGGGTAATCATAGCCCTGTCAACCAAGGGCTCATGAACACCAAGAGCTGGCCCTACCTAAACAGGTGCTGCACATTTTCTGTGGAAATCCAACAATGGGATGATCTCTTTTACATAGCTTTTCCCTTCAAAGGGATGTTCTCACCCCAGACTTTGATGACATATCAGTAGGATGTACCAATAAAGTCTGATGGGTGCAGTTCCCACCTCTTGGACCCATACCTCTCCTAAGAATAAGGCCCAAAAATCTCGGCTTAGAATGGAGAGCCAGTCACACTTGCACACAACTTTTCATTCTGTTCTATGGCTGTTCAGAGTACAGCCGAACACACCCCTCACCTGTACTTAGAACTCCCATAGAATAAAATGGAAAGTTGTACACAACTGTGACCGCCTCTACATTTTGAGCCAAAACTTTTGGGGGCCTGTCCCCAAGATAGGTGTGGGTACTTTATTTGGAACCTGCACCTATCAGAATTTTATGGGATATGCCATTAAAGTCTATGGTGGGAACACCCCCATTAAGAGAGCGCAAAGTTGATAAGGATTTGTAATTTACTCATGTAAATTTCTTCTTATTCTGGGTTGAGTCCAGATGGTGGTCTTATCAGTGATTGACAACCTTTCCTCTCTAAGTGTGTATACAAGGATAGCTGAAAAGCACTGGTAAGACCGCCTATTAGACTTTTTAACTCAAAATAACCAGAAAAGGGGAATCTGTCGGCAATTTTTTTTTTAACTTATTAAATAAAGCCCCTGATCCACATTCTTTTCCTCTCAGTCGTTTTTATTTCCTGATTGTAGATTTATCTATTCGGCCGTCTATATATGATTGTGGGGAAGACATTCTTGCTTGCACTGCTTTAACAGCAGTAAGAGAGATGCTTTACAGCAGCTTCATGCACATAGCATTCGTAAGACAGATTCTGTCCCATAGACTTGTATAGGAGAGTTTTCACTGTGAAGGGAGGGGAGAGGGGGAGCTGTGACCTCTCCTCTTGTGACTGGTGGATTCTGTGTTATCTGTACACAATGGTGTCTCCTTTCAGTTTGCCCCTGCTATTCCTGATAATGAGCAGACACTGCTGAAAAGCTCTCTAAACAGAGCAGGAAGTGTCAGACGATTATTAGGCTTAGTGGCCAAAGTGAAAACTGCAGGACTTAAGAATGCTTAAAAAAAATGCTGAAAGTGATATAGAA
This sequence comes from Phyllomedusa bahiana, assembly GCA_025379985.1. Lineage (NCBI taxonomy): Eukaryota > Metazoa > Chordata > Amphibia > Anura > Hylidae > Phyllomedusa > Phyllomedusa bahiana. The sequence continues at coordinate 183,464 of JAODAL010000247.1, forward strand.
AAGTTAAAAAAAATAACCAAAAATTCCTAAAAAACGGGTTTAACATAAAAGTGTGAGTAAAATAATAAGTCATTTTTTGATGACACATTCCCTTTAAATGAGGAAATTACAAGTTCTACTAAATCATTCCCATAAAACTATGTATGAATCTGCTCAGCTCCTCCTGCTCTATAAAATGCTGCTTACAGATCTTATAGCAGGTTCAATGTGACATCTCTTGACATATTTGTTTTTGCAAATGTTTGTGTTCTCAGGAAATAATAATTCTGGAGCATCTACGAACTGTGTGTTGTATGGTTCCCCTGTTAGTCCTCCTGGAAATGGATTACTAATTTGTCAGATGGGCGTTAACAATTAGGGGATCCCTGCATAGTCTGAGACTGTCCAAAATGGAATGGTAACACCCATCTGACTGATTCAGTAACACATTTCTAGAAGGTCGGCACACTTATAAGAGAAGATGCTCCAGAATTATTTCACCGAGAACACAAAGTATGAACTAAAATTGACATGTCAGGAGAGGTCACAGGTCCCTTTCATCTCTGTAACATCTATGAATGTTGGACTCCTGTGTTGAGCTGGGGGCATGAGTGGTTTTGATAAATATCCAACAAAAGTGACTATAAGGTTTCTATAAAATAGTATCACCTCCACCCCTCGTTAGTCCGCTTAGCAAGGTGACATAATACACATCTCAGCAGCCCAAACTACTTGCTGTTTTATTACCAAGAATGGGGTGTCGCGTTTTGAACCTCAAATGGCTATTAAGTAGCTCCTTTGACAGACCCCACTAGTCCAGGGAATATAATATATACCAAAGAGAGCATGTCCTGGCAGCTAAATCACTTGCTGAAAAATCCTAAGCCTAATGCATACCACCGCCATACTGGGGCATAGTACTTTGTATCCAAACAGTTGGGACCTTGTGCTTCCATTCCATATTTGAAGCATTAGTAAATCCCTGATGACACGTGACCTCACCTTCTTTGGAGATTGAGACTATAATATTATACTTGACAATACATAAAACCTTTAATGCTCCTCTTTTAATGAAATCCTTGAAGCAGATGGTCCATTAGCTGTGACACAGAAAGGCCATAAACCACCAGCTCGCTATGTAGAACGTCCAGCCAAGATCTAGGTCTCGTCTCGAAATGATATCACTAAGAATAAGTGACCCCCAATGATGGTAGGGCCACTGCCTCAGCAACGGGTGTACATTTAAATTCATCTTTTTATATATACTATTAACAAAAAATTAGAGATATTTGGCTTTTGGTTGAAATTTCTTGAAAATGTTTTTTAAATTAACTAAATGTGACCATGTCCAACTGTTCAATGTTTCAGTACTTTTTGCACAACTTGTTGATTTCTAACAAGGAGCTTAATGCTAGGTCAGCCATAAGACCCAGACCCCCATCCTAACAGTGTGGTTTTATGGTAAGCTAAGCATGGTGTTATAAGAAGGAACATCTGGATCTTGTGTTTTAATGTAGTTATTAAAATATGTCAGTTTTACCCAAGCCTTTAACTAACCTGAGAAAGTATTCCAGGAAGCTGCTTTCAGCTCTGAAGTATCTGATTTTGTTCAAGGCTTTTGCTAACACGTAAATTACCCAAATTATATTCCCCAGGTTTCCCTCTAAATTCAAAACACAGTCTACTGCCACCTCCTAAACATGATGACCTTCCCAAAGCTCCTTTACCTTCTACAGACAATTCCATTGCTCCTAAAGCACAATGATATCACAAGTCTTCAATCCTCCTTCTCATCATTCCTTTGGAATAAACGTCGCCCCCGTATCGCCCTTGCTAAACTAATGCTACCAAAAGACGAAGGGGGCCTCAATCTTCCAGATCTACGGGTGTACAATCTGGCCAGTTTGCTAAGACAAAGTGTAGACTGGATCAAAAATACTTCCAGATACTCTAACTTCTGGATTGAGGCAGCGTTGGCCTCGCCATGGTGTTTATCGAATTTACTGCATGTTAAATTTTCTGCGTTACCAAGAATAGCAAAATGTAGTCTCCTCCTAAAGGATACAATAGCGGCCTGGAAGGCGTGCAGGACAAGGTTTTCTCTCCCATATCAAATTAGTAGGTACCTCACTATATTGGGACACCCAGAATTTCAGGCAGGTATGGATAGCCCTCAGTTTGGGATCTGGGTAGAAAAAGGCATCACTGGTATCACTCAATTTTTAGATCCCCAAAAACAAAATCAGAGTTTTTACACATTTGCGGACTCTGCTCACAAGCATGACCTTCCCTCAGCTCATTTTCTTGCTTTTTTGCAGACCATGGCTTTCTATAGATCCAAACTCACCAATATGAAGCACCTGTCCCCACACAGATTTGATGAGCTCATCGCCCCCCCCCCCAGCGTAGGACACTCTTAGTCCACTTTGTACGCCGGCCTGAGATATCTATTCCACTGGACGTCCACCCTCACTATCGTCCAAATGGGAGAAGTTGTATCCAGGCCAAGATATATCACATAAGATCCTCCAAGGTTGAGCGGCTGTACGTAAATATGTAGTGAATGAAAAATGGAGGGATACTTTTTTCAGAATTTCCCATTCAGCTATCTTTGGGTTTAATATCCCCCCCCACCCGGCTTGCCCTAACCGTCTCACGGCATGCCCAAAATGTGGAACCCCGCTCACCACTTTCTTGCATAGTATGTGGACATGTTCAAGTATTTCCATTTTTTAAGATAGTTTGGTTACTTTATTAAACACAAGACTTCGGACCAAGTTGGCCATTGACCCAGTTCAATTATTATTCCACAATATCCCTCATGACTTTAAAAACCAACCAGTGATCCATATTTTTCTTTTAGCTGCTAAGCGCTGTGTCCTGTCCAAGTGGCTCGATCCCAGCACCAACTACTGATATACAACAGGTCATGCAACCCTTCCTTTAAACCTCGTGGTATCTGTCCTCACAACTGGCAGGCGACTTGGGGTGTTTAGATGTTGGATCACCCTCAGGGCAGCTGCCTACTATCACATAGCTGCTCTTGGGGCCTGCTGGTGTGGGACAGCTCTGTCTATCAAAGTGTTTGACTCACTCAGTGTATTCTGTATTTTATCTTTCTGTATATTTTGGTGAGGATTGCGCGGCATTGAACCAGGGCTAGAACCGCCCTTTTGTTTTGTTTTCCTCTGGCATTTAATATCCAGAAACTTTCTTAATGTTATACTGCACTCCTTGGTGTTATTATTTGATAGTATTATTATTGTCACGTTTTACAGGGCCATTTTGGTCCACTATGTTTATCTAGAACTCTATGGCAATTCCCATGTGACTGTCCTTTGAGCCGTAGTATTTCCATATTTTTGTCTTCAGTTCCTGTCATTTGACGCCTTGTGTGGCTCGTACATGGTGAAGCCGAGTCTGCATTTTACAAAATAGTGCTCATGCTTAACTGTATTGCTTCTACTCTATATTTGTTTTGTTTGTTTTGTCTCACATGTAATTTGTAAAACCCTTAATAAAAATTATGTTTAAAAAAAAAAAAAAAACAGTCTACTATCGTTTGTGTTCCTGAGCTTCCCTCCCCACTTGTCTTGTATATTTTACCAAACAGAACCATCCTTTATTGAGCACTCTTCTTGCTCTCACATGGGGGGAAACCTAAAACAAGTCTTCAGCATAGAGAGACTGTCTTCTGTACAGCACAGAGAACTTTCTGTAATTACATCAGTGCATATAACAAATTGGTTGTCATCTAGACTAAGGATTGGTCCACACAGCAAAGTAGAAAAGCCGCCCAAAATCCAACGGCATTTGGACCGCGCAACACCACCATTTTCTGGGAGGCGTTTTTTTTTTTAAGCAGTCAGATTTCGGATTCCTGGGGGCCAAGTACATTAGGGATGGCGGGATCCGATGTCATCCCCGCGGAACATGGAACATGTTCTATATTCCGATGTTTTTGGTTTCCCTCAGTAAAAAATCCATACTGTGTAGACTACAGCACTGAATTTCTATTGAGGGCTACACAGCACAGGCTACAGCTGATTTTACAACAGATTCGAAATACTGAATCCACTGATAAAAACAACCAAAGTCCTGTGCCGTGTAGACATAGCCTAAAGGGCCGTTCACACGGCTTATTTTGGGCACGGATTCCAGGCGTATTGCGCGCCGTACTGCGCTGCAATACGGCTCAAATCCGTCCCAGTCATTACGGTAATCCACAGTTCTCATAGAGAATTATGGATTCCGTCTCTTCTCCCCGCTCGGTGAATACGTCGGGCGGGGAGAAAGTGACATGCACATTATCCCAGCGGGATACTTTTCTGCAATATGTAAAACACATCCAAAAACGTGCCACAAAGTGTCATATGTATTTGGATATGTTTTCTAGACTGCAGAAACATATACCTATAGATTCTATTGCCTTTTCAATGCGTTCAACGGATCAAGATGGACTGAACGACAATATATGTTTTACATTGAAATCAACGTAATCTCACTTGAATATTGTTAAATACGTATCTGGGTCCATTTTTCGGAACATTAAACGTACCCAAATATGTGTTTAACAAACGACGCGTGAACCCTAAGACATGTTTGTAACTAGTCAACCTGTAAGCTTTGGTTCTTCTGCTGCTCATTGCACATGCAGATTGAGCGGCTGTTCTTGGGGTGAAACTAAATTAGACTTCTCCCCTTTGTGCTCCTCATGTTCTTGCTGCGATTTTAAATATGACAATAATATCACATCAATGAACCAACATGGTAAACTGCAGCTGCATCCCCCATCTCTTTATCGATTATATCCTTCTGCTTCCCCATTTAGACCTAAACAGAGGCTACTATTATTACACTTGTGTACGTCATCGGGATGTTACTGAGTGGCCTCATCTCACCATATACAGTATATTTGTTTTTGTTAGGCACCATAACTTTGCCTTATAATTAAAGGGGTTGTCTCACTACAAGGATTGTTTTTTAGGTTAACGATCTTGCAAAAACAAGTCACTTTGCAATACGTGTCCATTAACAGTGTCCTACCTATTCCTAGATATCCCCTCTTGTAGGGGCTGCATCAGCTCCTCGGGTCACTATAGCTACAGACCTGTTTGATCTCTCCTGATAGGCTGCCAGCACTGGTTACTATAACTACAGACCTGGCTGCTACTGCAGCATAGTGGAAGCCAGTAAATATGCCCCTGAATTCAAAGTGAAACCAAGACAACAGGACTGAGGTAAGATGATTCAATGTTGTGAGACAACCCATTCAATTATGGTCCCACCTTTTTCAAGGTATCTCGATGAATACCACAGAGGGAGGCCAAAAACATGATGTGACCAGGGCCTTAGATCTTCTATTTCAAAAAAATTAAAATGTACTAAAAGTTACAGCAGCCATTGTAGTAGCTACGGAGCTATGATTTGGTCACATAGGCACCCAAGCTTTTTTAGAATAAATGGACCCTGCTCTCTCCTTCTACAGCAGCCTAAGAGTTCAAACTATAAAACTTATGTTATCGTAATATCCAAAAATCCTCATTCATTATAAGCAACAGGTCTATATTCATAAAAGAGGTGATCCCACCATAGACTTTGATGACATATCAAAAGGTGAGCGGTGTGTTGGGCTGTACTTGGAACTCCCATAAAACAGAATTGGGAGTCGTGTTCAGGCGGATCCGGCTATGTATTCTAATCTGAAGCCTTTGGGGGCCCATTCCCGAGATAGGTGTGAATCCCACAACTATCAGACGTTGATGGCATATCTATAGCATATGCCATCAAAGTTTATAATGGGGACATAAGGAGTATTCCACTCTTATGCAAGCAACACTTAAAGGGCGGTCTATTTTTATTTTATTTTTATTTCACAGCACTGGCATACATTTTTTTTTTTTCCCTTTAAATAAGATACTTGTCTTTGTTCCAGTGCTGTCGCGATCAGCCTCTTCTATTTTCTTCCCATTTCTGGCAATTGGAACATTAGTTACCTGACATTTCCTTGTAGTTTGGAAGTAATGGGGTCCAAACGGTGATGTCAGGCAATGCACGTGACCACTGCAGCCAGTCAACAGCTGCAGTGGTGACGTTCCAACTATCAGGACCAGGAAGAAAACAGAAGACTGTGGAGACAGCGCTGGAACGGAGCATAGGGCAGTGGTATCAGTTGGTTTTTTTTTATTTTACTACCGCATTACCCACATTTAATTTTTTTTAAAAAAGTCCCTGTATAATCTGCAACTTTCTTATATATTTGGTTTTTCAGTTCGTCTCCCTTTTCAAATGTTTTACTTGGTATCAGGGAATGGACATACTTTTTACTGCTCACAGAAGCATCCAGTTAGGACAATCCTCTGTGAGCTAAAGGTCCTGTTCACACAGCGGATTTGGCCGCGGGTTTGATCACGGGTTTCGGCGCGGTTGCCGCGGCCAAAACGTCATCCAAATCGTGCCCCAAATGCCCCCAGTTCATTACATGGTTTCCTATGGGAAATCGCGTTGCTATTCACATGCCGCGGCCTTACCATGCGTGTTTGAGACAGCGAGTCTTCAGCGCGGCAGCCACGCAGTGTCGCCGCGGACGGTGTGCGGTTGGGCCGCGATTCTCAGCGCGGTTTTTGCCCTGCCTATTAATTTGTATGGGGGAAAACCTCGCCGCAAACCGCGCTGCAAAACCCGGTCGGGAGACGCGAGTTTGAGGCGAGGTTTGAACGAGGTTTTGACCGCACCGAAACCCGCGGCCAAATCCACTGTGTGACCATCCCCAAACAGTCAAACATTTTACCTGCACTAATACCTGCAACAGGAATGACATTAATACCACTGCAGGATTTAGCTCCCAGAGGATAGTCAAGAAGTTGTAGTTCTGTATAGGTTTTCAGCCTTTGGCCAGAATTTTTTTTCTTCTCATTCCCTGACAGGAAGCAGAAATCTTGACAATGACAAGCAAGTTAAAGGCATAGTATATTACAAAGATGTAAACACACACCTGTCGGGATCCTGTCATGTGCATCGCTGAACATGGACTCAAATGCTTTTCACAAGCCAGGAAATCTGATGACCATTATCATCACTTGCAGAATCAAATACCTCTCATGGGAAATTATCAGAGGTGAATGGTGGTGTCTTTTTTTTTTATTACTATTTGCCATGAAAAGTCCTCCCCTCCCCAAATATCCATCCCCCAAACACACAGGCAGCAAACTCGTAAAACAAATACATGCGAAACACACCGGAACCCGGAAAAAATCCTCCTATCAAGATCCGCGGCGCTGGGATATCTCTCAGAAATGGGGATTGTTCATACCAGAGTTAGTGTTCTTTGTGCAGTTGGTTGCGCTGAGCTCTCGAGGGTTTGGGAATGAACATGTGGCACAGACGGGTTGACTTGGCAGAGTGCTTTATTGCAGCTCTTAAAAAAGGCAGGACATGACTGTACTCCCCGAGCGCCACACTGTGATCACATGATACCAATAGCCAATCCAAGTGCACTTTTATTTTTGACAACTTTAAGCTTTGATCAGCTATGTTTGGTATCATGCTCTCACATAAAGGTCTGGACGCCCTCCATTGTCCTTTTATACCCTCCAACCCCCACAGCATTTTTCTTTTAATCAATAACTAGTTATATCCAGCATCCCTGGACCATCCTAATCCAGTGCTTATGTGCAATTTTACTAACCATCGTGTTAGCTGCCCTGTGACGTGACCCAGAAGGCGTAGGCAGATGTGTGATTTAAGAGGAGGAAGGGGAGTCGAGTTCAGTTGGGTGAAAGTCTCCAGCAACCTAAAATTTCAAGTAATATAAAGTTCAGAAATACTCCCCCCCCCCCCCCTCCCAAGTAGTAGAAAAGTCTATAAAATAACATCTGAGGGGTTGGGGGGGGGGCTACATTGCTGCAGGAGTATTGGCGCCGGCAACAAGTTTGACATTTATTTAAAAAAGCAAAGTATCAGCAATTTGTGTCCTTCCTGGCAGTGTGGTGTCCGTTGTTTAGCTGGCGCCAGCATGGAAGGAGATGTGCTAACCATCGCCACCTGGAGTGACATACAATCTGCCGAGACAGGAAAGAAGAAGTTACGTCATTTATTTGGAGCAGTCCATTAAATTACAAAATCTTAAAAAAGCAGTCATTCTCTAGTGCTAACAATTCTTCGCTATAGCTGGGTGATGACCAATACGGTGGCCACATAACTTTTAGGGGCCGTTCACACGGCTGATTTGGGAACTGATTTCAGCCGTACTGCGCGCCGTCTTTGTGCTGCAGTACGGCTGAAATCCGTCCATGTCATTACGGTAAGCGACAATTCTCATAGAGAACTATGGAGTCCGTCTCCTCTCCCCGCTCGGCGAATCCACTGGGCGGGGAGAAAGTGACATGTCAATTATTTACGGCGTGTACGTGGCGTGAATAAGGACTGTCTTTGGTGCTGGCGAACTGACGGCCCCCCCATCCCCGCTGCACGGCAGCCGGCTTAATTGCGGGGCGAAATCCGTCCCCGCAATTAAGCCGGCAATCAGCCGTGTGAACTGTGCCTTATACTGTCCTGAGGAGTAAGTTTGCCTAGTTGTGCACATCATCAACGTCGTGATTCTCCACGTTTTTGTATCCTTAACATTCCCTATCTTCCCCCCCCCTCTCTATTGGAGCACAATTTAGGTAGACTTTTCCTATCCTGACAGCAGCCAAATATTTAATAGCTGCATTCTGGAAGTAAACCTCCATTCCGAGTAAAACGGACCAATGCTCCAGAGGTCAGATGAATGGAGTACCTAACTGCTGTGTCACATAACAAAATGGATCCTTTTAACGCTATCTGGAAAGCATGGGACGTTTACTGCATCATTCACCACCTAAAACACATTTTGGAAATCGCAACGGACCCTTCTCTCCTCATGTGTCATGTCTGTTTTTTGTATTTAAGGTTAGGTCACTTAATAAACTCGGCATGTTGTACGGCACATGGTTAACCTGTGATTCAGTGCTACTTCTAATGCCTTAACCACAACTATCAAGGTTTGTCAAACTATAGGGCTGTGATTTCTAGCCTCTCTCATAGTTTCTTTCTGGGAATAATATGTACTGTTCGCACCACCTCATTTCGTTGCTACTCAAATGTGCTGTCTGTAAATGCCTCGTTCCTTATACAAAATTTTTTCAATAAAAATCTACAGTTAAAAAAAAAAAAAAAATTGTGATTCTGCACCTTTGGAAAGCTGGTTGGGAGCTGCAATAAAAGCCTGATTAATAACTACACCAGTTGTTTCCCTTTGTTGGGAAAGGTGAATGACAACCTTCTGATATGGCAGGAGGTCCGCTGGTTTTCCAAGTAGCATCAATGGCAAATATATCTAGTTAGGTACTCCTTTCAGAGCTGTAAGAAAACTGCATTAGGCACTGGCTTAGTGGCAAATGCAATAAATTGCTGGTTATGGACAGAGAAATTTCAACACTTCTATTTTTTGCAAAAGATCCAAGGTCACGTATATACAGTATTTTCTTGTGTTTCTATTTCTGCAGTTTCGCGTTACTAAGGAGCCCATTCCTATGTGGCAACTTAAAAAGGGAATATCCATTTTTGCATATCCGATTAGTGAATTCTGAGTTAATAGAGGGAGAGTGGTCTGCTCAGGATCCTCACCTCCTGGGTAAGTGGAGAATAGCTATAAAGAGGGCATCTCTCTTTTATCTCTCGATTGTGTACACAAGTTTCTACAGTTACCGACCATCTTTCTCTGCGCTCATTGCTCCAGCAGCCCTGTCTGACCATGGTGATGCCACTCCCTGCTATGTCTTATCAGTAAAACAGGAGCTTGTTTATCCAGGTTACTGACAAATGTTAACCCTTTATAGCTCTGTAACCTTGTGCACTTCAGTTTACAAACCTCCTGCACTCATGTCACTGTAACAGGAATAGCAGAGCTGATATGCCAGTCACAGCTATAAAACCACCCACAACATGTTAAGGAAGTGCGAGTCTGAAACGGTCTATGAAGAGCAGGCTCTATGAAACAGTATGGCAAGAACACCCCCTTTTATTTCAAGTGGCAATATGTAATACTCAGTTTCTGAAGTACTGTTGAAGATTTGAACACTTCCTACCAACATTCCCCACAGATTATAGCTAATTGCTGAAGACACTTTAGAACTAGCTTATAATTAAAAAGGAGGCTTCTAACCAGTAGGGATTGACCAAAATGGAGAACCCCTTAAAAGGTATGTTCACACAAGGCGGATCCTCTGTGGATTTTGTTGTAGATTCATCACAGATTTCACTGTGAATTTTTCTATATGGACTCCAATGAAAGAAGACAGTCTGCAGGGAAGATTTATCTGCAGATTTTGCCTTCTCCCATTGAAGTCAATGTAGAATATTCCACAGTAAAATCCGCAATAAAGCCACAACAAAATCTGAAACAGATCCACCCTATGTGATTGTACACTAACAGTGAAACAAATAGGTCCTCTTCCAGCTTTCCAGGAACTGAATACTTCAGCTGAATATAAATTTTTAACCAGTTTGACTAAAAAGAACAACCCAAAAACTCATTAGTAGGACAATCGCACCCACATCATCAGCCTGAGAAAACCTAAAGGGAGTGAAAATATTAAAATAAGCTAGAACAGTGAGCCGTCAGGATCCTGGACTCTTTGGACTCTTACCATAGAGCATTGTCAGTGGGACTTCTGCAGCTTGTCCTTTCTTTGCACCAGGACTTTCCTTGCATAAGGCAGTGCAAACAGCAGCGAGAAGAAGAATAAATGGCCTACAAAATAGACCGACATGTACACCTGTGGAGAGAGGAAGAGGCCGTCAGAAGGCTTTGTCCAATCTGCAGCCACTTAATACTGTGTTAAACAATTCATGACCATTTTCAGCACCCTGTTCTGATCATACAGGTATACTGATTATTAGGCTGCGTCCCCACTGCAGAGGACAAATACCGGTCGGTTTGCCGGCCGGTATTTGTCCCGTTTGCGGCCATCCCCACGGCTGTGGAGGAGTGACTGCTTTTCTCCGCGATGAGCGGAGAAAAGCCCTCCCCCTTCACAAGCACAGATTCCGTCCAAAAACGGATGGATGAATGTGCTTGTAGAATGTTTTGCGGCCGGACCGTGGGCAGAAAGACCGCCGGGCAGAAAACCCGTGCAGTGGGGACTGCTGCACGGATTTTCCATAGAGCACCATTGTGCTAATTTTCGGCCGGTTTTTGAGGCGGTCTGAAAAACCGGCACGAAAACCCGTGCAGTGGGGACATGCCCTTAGAGTGAATCAGAGCAACCCACTCTTGTAAGAAATCATGCAGCTTTGATAAGGGCAAGTTTTCAGCCTCATTCACGGACAGCAAGCAGGTATCTAGAAAAAGGTGAAAAAGGAACTAAAACGCAAAGTTGGTCAGAAAGTTGCACAATGTACAATGTTTTTTTTTTTTTTTTTTTTATTACATATGTATTACCCAGTTAATAGCATTGTCTCAACTGGAGGTACTGCTTACTGAACAGTATGAACGCACAAAAAGAACCCCCAAAAATACAGCAGCAGCCTGTAAATGCCAAAGCATACATGACAGCTGAAGACATGAATACATTTTAAATTCCATTACTGCTATACCAAGTATATATTCACCTTTAATGTTCTTAGCGCATAGTTGGATTAAATTGTAGGAGTCCATCTGCCAACGGCATGGTGACCACATTTCAGAAGGGAAATGTGCCTAGGCCTCCAAACTTCTTTGTTAAATATAGCTGACACCCGCTGCTAACAGTAGGGTTGCTTGCTCCGATCCCTGCTGTTTAACTCTTTAGACACCATGGCATCTAAATAAGTAACGGTAAAGTGCACTGTTCCTCTCCCTGATCATGCCGGGTAGTTGCCATGGCAGCCAGAAGCCTAATGAAGGCCTCTATAGCTTCCATGTTTTCTACTTCTATTACTTCCTGTCATAGGCATGAAGAAAAGGGGTGTACCAGGTAACCTTTAAATTATATCAAAAATGCAGAGGAAATGTACAAGCGACGACCCCATGTGAAAAAGTCTCCGGGGCATTGCATGTCAAGTCCAAAAAAAATTAAAAAAAATATTAAACTTTCAAAAATACCCCTTTTTTTGCCATTTTACAAATAAAAAAGTTACACATAATTGGTATCTCTGTAAAGTCAATCTAAAAAAATTTAAACATCAGTATTCGTATGTAAACAAGGGGGGGGGGGGGGAGGGAGAGGGTAAAAAAATTTTGAAAAAAAAAAATGCACAATTTGCTGTCCCAAAAATTGGAATAAAAAACGACTCAAAATTCTGCTATTGTTTTCCCTAAAGAAGCAATTACCAGTAAAAACCTACAATTTATACAAAAAAATGTGCCCAAACTCAGGTTGACAGATAACTAAAACATTCCCACCCCCCTCAAAGTAGTGAAACATAACGAAATTCTACATATTTGGTTTCGCTGGATTCATACCAGCCTGCAGACTATAGAGATCACGTCAGTTATACCGAACAATAAACTCCATAAAACAATTTAAAAAATTTTTTCACATTCTACCACACATAAAATTGCCTTTGGGTTTCCCAGTATTATATGGTACGGTCAATGGCCCAATTAAAGTACAAAAAACAAGCCCTCACATGCTTATGTAGATGAAAAAATAAAAGTGTTCTGGCTCTTGGAGGGGGGTGAGGAAAAAACAGATGCAACAAAAAGAAAACAAAAAACGAACATCCCGTACAGGTTAAAAACATCCTCAAGATAGATGGGTGGAGTGAATGATAAAAATGGAGCCAGCGACTCCTCCATACATACAAACCAAAATGAACAAAACAGATTGGCACCTCCAAGTGATATAAAATAAACTGGGCGTGCAAATTGATCAAAATCTTGGCTTTTCATATACTGTAGACCTAGAAGTAATGCAGCATAAAATAATTCATACAGTGTTTATCTGCGTGCTTACAGTGCGGTGTTGTTTGCAGCGTGCACCTGTGCAGTTTCATTTTTTTTTATAGTTTGGAGGTGATGATTTTTTTTCCCTCTATGGGCAATGTGGTAAGAGCTGGTTGCCAACATTTCTTAGCAGTGTGCAATCTTATTCTTGGTATCTAGACCTGGGGCAAACCCCCCCCCCCCCAATGAAAAAAAACCCTGATCCTGGCAAAGTCACTGTGACCTGGAGCTCGCTCAATGTGCACAACTCTCCTAGAAGTGCCTTTGGCAATCTCAGTGGTAAAACTAATGAATTATATTACCCTTTGGCAAGTTCAGGAGATGAAGAGGAAATCCACGGCACACAAAAATTAGAATGAGACTGTACAATATATCCCTTGTTTCACATTCACTGTGTATTTGGATGGGTACTAAGTGATAATATTGCCATTGGCTATAATGGCCACACTGGGAGATTACAGAGAGTCTGTACTGTACTAATTAGACAACCATTTTAATTATATTGGGTATGGCAGCTATGAGCACTCACACAGCAATAGCTAACTTCCCCACTCATCACCTTGTGCAGGAAGTATTTTGGCGCCCAGATGACAATTTTTTTGCACGCTTTAGTAGTGTAGAATGCTCCTGAATCTATGAACCTGTTCTAGTGCGGGTCATAAATCAGGCACTTTCTATCTCCAAAACGACAACTCCAACTCAGATAAACCACGTTTACCTTGGTCTGCCTGTTCCAGCAGTAATGCACCCAAATCGTGCGACCACACCTCCAGAATGCCCTCCATATCACGCGCATTACAAAGTGCCATAGGCGCCCGATAATGCTCCTAATTTTGGAGTGCGTCTGATTATAAATCTAGAGAATAGAGCTGTGCCAGTTTTTGGGCTGAATGCATGCCAGACTAACGGCAGATGTGTTTGTGAGAAACCCACAGGTTCTATGCAGCAGACTACGTTGTAATTGATCTTCTATAACCTCACATGGTCTTTCAGAACTGATACACAGTCCCTACATCACAAGCGGATATAGGAGCGAGTTATCTGCAGGATAATCTGCATCATGACTGAAGGGATTTCACCATACAATCTCAGGCTGTGATTACAGGGATTTGCAGTAAATACCGGCACATGCTCAGGCAGGGAGGGCAATACATTCTTTTTCCATAGCAAACAGCCCATAAGCCTACCAAGCATCCGAGTCTAATTTCTACTACACGGAAACTCTGCTCCACTACGTCTTTGTATTTCTCTGCTGCAGTGTCAAGCTTTGTCCTGCTACATCTATATTCATGTCTGCTGTACTGCTACTTCTATGTACGTACAGACCTTAAAGGTGTTGTCTCACTACAAGGATTGCTTTTTACGTTAAAGATCTTGCAAAAACAAGTCACTTTGCAATATATGTCCATTAACCATGTCCTACCTATTCCTAGATATCCTCTCTTGTATGGGCTGCATCAGCTCCTCAGGTCACTATAGCTACAGACCTGTTTGATCTCTTCTGATAGGCTAACAGTGCTGGTTGCTATAGCTACAGACCTGGCTTCTACTTCAGCTTAGTAGAAGCCGGTAAACATGCCCCTGAATTCAAAATGAAACCAAGAAAACAGGACTAAGGTAAGATGAATCAATGTGAGACAACACCTTTAACCCCTTCCTGACAGCCGGTCATAATATTATGGCTCTTTGGGTTTTTACTCCCTGTCTTCCACGATCCATAACTTTTTTTTATTTTTCCATCTACATAGGCAAATGAAGGCTTTTTTTTTTTTTTAATGCTGTCATTATCCATACCATAGAACATACTAGGAAACCCAAAAAAATTCTAAGTGGGTTAAAATGTGAAAAAAAACAAGCAAAAAACGCACTTGTGGTGGTTTGCGGGTATTTTGTTTTTACACCGTTCACCCTTCAGTATATATGATGAGTTATCAGTATTCTGCAGGTTCATACGATTCCAGCAATACCAAATCTGTAGGATTTGTTATGTTTTAATACTGTAAAAAAATGCAAACATTCTCAGTTTCTTAAACTTGCACTGCCATTTTCTGCAACCAGTAACTATTTTGTTCTTCCACCTGTGAACCTGAGTGAGAATGCATTTTTTGCGAGTTAAACTGTACATCTTATTGGTATCGAGTTATTCCAATTTTTAGGGAACGTGAAATGTTCCAGAAAAACGCAATTTTGTCGTTTAGAATTTTTTTTTATTCTACAGTGTTCAGCATACGGGATAGATTGTTATATTTTAAGAGATCGGACTTTTACGGAAACAGTGTTACCAATTACCGTATATACTCTAGTATAAGCCAACCCGAATATAAGCCGAGGCACCTACTTTTGCCACAAAAAACTGGGAAAATTTATTGCCTTGAATATAAGCCTAGGGTGGAAAATGCAGAGGCTACTGGTAAATTTCAAAAATAAAAATGGATACCAATAAAATTACATAGTCAGGGTATAGGCAGTTTAATGGCCCCCCCCATAGGCAGATACATGTTCCCCCCATAGGCAGGTATATGTCCCCCCCATAGGCAGGTATATGTCCCCTTATAGTCAGGTATGTGTCACCCATAGCAGGTATAGGCAGGTAGAGGCAGGGCTTGTTTAAAACAAAGTACTCATCTTTCCCCGCTGCTCCGAGGCACTTCCGGCCGCTCTGTCTTCTGGCACAGGGGGCGTGATGTCATCAGGCCGAGCAGGCAGTGTGACGACATAGCACGCTGCCTTTGCCGAAAACTCCGGAAGGCCGAAAGTCTGCTGCGGCCTTCCGGAGTCCTATTGTAGAGCAGGGAGTGCTCGCTCTCTGCAATAGAGTTTCCGGCTGTATGCGCTCCCAGGAGTCGCATACAGCTGAAGCGATCCCCGCCGGTGCCCGGGCTAAAGCAGCGCTTGGACACTGATGGGTGACCAGAGAGCTGTATGCACTCCCAGGAGTCCCATACAGCTGAAATGATCGCCAACAGCGCCCGGGCCATGGCAATGTCAGGACGCTATCGGCTGACTCGTGATTCAGCTGTGACTCCCAGAGGAGTCGCGTACAGCTGAAGTGACCCTGCTGGCGCCCGGGCCATCGCAGAGGCTAACTTTTTTAGCTCATTTTTGGGCTGAAAAACTCGGTTTATACAGTATGTGTAATTATATTTTATTTGTAAAATGGTAAAAGGGGCGATCTGAATTCTAATATTTTTTATACTGTAAAATTGTTTATTTTTTTACATTTACAGTAAGTCCCCCTAGGGTACTTGACTACTAGCAGGTGCGATCACCAGTACACCCTTCTGAATTGTATAAATAATTGTAATGGGTGTACATAAATGACAGTTCTATCACTACCTGCCCAGGGCAGGAAGTGATAGAAACGAATACATGGCAGGTATGAAAGCCTTCATAAGTCTCCCAGATACCATGTTAATGGATTGGCACCCCGCGATCTCACCACGGGGGTGTTGATTGCAGTGAGGAACAGTGCGTGGCATCATTTCTCATTCATTTAGACGCCGCAGTGATCAGGGGTTAAACAGCATAGGAATTTACTGACACTAGGACGTACCAGTAAGCCCTGTGTTGGTAAGAGGTTAAAGAGGACCTGTGGCTGCTCCAGACATGTCTGTTTTAGTAAATACTTATTCCCTTTGAAATAACAATTCTTGAGCATCTTCTCTCATACTGTGTTGTGCTCATCCTCTGTTATTCCTTGGAGAAATGTATAACTGAATCAGTCAGATGGCCGTTGCCATCCCAATTTTCTAAGGGGTGTATCCCTGTACACACTGACTGCCAGCACTGATTGGACAATATGAGACCGTGCAGACACACCCCCCCCCCCCAATTAGCAACACCCATCTGACAGATTGGTAACAAATTTCTTTTTATTGCAGTGTGTAGTTATTTCATTAGTCGCCTATTGCAGGGTGTAAGAGGAGTACAAACATGGCATCCAGTGTTTTCATTGCTCTTACCTGTTAAAAAGCCATGGACATGTTGACCTCAACCTCTAAGACATTAAATGTCCGGGATCGGAGTCGTCTATGATCCCAGCAGCTATCAGCAAGTGATGGCTGTAATTGAAGGGGTTGTCTCCCTACACGATTCATCTTACCTCAGTCCGGTTTTCTTGGTTTCAATTTGAATTCAGCGGCGTGTTTACTGGCTACTACTAGGCTGTAGTAGTTGCTACTATAGCAACCAGTGCTAGCAGCCTATCATGAGAGATTGAACAGGTCGGTAGCTATAGCGACCTTAGGAGCTGATGCAGCCCATAGAAGAGGGGATATCTAGGAATAGGTAGGACACTGTTAATGGACATATGTTGCAAAGTGCTTGTTTTTGCAGGCTCTTTAATATTAAAAGCAATCCTTGCAGGGAGACAACCCTTTTAATAGCCGGCACCCACTGTGTATGGAGCAGGCTCAACAAGTGAGTCCGCTCTAGACTCCTTTAAAGCTGCCATGACAAACAAGTACCGCATGGTTCACTAAAAGCTTAATCCTGCATCTACCTCTCCCGCTTTTATGTTATACTGCAATATGGACCAGAAATTTTTCCCAATTTACCTTGAGCCACTTGTCCCAGGTGAAAAGGCAGAACGGCACCAGCGGGTATCCCATAAAGAGCCAGTGGAAGAACTGCTGCACCAAATAGAGAGGAAGGCGCAACACAGCAATGGAGCATATGTGGCTGAGTACAGGGCTGTCTCTCACCAACTCGATCGCCTGCAGACAGATGAAAAAATAAGACAGCGGCATTGATTACAACTAAAACACTACAGAACAATCACACCTCCTCCTCCCTCATGTCCTGTCATATACAGAGCGCAGACAGGCACAATGCATCCTGCAGCAGCACAAAGCGACACACTTCGGATCCCCAGTGAATGCATCGCTCATCATTCACTGGCAAGAGCGTCCGTACTATGGAAGAGAATGGGCTGGCCCGTCACGAGCTGCACGTTGACTGAGTGCTCTTTGTAGATGACCGGTCCACCTCAGGCCCCAGGGACCTGACCTGTTTCTCCACTAAATCTATCAGGAACTCCAGGGAGAAGCAGAAGTGGTATACGGAATGCAGACCATGCCATTTGGCCCGGAAGAAGAGGGCAGCTCCCTGAGACATGGCCTTGTTACCAAGGAAACGGAGACGCTTAAAAACGTATCTGCAAAGAAAAGCAGAACAGGTGGTTGATGTCAAGTACACCACAGCAACGCACTATATTCAGAAAGCAGCAGTACATTTCATCTGCAGAATGCATTAGAAAGATATGGCTACTTTATTCCAGAAAGGGCTCGTTCACACGGCTGATTTGGGCACTGATTTCAGCCATCTTGCGCGCCTTATTTGAGCTGCAGTACGGCTGAAATCCGTCTCTGTCATTACGGTAATCCAAAGTTCTCATAGAGAACTCTGGATTCCGTCTCCTCTCCTCTCTCAATTATTTACGGCGTGTACGCGCCGTGAATAATGTATGTCTATGGGGCCGGCGAGCTGCTGCCCCCACCCCCTCCCCTCCCGCTGTGGCGTAATTGGGGGTGAAATCCGTCCCCGCAATTACGTCGGCAATAAGCCGTGTGAACTAGCCCAAATAGCGCCACACCTGTCCACATGATTGATGTGGTATTGCAGCTCAACCCTATTAATTTTACCAGAGCTGAGCTACAAAATACCAGTACAGGATAGGTAATACAATATATGTGCACAGTGACTATACCAGCAGAATAGTGAATGCAGCTCAGGAGTATAGTGCAGGCTGCAACAAAGAATCAGTACAGGATATGAAATGTAATGTACGTACACAGCGAGTTCACTAGGGGAATAGTGAGCGCAGCTCTGGGGTATAATATAGGCTATAACTCAATCTATAAAAGCATTACATAACGTATCCTGTATTAAGACTTCACTAGTAGAATAGTGAGCGCAGCATTGGAGTATTACATCTATCAGTCCCTCCCGACTCTTCCCAACGGCAGATATTCAGTTGCATTTCAGCTTGCCTTATCTTTTAGTCCTGGAGGGAGGTAAGCTGCCACCAGAGGAATCTAGTAGCTGCCTACTCATTTTTCCTTATTTAGAACACACGCATGCATAACTAAGCTAAATGTACTTGTGTATAGGGTGCTCAGGAGAGATCACAGTCGGTTGAAAGTGTGCAGTGTTTGGTTGATGGCTATCTAATGTGCGTGGCCAGTGTAACTCAGGATCAGTACAGGATCATTCATGTAATGCATGTACACCATGAATCCACCAGCAGAACGGCGAGTGCAGCTCTGGAGAATAATACAGGCTGTAACTCCCCATCAGGTAATGTAAGATATTTACAAAGTGACTTAACAGTTAATGTAGATTACGTATGCGCTCATTAAACATAAAAGCAACTTTTAACCATTATAAAGTCTCACCTTGCCACCCAATCATTGGTATTAATATTGAAGCTGCCAATTGTTCCTGTGAAGAGTGGAGTAGTCTCGAACAACCACACTTTCATATTGGCGCAGGCATCCCACTGCGCTTCCCCTTTTTCATCCTTGCCATTATAGCCAAGGCCACAAAGAATGCAGACACCCTCCTGTAGGGAGAAAGAAAACAGAACCATATTGAGCAAGCACCTTTACAAGAGACAGTCACAATATATACAATAAAAAAAAAAAAAAATGCTTTACAGGATTATACCACCGAAAAAAAAAAAAAAAAAAAAAAAGATCACGACCTGTGGATAGGTGATGAATGTATGATCTCTGGGGGTCCCAATGCTGGGATATCCACTGATTACTAAATCCCCTATTCCTCCTCATTCCTTGATCACATTGACAGGAGTGGTGGACCAGACCCCAGTACTTGTGGTAGATAGAAGTCCCATCGGTGGGACCACCTTAGACCATACATTTATTACCTATCCTGTGGACAGGGGATATATGTCTTTCATGGGATAATCTCATTTATAAACGTATACTCAATCCCAGTCCCTCTTTAGGAGTTTGTTAGATCTATTGCAGCTAAAAATGAGTGTAACCTACCTATTTGGGTCTTTTTGCCTCTCTTTGCTGATCTATAAAAGTAAATTTTCTTTTTCCAGTATTGCCAAGTGGACAGGCTCTTCCTGGTGTGATACCAAAGCTGTGCTGCTTGCACTCAAAGGCTGGGTTCGAACTGTGTTTTTTATGTATATTTTGCAGCAGTATTTGTCAGCCAAAACCAAATCGTCCAAAACCCAGAAGAGATACAAGCCTTTGTTATAACTTTTCTCTCCAGGTTTTATTCCTGGTTTTGGCGGACAAATACTGAAGCAAAATGTGTGTCAAAGAAATACAGTGTGAACACAGCCAACGCCATGCAGAGAAACTGCAGCTGCATACCCAACCTGCCTTCTACCCCCTTGTCTGCAGAAACGAGAGGAGAAAATATAGAAGGTAAAGAGATTGCCAAAGTTTCATGTATATGAACGCACTACTAATTTGTTCCAAAGGTTGCAATTATCGTTGTGCTTTGGGTTCAGCCCAAACAGAAGTGTGCCGGAACGTCATCATAACAGACAATGACTCAGCCACCTGCAGCCAGACTGGCAAAACGAGGTGCATTATTCTTTGGATGTAGGAAGATTCCTATTTGTGGACAGGATTTGGCATCCAATAGGAATCCTGCCTATATAGGATGAACATTTCTCCTCTTTTTGCCAATCTAATCAGAAGGCTGAAAACTTGTTGCTGGGTAGGACGACATTCTGTCATTATTATCTCTCAGTGTTTGAGTGTAGACATTCTGTCATGCCTCGGTTTGGGCCGAACCCGAAAGTAAAGTGCAACACTAGTTGTAACAGTAAGGCCTCATTCACACGGCTTATTCTGGGACTGATTCCAGCCGTACTGCGCGCCGTATTTGTGCTGCAGTACAGCTGGAATCCGTCCCAGTCATTACGGTAATCCACAGTTGTCATAGAGAACTATGGACTCCGTCTCTTCTCACCGCACGGCGAATCCGCCACGGGGGGAGAAAGTGACATGCACATTATTTACGGCGCGTACGCACCGTGAATAATGAGTGTCTATGGGGCCGGCGAGCTGCCAGCCCCCCGCCCCCGCTGCACGGCAGCCGGTGTAATTGCGGGGCAAAATCCGTCCCCGCAACTACATCGACAATAAGCCGTGTGAACATTGCCTAAGGGTGTGTTTACAAGGTGTGTTGGATCAGATTCTGGATCCGTTTTTAGATACGTGTTTGGATCTGTGTTTCGGACCCAAACATGCATCTAACAATGTGCAGTGTAATTTACATTGCTTTCAATGTAAAACATGCATCGGCGTTCAGACGAGTGATCGCCAATGCGTGTTTTACATGCGTCTTTCTTATCCGTTCAAAGAATTGTCATGTGAATTCTTGATCCAAAAGACGCAGCAGACGCCCTATTTAAAACTATAGAGTGCGATCCTGCTGCAGCCAAACACGCACCTGCGTTTTGGATGCAATTTACACAGCGATTTTGGATGCGTTTTTTAGATCCAAAACAGATCCAACATGCCGTGTGAACATCCCCTAAGTACATGTTAAGCCGGTCATGTCAAGGGAAATTGTTTTCTAAGAATTGACCTTTAAGAACCAGAAGGACGATAGGTGAATCTATTGACGCTGGTTCTCAAAAGGCCATAGATAGTAGATATTTACAATTACTGGAATAAGTTTCTCCTGGTTAACCTAGTTAGAGCCATCACTTGTGTGCATAGCTGCTCATGTGGATATAACATATTTAAAGCAAGTTTACCCACAGAAGATAAGCACTTACCGTTACCAGCCAGCAGGTGACATACTTATATAGCATAATTTTGCCCCAAATAGTCATATACACACAGCGGTACCAGAATGGTTGGTTCTAGGGGAAAGAAAAAAAAAAATCAGTAATAAGCTGAAGTAAACAGGAACACAAAGGCTGCAGAGATTATTAAAGGGTGCATAAATATATATATTTTGCAAATCCTGACCAAAAAATATCCTACAATTTTGTGTATTCTGCTCCTATGCACATTTATGTCTTTCTCTAACTACAGACCACAAACAAACCTCGTGTCCACAGATTCAGAAATTAGGCTTTAGGTTTGTTTTGTTGTCTGTAACCATTGAGACCTATAGGTCTGCATGGAAACTGTACAGTAAATCTATAAATCAAGACCTTTGTTTTTCTACTTTAGATGAAATAGACCAATTCCGAAAAAAAAAAATCATTGATGGTGAACATGAAATGTGCCAGTTGCTTATGCTTTAGTTAGTACTCTGGTTAGTATTTTGTTGCACCAACCCTTATGAGTTATTACTAACTCATAATATACCTTCATAAGGGTTGGTCCACATCTACATTGGAGGTTCAGTTTGGACCTTCCATCAAGGATTCTGTCAAAAAATGCCAGAATGTAGTGAATGGGGTGCATCTAGTGCTGTCCATTGTGAAACCCATCTGGTTCCACCTCTGTGACAGATTCTCTGAACAGATGCCCTCATGCAGATGTGAACCAGGCCTAAGTCATCTCACAAGTCTCTTTATAGATCATGGTATACTTTTTAGTTTCCTCCACACATATCCCCAGGAGCCGATAGTAAGCAACCACATTTAGAGCTACTCATTTTGGTCATAAATCATGTCTTTTTTGGCAAGCCTTGCAGATTTTATCACGGTCTAAACATGTGCTGCCATCCGGTGCTGCGTAGGGAGTCGTGTGTTTCTTACCGCATACTCCTCTGTCAAGAAGTAGCTGTCAGGCAGGTAAGGGCTGAACAATGTGTATGTGGTCAGGAAAATGAGGCCAAGGCACAGCCGCTTCAATGCTGGCAGAATGCTGCATGGAGGTGGAAAAATACAAGGTGGTCACACACGGGATGCCAGTTCAAATTGCCCATAGAAGGCTTGGCATATGCTTACCTGTTAGGTCTCTGTCCCTCCACATCGGTCAGCTCACCAGTCACAAACTGCAGATATTTGGACATGGAAAACTGGGGTCCGACTAAAAAGCCACCATAATAGTAGGAGAAGCCACAGACCTCCAAAAAGGTGGGTACTCCAATCACTGCATAGCGCTGCTGCTCTGGTTTCAGTGATGTATGTTGAGGAGATGATAAACTCAGAATACTACATATAGTAGGGATTTAATTATGTACTCTTATCACGTCATGTGGTGCTGGAATGGACGATTAGTGTAACGCAAGCACTTTTCAACTTAATGTTAATAAAAAATATGTATGCTTTACCTAATAAAGGCCTTTTTTGCACCTTCAACTTGCTCTCTTGCCTCCATGGTTACCGACCATCACTGTGTGCTTTCAGTTATGGCTGGTGATGCAGCGTTATCAGAGACCGTTTGAGAATAACTTCCTGTGGTCGGGTGGGAGAATACACGAGTGAAAATGCACATCTCTGCTATCCCAGCCACAAGCAACGTCACAGTAGATGCATTACAGGCCACCACCGAGAGCACACAGTGGTGATCGCTAACTAAAGAGACGAGAGCAAAGTGAAGGCCTGTATTAGGTAAAGCATACAAATTTTTTAACATGGATTTCAAAATTGCCGACTTTATAATAACTGACCTTTTAGCAGCATTTGCTTTCATGGGAATAACCCTTTGAAGGAATACCTTATACAACACTGATACACTATATTATGCCTAGTGCAGAGCCTGAGAACAACACAAGGGTTTAAAACGTCAAAGAGAAAATCTGTGTCATGCTCTGCCCCTAAAGGAATAGCACAAGCTTTCAAATGTCCTTTTAACAACTGAAATCACTTTGTGCACCTATACATCTAAAGAAGAATGTGTTCATTCATTGACAGCAAGCAGATGCCATGTGCATAGTGATTAATTGAAACACATTGGGCCTCATTTATCAAAAGTGTCGAATTAGAAAACGGTCTGCGTTTCCCATATCAACCAATCCGAGCTCAGCTTTCATTTGTAAACTGGTTTTGGAAAAACAAAGCTGAGCGCGATTGGTTGCTATGGGCAACTAAGACGGCTTTACTGTTAGACAGTTTTGATACCTGGGGCCCCATGTGTATAAGTATATAAAGCTGCTCAACGTCATTTTACATGAAATATGATTTTTTGGGCCGACAACCCCATATAACAAAAGGACACCTTTGCTAAAGAAAGAGTGCCATACATTACACAAGCCCAATAAGACGTTCGAGCAGCTATTCACTGACTGAAGGTAGGAGAGTGATCAGAGCTTCCTTTAGCACATTGTTGGCAGCTGGAGATCGGAACCACATGAATGCAGAGTGGTAGGCGATGCTGCGTCTCCTGACATTTATTGGGCTTGTGTAATTTATGGCACACTCTCTTTAGTAGCAATAAGTCCACGGTAGTTTTTGAGCTGTGACTGGATACTTATACCTGAGGAATTTGCTATATGTGTTTCTCTGCATAGACAAGTCCATTTGAGTTTTCTGTGATTTATGTTGGAACTTTTTTGTGACTCATACTGGAGTTTTTTTATGATCTGTTTTGGCCATAAACCCCATAAAACAACCTTTTGCTGCAACTGTATCTCTGGTAACCAGCTGGACTGGCCAGCAGACTTTTTATTCAACATATCATATAGCTTATAACTACTACTCCATAAGCAGAATCTGAAGAATGTATCCTGGTATTACTGGTTGCCACATTTACAGTGGTGTGCTTACACATTTCGATGGCCTGCAGGTCAACGCTAGGGCTAATACTGCCTTGAATTAAGAGAATTGGCAAACTTTTTTGCTGTATAGCGTACATCCTCCAAACTGCAATTTCTATTAAAGGATGCCTAGAAGAGAAGTGTCTGAGAACCGCTACTTTCGAGTAGCTAGACGAGGATGTGTGCGTAACAAAAGCCTGCCCGACAGGTAACACCCTGGCACTGAGACAGGAGGAGATCCGGAGAGCCGACTAATTGCCGAAAATCCTCCTTGGACAGGGTTCAGGGTAATTACAGGTGCAGCACAACCTGGCCCAGTGACAGAAGATACGCAGGAAGAGACTTGATACAAACCTTGGCTTTGCTTCCATCGTAATAATCGAAAGAGAGTCCTGCAAGAGGAGAACAGTCAGTGAGAGCAGGATGAGTGTGATGTTAGAGAAAATACATCTGTAAATATAATCTATACACAAACACTACATGTCGGCTGGGTTTACATTAAATTTTTTGCTACGCTGTAGGCATCCCTCGGAGTTTTGCAAAAACTACCACTATGTAGCCGCACTCTGCCAATAGATCATAATAAAACAATTATAGTCTTATGTGAACCATGCTTGGTCTATTTGCCAGCAATACGAGTCTTTCACAAGTGGCACAAAAGCGAGGAAGACCAGGCTCTTATGTCCCGCACAGAAAGCATAAAGCAGCGGAAAATAGACAAAATGTAGATCACATAGGACTACATTTGTTCTATTAATGCCTATGGGCCGGCTGCAGCTACAAGTATTTGACACACTAGCGATACAATTTTTCCCACCTACAAAGAATGGAGAGGCCTTCCATTTTTATTGTAGGTACACTTCAACTATATGTGACAGAATCTAAAAAATAAGAAAAAAAAATCCAGAAAATCTCACTATGATTTTTAAATAATTAGCATTTTATTGCATGAAATAAGTATTTGATCACCTACCAACCAGCAAGAATTTTGGATCTCACACACCTGTTAGTTTTTATTTACCTTCCTACTCTGCACTCATCACCTGTATTAGTTACACCTGTTTGAACTTGTTATCTGTATACAACACACCTGTCCACACACTCAATCAATTACACTCCAACCTATCCACCATGGCCAAGACCAGGGACAAAATTGTAGACCTGCACAAGGCTGGGATGAGCTACAGGACAATAGGCAAGCAGCTTGGTGAGAAGGCAACAACTGTTGGCACAATTACTAGAACATGGAAGACACACAAGATGACTGTCAATCTTCCTCGGTCTGATGCTCCATGCACGATCTCATCTTGTGGTGTAAGGAAGATTCTGAGAAAGGTCAGGAATCAGCCCAGAACTACATGGGCAGGACCTCGTCGATGACCTGAATAGAGCCGGAACCAGTGTCTCAAAGATTACTGTTTGGTACACACTATGCCGTCATGGATTAAAATCCTGCAGGGCACGCAAGGTCCCCCTGCTCACACCAGCACATGTCCAGGCCTATTTGAAGTTTGCCAATGACCATCTAGATGATCCAGATGAACAGATAACTGCAATGTAGTGAAAAATTTAGGGCCACATGTATGAAAGCGGTCTAGGTCTAAAACTCACTTTGTCGCCCATAGCAGCCAATCAGAGCGCCCCTCATTTTTTCCAGAGCACTATATGAAAAGAAATGGGCGCTCTAATTGGTTGCTATGGGCAACAAAGTTTTAGATCTAGACAGTTTTCATACATGAGGCCCTTAGTGTGAACCCAGCCGTACACCGATATTTCTGGCCATCACTGTCGTGTACAATGCTAAACCAAAAGAGGTTTCTAATGTACAATATAAAGTATAATATGCATTGTATCTTAAGGTCTTGACATTTTTTTAAAGATCTCTGCTTGCGCTCAGTGAATGGGATCTTTCTTGTTCACATCTAATGACTAAAAACACATCCAGACCTAAAACATTTTACATGCGAGTGTTTGCTATACTATATTCACTCTGGATTATCCTCTCTGAGCTAGATTAAGCGGCCTGGACTCCAGGCTGGTAAGTGTGAAAAGTAAGCTTTAACCAGTTCTGGACAGGGTCGATTAACTCCCTTCCAGAACAGGCTCATTCCTTTTCATTAATACAAGCAGATTTGAATGCTATGCCACTCTTTTGCATTCGTTTTTTTAAATAATTTGTTCGTGTTTTTTTTTTTACATTTTATTTAGAATATGAAGAATATGAATAAGAATATACATATACACACAGGTGCAGTTTGGGCTGTTAATTTTTTGTAATAATATTTTGTTTTTGTTTTTTTATTGTATTTTACATATTATGCCCCCCATAAAGTCAGAACAAGATATATGGGAGATATTTTTACATAAGGTTTTTTTTTTTTTTTGCCTCTTATTTCTCCAGTAACTGAGGTGAATAAACAAGCTCCAGTTACAGGGGAGAAAAAAGCAGGGGGGAAAACAACCCCCTGTACTAACTGCAGAGCTGATCTGGGTCTTATAAGACCCAGCAGCATCTACAACTACTGAGCCCCATAAGGGCTGGTTCACACAGCTTATTCAAGCCGTAATTGCGGGACGGATTTTGCCCGCAATACGGCTTGAATAAGGGGCGGGGGCACTGCCCGCCGGCCCCATAGACATTCATTATCCACAGCGCGTATCCCGCCGGGATAATGAACATGTCACTTTCTCCCCGCCCGGCGGATTCGCCGAGCGTCAAGGAGGGACGGAATCCATAGTTCTCTATGAGAACTGTGGATTACCATAATGGCTGGGACAGATTCCAGCCGTATTGCGCGCCGTACTGCGCTGCAATACGGCTGCAATCCGTGCCCAAAATAAGCCGTGTGATCAGCCCTTTAGTAACCGCCGGCGCTGAGGAGAAGGAAGCTTTCAGTTAATGTGTTTATACACTTCTTGTTAGGCGCTATATGTACAGCGACTGGGAAGGCAGGGACAGTAATAATCCACCCCGACCCTCTCAGTGGAGAGACAGCTAACGCTGACAGGCGGCTATTCACTCTGCAAACCCTTTAAGGCTCATTACGTATTTATCCTCTGAATGTAAACTGCAAATATCATGAAATTCAAACAAAGTATATTAGTTGCAGAATCCATGATGGACCCCTAGGCCGCAGCAGATGAAACTATGCCTGCATGAGTTCGCTGGTAAACCTGCCATATCACTGGCAAACTTGGGCGGCTGTTATATGTGGCTGCCACAAATTGTGGACCTAAATTTATAATGTAAATAAAGAAAAAGGTGCACAATCCCTTAGCTACTAAGTTATATCCCATCAATGTCACAAGGAAACAAATAAAATACAAAAGATCTGTAAAAAAAAAAAAAAAAAGATTGAGCTAAAAAAATCTCTATCGTCCAAGTAAAAGCAGAACAGAATGGTTAAAAGCACGACCCAAAAACAAGAAAAGACAGTGGTATCTCGGTATATGTCCTCTTGAAACCAAGTCCAACTTGATATATGTCATGTTTGGATGCAGAATTTTTTTTTATGATATATAATATTTGTTTGGAATGATTCGAGGGGAGGGGGTGGTCTGGACCTGCATGGCAGCGAATGCGCAACAGAGGAGCTATGTGTAGAAATGATTATTTTGTCTAAAATAAACCCTAAAATTAAACCCAGGACGACCATCAAGTGTTAGTTTCTTAACGTCACAACTTTCAGACGATTGTCTAAAGCAAGGGTGAAGGATTTAGAAGCCTGTTGCTTCCAGAGGCGAGTGCTGCTCTGGACACTCCAATTGGCTTTTATCAAGCACTATCAGTCCTCTCATAAGCGCCGTACCTCTATAGCCGCTGTCTCCCCCGCATCTGAACACCCGATCCTCTCATATCCTGCTCCGGCTTACTTGGGGGATAGACTGCACGGTAGCCTGCTCGTTCTGAATATGGGACAATGTGTATGAAGTGGTTCGTGACTCTGGTATACCGCTCTAACTTACCTCATATTATTATGAGAACAGATTACTTCCTTTTATTTCTTGGGGTATGTTTTACACGGCGTAATTGCGGCGCAAACAGTACAAGCCAGGTAATTTGGGAGTCATGCTGATCTGCGTGAACTCCCGAAGTACAGAGGGGGAGGGGTGGCGGCGGCAGCCCGCTGGCCCCATTGACATGCATTACTCGCGACGCGTAATCGCTGCAAATAACTGTCACTTATCTCCCCACGCGTACAATACGATCGTATTGTGCGAGCGGGGAGAGGAGTCGTAATCCATAGTTCTCTATGAGAGCTATTCATTACCGTAATTGCGGCGCGCATCTTGCCGCATATTAAGCGCAAATACGTGGCGAAATGCGTGCCCAAAATTACGCCGTGTGAACATACCCCGATTGGAAAAGTTTGTTTGGTATAAGAGCAAGGATCTGGAACAGATTAATGACGTACACAAAGGTACCACTGTATACGCAAACTTACAAAGACAAAAACTATGATAAGGGTCCTAGTAAGCTCACCAACCCAACAAGTATGGTAACAAAAGGCACAATAAACACTGTGCCTAAATAAACACAAAGTATTTAAGGGGTTGTCAAGTTCCTAAAAATAAATTATGCTCCCGATTGGCTGCAGCGGTCACGTGCCTCTCATTTACATCACCGTTTAGAAGTGAACAAACTAGAAACATTTTGGGGAAAAAATGAGCATAGGTGCACACTGGTGTGACAGTAAAATACAAACTCAATCCAATATCAGCAGCACGCTACTAGCACTAAAAACTATCAAAAAGAACTTAGGAAATTTTGGAAAAGCCCTGCACAGGATTTCAGATCAATGCAGAGTAGCTTGTAGCTGGAATCTACTCTCCCTGAAATGTGGAGGTCTGAACAGGCACCAGGAAAGGTAATATATAGCGTATTGAGCTCACCTTGTCGATGGGTTAATACAGTTTTGATCAAAAATGTACACCAAGAACCTCAAATGTTTCATGTACTCAAAGTAGTAGAAATACTTTTCCAAAAATTCCTTTGTTCTTTTTGATTGTTTTTAGTGCTAGTAGTGTGCTGCTGACATTGAATTGTTTTAGCAGTAAACAGAGGCATATGACGCCAGCGGAGGTGACATCCTCATTTGGAAGTAGTAAAATGAAAAACAGCAGACCGGAGATACAGCACTGGAAATAAGGAGCGAAGTAAGGCAATAATACATTTTTTTCATTTAGTTTTTTTTATTAAACATAATATTTTTGTAGGAAGTGGTCAAGCACTTTAATAGCGCAGAAATATACAATAAGTCCCTAACAAATCATTGAGTATATGGAGAGGAACATCCTTTGAAAGTCACATAGCCGGGAGGTGAACAAGGTTGCCCGTTTTTTGGGTAGTGTTTTTTTATTGCTTTTAATCATTTAGTTCTGCTTTTACTTCCATCATAATAAAGATATTTTAGCTTACTCTTTTTGGCACATTGGTTTTTGTATTCCAGATATACAATGTTTTTTTTTTTTTTTTTTTTAAGAGAACTGAATACCCCGCTATCATTTTCTCAGCCTGCTGTTTCCTAACCCCCATCCCTCACAACACTCACATGGTAATATGGAAGTGTTCACCAATCTCCTACATTATGCAATATTCAAGGCACAATGCAAACTACATTCCATAATCTGCTAAAGTCCTGTAAACTTTTCCGCTGCAGGGCCCCAGATATTACTGCTGCCATATAATGTGGTGTACTCACCAGTTTCTGTACAGTAGGAGTTATATATCAGACAAGTCTAAGTACAATGCTGTTGGGTGCAGTACAACTGTGAATGCAGCTAGGGATGTAACTAGTGTCTAAGCACGTTACTGAAATCGTGAATTTAGATTCATACTGTATTAAAAGCAGAGCTAGGCTTTAGATCGGGTTTCTCCATCAAATTTTTTACTTTATCATCATCATCATCTGGGAAAAAGTTGGCCGTGTATGAAATTTTTGATCACTATTTGGGCCAAAGATCTTTCTATGAAAAACCATTCAATAGAAGGTTGTTCAATCATAAACCTACGTCTATCGATGCTGTATGGCCACCAATAGAAGACTTGTGACCTCAGCTTGTCGATACAGTTTTCCAAATGCACAGAAGTCCTATGACCTTTTAGCTAACCATGTGATGTAAGAGGTCTACCTCATCTCACGTTGACCTCCCAGAGGCAGAAGAAAGTGCAATTGTTCTGCCCGTGCCTTATTTGCTCCTATGGGAGAACAGTCATCATTACAGGGCATAGCATCCAGACAAAACGCCCCAACTCAAGATAAAAGAGGAGGCTCATCGTGAACAAAAGCTATTGACACTTACCGATTAGTTTTAGTGTAAGAACGCAGTGCGGCATCGTCCACTTGATGTCATAGTTATCGGTGGCTGTGTAGTAGTAGCCAGACAATAGATAGCCCTGTCACCAAGAAGAGAAGAGTCAGTAATTCCTGTTGCAGCATTGGTTGCTAAGCCTGTAGGGGACGCTACAAACCACATATCAAATCTCTTATAACTCACCATCTGGAGGCAAAAACCGGTCAACACCGCAGTAACTGTTCTCCCCATGAGGCGGAGTATGAGGAAATGTAACACCACACATAACAGCGAGTGGTAAATCTGAGAACCTAAAAGAGAAGAGAACATTTACTCTCAAGCTGTAAAGCAAAATTCATGTCCATAGAAGACAGAATTATAGCAGTTACATTCTTGTGCATGGGGGCAGTATTATAGTAATTATATCATGGTACATAGGAGACAGTATAATAACAGTTATATTCTTGTACATAGGGGAGGTAATATAGCAGTTACATTTTTGTACATGGTGGGAGTATTATAGTAGTTATATTCTTGTAACATGGTGTCAGTATTATAGTAGTTATATTCTTGTACATAGGGGTCAGTATTACAGTAGTTATATTCCTGTACATAGGGGTCAGTATTACAGTAGTTATATTCCTGTACATAGGGGCAGTATTACAGTAGTTATATTCTGTACATAGGGTCAGTATTATCAGTAGTTATATTCCTGTACATAGGGGCAGTATTATAGTAGTTATATTCTTGAGGGGGCTAAACATTTTTTTTTCTAACAATTATAGAGTTATTTCTGGTACATAGGAAGCAGTATTACAGTAGTTTAATTGCTTATTATACGTATATCTGGTCATGAGCATGTCTAGTAGTTATATTTTTATACTGGAGGCAGATTTAGTAGTTATATTTTTATACATGGAAGGCAGTATCATAGTAGTTATATTCTTGTATGTAGGCAGAAGTATGATAGTAGTTATATTCTTGTACATACCGTAGGTTACAGTAATATAGTAGTTTTAGTCTTTTACATAGAGGGCAGTATTATGTTAAATAATAGGCACTGATCAAAGTTTGCTATTTAGCATAATGAATCCGTATACAGCGGACAAAACCAAAATCATAGTTGTAATGATAAATGACCTTCACTGTTACTATAAGGTTAAACAGTAACCAGAGATACTAGTTCTGAGTAAATACATTGATCTACAGCTGTGCTCCTCCCACCACACAACAATTAGGGTAAAGCAGAAGCCGCTCCCCTTATCTTGCCACATAATGATCAGGAATTTGACTCAAAGCCTATTTACTGCACGGAAATTACAGAAAGGGGCCGTTAGAGAGTTTTGGATTTGAAAGGGCATTTTCCTTAAATAAATCAATAAGAAATCCTCACTGAACACAGTCCAGGCGTGGTCTTTTTCCTTCACGTTGGTAAAAATGTAAAATTTTGCTGTTCCTTAATCAGAATAGCTAACAACATGGCCTGTCACCCAGCTTTCCTAGATTACAGAATAGCAAACCTGCCTAGTTATGCAGCTTATACGGAGACATGGATCTGTCATAGCACACATAGGATCTATAGTTGAACCTTATTGACTGTCTCCTAACTTTCCTGAAAAACTGAACACCAAGCCTGTCAACTTTGTGGAGCTACACCTGGATGTGGCTGTATCGCTGAATAACAGAATAGATTTGTCACTAAAATAGCCAAGAATATTGGGTTAAGTCATGTGGGTACTTTAAATAGTAGAAAAACTGGTTCCCCCTCAGCCTTTCTAATCTACTGAAAGGCAAGGCCACCTAGTTATGCTGTTATAGAGGGAAAGTTGGATTTAATATCACCTAAAGGGCTGTCTAATATATATTATATAATATATAATTTTACTGGACAACTACTCTAAGTAGCTTGTCATCAATAAGTCAGGGGTATGGGCTGGTTGACAGCCCCTCTGTACCTCTAAGAGGAATTATATTGGAAGTCACTCAGCTTTCCCTGAAACCGTCATAGCCCTGACATCATTACACAACATTTGGAACATCTTCACTGAAGATGACGACTCTTCAGGAATTTAGGGATTTTAGGTAAAAGCCCACCATCCTGATTTTCTTCTGCAACCATTTTTTATGATATTTGAGGCTGGATAGTAGATAGCACCTCTTACTCATTTACAAAGCAGCTGGATGAACTCTCCCAGCAAGCCTTCTGGATGGGAAGATGGCCAGCATCAGCACGTTCCAGGAGCTCTGGGTGCGTCCACATACCGCTCTTCAAAAAAAATGTCTGTGCCCCAAAGGCATCATTCAATGAAAGTCTCCACGCAAATACCATGTGGTAATCTTGTGGCAGACGCCAAAACCAGGAGAAATTAGCCTACATGTTCCGTTAACACCGGCAGCTCTCATAAAGCTCTCATCAGCGGGATCCGTCACCCTTTAAAGGGCCAGTGCTCTAGACTGAAAGCAGTTTTCAGAGATCACAATATGAATGGCCTATCCATAGGACAGACTATCAATATCCTATCAGTTGAGGTCGACTCTCAACATCCTAACCAATCAGCTGTTTATAGGGGGATCACCGTGGTCTATTCTTATTGTTCATATTACTCCTCACATTCAGTAGCCACAGTGTAAGATATTGCAGCCTTGTCCCGTTTCAATTATTAGAAGAGGCGGCTAATATTGTGAGCGCCATGTTCAGCTCTGCTCAGAACTCCCATAGGACAGAATGGAGAGTCGTGCACTGGCACAACCGGGTCTCCATTCTTAGTCAAGATTTTTTGGGGGCCCATTATTGAGATAGGTGCGGGTCCTATCCTAGCGATATGCCATCAAAGTCAATGGTGGGAACACCGTTTTAATGGACGACCACTGCCTTCTGATGGCGGGTAATGCCAGTCCCCAGCTAAATCTTTTTCCACTTGGAGTGGGTTGTGGCTTCTATAGAAAGCCTCCAATCCCTGTTATTTAACCCTTGGATTGCTGCAGTTCAAAACCCAAACAGAGTCTGGGAAAACCCTCTTGAATCAGCTATGGGGATCTAGAATGGACCCTCCTGCTGTCTGTTCAGGAAGCCTGCTGTTAGGGCACAGCAAATGTCACCTTAATAGCAGTCTGTGTCATAGTGTATAACACATTAGTAAACTTTAGTGTGTGAATACATTCCAAATGCAAGACAAAAATGATCCCTTAGGGTATGTTCACACGATGTAGTGCGGCGCGTACAGTACATCGTGCGTCTTGGGAGCTCGCGTTAGTACGCGCGTACTCCTGCGGCGCGGCGGGGCCGGCAGCCCACCGGCCCCATTGACATTTATTATTCGCCGCGAATAATTGACATGTCACTTACCTCCCCGCGCGTACAAAACGATCGTATTGTATGAGCAGTGAGAGGAGGCGTAATACAGAGTTCTCTATGAGAACTATGGATTACCGTAATTTCGGCACGCATCTCGCCCGTATTAGAGTGCAAATATGCAGCGAAACGCGCGCCGAAATTACGCTGTGTGAACATACCCATAATGTGATAAAAAAAACAAACAAAATAAATAAAAACTAGAAAAGTTAAAATAGATCACATAATAGTAAAAAGCTCATATATATGTTGGGTATCCACAAGACCATATTACCACGTTCTTCAGAATAAAGTGGCAATGGTATAAAAAAAAAACAAAAAAAAACTTCTGTGTAAAAAAAAGGCCCCATACAGCTGAAATAAAGCTAGGATTGCTGAAACACAGAGACGCAAAGACGGAAACATTAAATTGCTTGGCTGTACTTGGAACTTCGACTGAAATTAATGGAAGAGATCTGACCCCCTCTCCGTTCGCAGCAGAGACGTTCCAGGAGCTTAAAGGAGTTGTTATTAGAGTCTTTCAGCTGTCACTGTCCTGGTATTTGAAACTGTGGGCGTGCTTTGGTCTGTCTGTTTCTCCTCTCCCCCTTCCCATCAGCACCACTAGGCAGCTACGTAACTTCTATACAGGGGGGAGGGGGTTTGCTCTCAGGAGTCACCCTGTGTGTGCCTTGACCTAGGTCTGTTGCAGGAGAGGGCTGATCTAGGAGTGTAGAGAGAATAGAAGCTGTGTGCTAATAAGCAGAGGGGATGCATGTGTTCCTTATCCCCTGCTTAGCTTACTTCCACATTCAGAACACAGGGCAGGTTTATACTCGGATGTGTCCCTATACAGGAGAACATAAAGTTTCAGCCTGTTTGTATAGTATTAGATAGTCACATCAAAGACATATCTGATTAGTAACAGACAGGGTACGCGTAATCATCTGGAGAGAGAGGGGAGGGAAAAAGGGTTAATCCAGGCAGTCGGACACGACGCAGAGTCCTCCCTCCCCCTCCTCTCCTCTCTCCCTCACTCAGAGCTTCTGTGGGGAGGGCTCTCTGCTCCGACCTGTCTTCAAGTGTGAGTATTAGACTGACAGCCGTAAGTAGGATAACAGTCGGCTACTATAGAGATCTGAGAAGTGTGTAGTAATACTAAAGGGCTAGCTCAAAATCAGTAGGAATTTGTAATGAACATATATTGCAAGCTGTTGTTTTTAAAGATCTTTAAATTAAACCCAATCATTGTAGCGAGGACACCCTTAAACATATTGATTTTCACTATTTGCTGTTGGGGTGAAAAACCTGTGTAGCGATTGGTTATAGTAGTATTCAGCATAATATACAGAAAAAGGGGAAAAAATTACCGTACTCAAAAACAAAAAACAAAAAAAACCCAGAAACATGGCCACACTCACTGCTAGAAAAGCTGAGAGACTGAACAGCACAGAGCAGCCACACCCCTGTATTAAGGAAATACCGTGGCTGTGGTGGTAACCCTAATCTCTCACTAGGTGGCAGAAAGTGCATTAAATTGACATCAATTCACATAGCATGCAAAAAAGCTTTTTTTTGCTTGCTATGTGATTGATGTCAATTTTAAAGGTGCAGCTTTCTGTCCACCTAGTGGAGAGATGTATGGGTTACCACCCATCAGCTGCACCTGGGTATTTTTCCTTTAACAGCATGGGGGCGTGTGCTGCCTCTGTGCTGTGTTCAGTCTCATCTCAGCTTTACGCTCTGTCTACACTGCACAGAAAAACGTCCGTGTTTTCAGCGTTTTTCGTTTTCTAAACGCTGGAAAAACGACTGTAATCATCTCCCATAGAGCTTCTATTGTAAAAACCCTCCTGCTGTCTACATGAGCTTTTTTCTGCTCGTTTTTTTCATGGTCGTATTTTGCAACATGCTCTAAAAAACGCCAGAGCGGGCAGAAAATTTACTACAGGAGTCTATGGAAAGCGCCGGGACGTCTTTTGGCGCGTTTTTTGCCGCGATTTTTCAATGAAAACCCTCCCAGAGACCCAAGTCCCACCTATAGTGGGTGTAACAAAGGTTTATTCATTATCAATATCTGCAACAGTGTCTGATGAGTCCTTTTTTTGTACCTCTTGTAATCAAATAATCATGCTTTGGTCGCTAACGATTTTTGCGCAATTCATATTTTTTCCGCTAAAAATACGTTATTTACAGATTTTGGCGTCAGAATCTGTTTTTTTACAGATTTTGATGCTAAACTCCTGTTCTAAACATATTTTGGTGCTAATAAAGTAATCTTGCTACTGATGATGAAAATAAGTTTTTTACGGATTTTGGCGCCAGAATCCATTTTTTAAGTTTTTTGGCACTAAAATAATTTTTTTTTTT
Source organism: Phyllomedusa bahiana (assembly GCA_025379985.1). Taxonomy (NCBI): domain Eukaryota; kingdom Metazoa; phylum Chordata; class Amphibia; order Anura; family Hylidae; genus Phyllomedusa; species Phyllomedusa bahiana. Next base: position 220,036 of record JAODAL010000247.1, read on the forward strand.
TTACAGATTTTGCCGCTAATAACGCTGTCTCGCCGCTGACGCCAAAAATACGTTTTTTTACGGCTTTTGCCGCAAGAATCCATTTTTTATGGCTTTTGGGGCAAAAATCTGTATCTTTACAGATTTTGGTGCTAATAAAGTGATCTAGCTTTTGACGCAAATAAATAAATTTTTTACGGATTTCGGCGCCAAGAATCGATTTTTGACGGGTTTGGGGGCTTAGTTCAATATCTTTAAAAATTTTGGCGCTAATAAACTGATCTCGCTTCTGACAAAATTTTTTTTTTTTTTATGGAATTTGGCGCAATAATGCGTTTTGGGAATTTGGCGCTAAAATCCTTTTCTTTACAGATTTTGATGCTAATACAGTTATCTTGCTGTATGGAAAGCTAATGTGGGTTTTTGTGGATTTTGGTGCAAGAATCTGGTGCAAAATTTAATAAAGCAGTAGCACACAGCAGCAGGACACAAAGGACAATGTACTCACAATGGCTACAGTGATCTAAAGGAAGTGACTACTTAACATGTTAACTCCACCTGTAGGGTGTAGCTTACATCCAATGGCTTAATTTGTACATACATTAAAAAGCAGAGCAAAGACGCTTCAAAAAATGAAAAACGCACCAAAAAAACCGGATGTTTTTTCAGCTGCTCTTGACAGGCAGTGGACAGAAAACTCAGTTTCATGAAAATTTTTAGTAATTCTTTTTCAGGTCGTTTATTTTACTCTGCATTGTAGACCAAGACTTACTAGTATTCAGCATAGACAATCCTCTGTGAGGTAAACCCCTCCGCAGCACTAATCTGTCTCCTGTCCTCTCTACTTTATTACAATGTATCCTATAAAGAGTTTTGCCCAAAGTGGCCTCACCCCGCACACTCTAAAATTATAGCATAGCAAAACCTCCGAGGAACTCCATGCACCCTAGAGTATTCCTTCAGGTAAGCTCAGTCACAGCACGGTGGTGACATTACCACATCCTGTTTTCCATCCTTTAATGCACACAGGATGGATTTGCTGCCGATTTTCCCTGCAGATTTGCAGATGGAAGTTCTGCAACAGATTACAGCTTCAGCCATGTGGAGGTGATTTTAGAAATCTCACACCCATGTGGCAGAAATTTTCCACGTGGAAACGGACCTGTGATCCACAACATGTCAAAGTCTATTGCAGATTTACTCTGAATTTTCCCCATTGACATGCAAGAGGTCATACCTGTATGATAATTTACATGATCTTATGCAGATTTTTTTTTTTTTTTTTTTTTTTTTTTGCATATTTTTGGCAGAAAATGTCAGTAACATATCCATCCCCTGTACATTCACCCTTAAAAGGGTTTTCTCACTACAATGATTAGCTTTCAGCAGGTAGGGAACGGTAAAGGAAGACCTTTTCTAAATACACTGGTCTAAATACACTTTTGATACGGTCAGGTAATAGACATTTTATGCACACAAATCTCTGTAAGTTACCGTCCAGACCTCCTTTCCTGATTTGGCGAAAAGCAGGGCGTGATGTCACCATTGGAGGAAACCAAGACTGCATTAGTCTTCTTTATTACTTATTTGTTATTATTTATTACAAGATTAGTTTGTTTATAGATAAACAATTGTTGTCACTCCTCAGCTGTGTTTAAACAGCTTCAATATAGTTCACCTGTGTCTTTGTAAGGCTATATCTACACAGCACCTGTTAAAATGCCATCCAAAATCCGTCTGCATTTTAACATCGCTGGATCACACAGATTTGCCATGAGCCCCGTACACAGGATGTACAGGAATCTAATGGCAATCCTGAGGAAGATCCAGCAGGTTTGAAAATCTCCGACCGGAAAAAACTGCGGTCTACACAGCACTGGGTACAGTCAGGTTTTCGGCGGATTTTAAATACTGAATGCGCCAAAAATCCTACGAGAATCCAGTGCTGTGTAGACATAGCCTAACACCCAGCTAGAGGAGCTAAATATGCGGATTACTGCTATAAAACCACCCACAGCCTGACAGGACCAGAGTCAGTGAAAAGCTGCCTGCGACTCAAGCATGGTAAGAAAACCCCCTAAATACTTTTCTGGTGTGACTGTACTGTGACACTGACGCACTCACTTTTGGTTTAGCTTCAGGGTTCAAATTTAGGAGAAGTAAGGCTAGCACATCATGTTTCTGGCTTCCACTTAGTGTACATGCCCGGCCTATACATTAAACAGACGCCTCTGATAGATGCACAGTAGGCTACACACTGCTGTAGTGATCTCCCCAACCGGTACCCCCTCATCTACTAGATTTGACCTGAGGATCAGGTTGAAACATTGCTTATTTAACGATTAGACACCATAAAACAAACTGTATGCCGCCAGGGCAAAAACACATTTTATTAATGATTAAAAATAAAACAAAAAAGTAAGAAATGAAAATTGATCAAACAGATCATAGAACACTCAGAGATGTTCAACATCGTAATCTCCCATAGTGTAACATGAGGCAAAATGCCCTATAGCACTAGTTACATACAAGGTGGAACTAGATAATGATACCGTACATATACATCAATAGAGGAGACAATCATATAAGAAAAGTATCAATAAAGTCCAATCCACCAGGTCAGGGGGAAAAGAAGAAGAGCGAGACCCCAACACACGTTTCACTTGCACTCAATCACTTTTCCCCCTGACCTGGTGAACTGGACCTTATGGATACCTCTCTCCTTATATGATTGCTGCGATTGTCTGCTCTATTGACTTTTATGTACTATATCATTCTTTATTTCCGCCTTTTATCTAACTAGTGCTATAGGGCATGTTTGCCTTTTATCATGTGACACTATGGGAGACTAGTGTGTTGAGTATTGCTGGGTGTTCTACGGTCTGTTTTACCAATTTTCATTTCTTACTTTTTTGTTTTATTTTTAATCATCATTAATAAAATTACATTTCTATTGACCTAGCAGCATACAGTTTATTCTATGGTGTCTTACAGTATTCAATATAGGTTTATTCTTGGACGTAGCCTTTTTTTTTTTTATATAAAGTGTTTATTTATCGATTACATCTGGAAACTGTCAAGTTGCCTTTTAGATACTTGCAATGAATTGTACAATTAAAACGTTGTGCTATAAAGCATAAGAAGGTTCGTCATGGATTTACTTGGACTAATGCTTTATCACTGAACACCCAAACTACCATGGTGTGCGTGCCACCATCTCCATTTACGAAGTAGTGGAATCCATTACCCATAAGGACCCGTTGTAAAAAAAAAAAAGCAAACATTCAGAACGCACACACACATATATAAATATATATATAAATATATATATGTATACTTCAGTGTAATGTGTGTATATATATACACTAATATATATACACACACACACACATATATATAACACACACACATAGTCATAGTTTCATAGTTTGTAAGGCTAAAAAAAGACAAGTCGTCCATCTAGTTCAGCCTGTTGTGCTAAGGTGTTGATCCAGAGGAAACGTTCATATGAAAACGTTTGGGCACCTCTATTAATTTTAATCATTTTTAGTTCTAAATATTTGGGTGTGCAACAGCCATGTCAATTTGATATATCTAATAACTGATGGACACAGTAATATTTCCGGATTGAAATGAGGTTTATTGTACTAACACAAAATGTGCAATATGCATTAAACCAAAATTTGACCGCTGCAAAACTATGGGCACCCCAACAGAAAAGTGACATTAATATTTAGTAGATCCTCCTTTTGCAAAAATAACAGCCTCTAGTCGCTTCCTGTAGCTTTTAATCAGTTCCTGGATGAAGGTATTTTTGACCATTCCTCTTTACAAAACAATTCAAGTTCAGTTAAGTTTGATGGTCGCCGAGCATGGACAGCCCGCTTCAAAGTATCCCACAGATGTTCAATGATATTCAGGTCTGGGGACTGGGATGGCCATTCCAGAACATTGTAATTGTTCCTCTGCATGAATGCCTGAGTAGATTTGGAGCTGTGTTTGGGATCATTGTCTTGCTGAAATATCCATCCCCCGGCATAACTTCAAATTCATCACTGATTCTTGTACATTATTCTGAAGAATCTGCTGATACTGAGTTGAATGCATGCGACCCTCAACTTTAACCAGATTCCCGGTGCCGGCATTGGCCACACAGCCCCAAAGCATGATGGAACCTCCACCAAATTTTACAGTGGGTAGCAAGTGTTTTTCTTGGAATGCTGTGTTTTTGGGACGCCATGCATAACGCCTTTTTGTATGACCAAACAACTCAATCTTTGTTTCATCAGTCCACAGGACCTTCTTCAAAAATGAAGCTGGCTCGTCCAAATGTGCTTTTGCTACCTCAGGCAACTCTGTTTGTGGCGTGCTTTCAGAAACGGCTTCTTTCGCATCACTCTCCCATCCAGCTTCTCCTTGTGCAAAGTGTGCTGTATTGTTGACCGATGCACAGTGACACCATCTGCAGCAAGATGATGCTGCAGCTCTTTGGAGGTGGTCTGTGGATTGTCCTTGACTCTTCTCACCATTCTTCTTCTCTGCCTTTCTGATATTTTTCTTGGCCTGCCACTTCTGGGCTTAACAAGAACTGTCCCTGTGGTCTTCCATTTCCTTACTATGTTCCTCACAGTGGAAACTGACAGGTTAAATCTCTGAGACAACTTTTTGTATCCTTCCCCTGAACAACTATGTTGAACAATCTTTGTTTCAGATCATTTGAGAGTTGTTTTGAGGAGCCCATGATGCCACTCTTCACAGGAGATTCAAATAGGAGAACAACTTGCAATTGGCCATCTTAAATACCTTTTCTCATCATTGGATACACCTGGCTATGAAGTTCAAAGCTCAGTGAGGTTACAAAACCAATGTTGTGCTTCAGAAAGTCAGTAAAAAGTAGTTAGGAGTATTCAAATCAATAAAATGATAAGGGTACCCAAATTTTTGCACCGGTCAAAATTTGGTTTAATGCATATTGCACATTTTGTGTTAGTACAATAAACCTCATTTCAATACGGAAATATTACTGTGTCAATCAGTTATCAAATTGAAATGGCTGTTGCAAACACCCAAATATTTTGAACTAAAAATGATTAAGATTAATAGGGGTGCCCAAACTTTTTCATATGACTGTATATATATATATTATATATATACACACACACACACACTTACATTTATTTTACCGCCTGCCATAGGTTCCTGCAATATTCCATACACAGCCGTACACTGGCCAGCACGCACTTTTGGCCTCTATTGGGCCTGTGGATATGTTTAGTGTATATGTCGGGAGCTTTCCTGAAGTACGTGCTAATCATATATCACTAACATGGAGTATACCTGGCCTTATAGCCACTACATGGAGCCCCTCCGATGGGTACTCTGTTCTATTATCAGCAATTCTAATAACAAATACAGCTGATTGAAACTGGCAATTTGAACACTTTGGTTCATCTCAGGTAATTGAATATGAGGACGCGGTACTGTCAGACTGGCACTGTGCCAATACACAGCACACTGTGTGTCTCAATCAGCAGATAAGCCCATTAGTCCTATCTCCCTGCCTGCTGAACACTACCCTCATTATCTCCACTACACTGACAACTTTACTCCTGCAATGTGATTTTACTAGTCGCTATGTAAAGCTTCAGGTAAGGACTGGGCACTGTCTGTGTGTATACATTAAAATCACGCAGTTCCAGTAACTTTGGATCAGTGACATCAGAAGTCCCGCAACAGCTGCACCCCTAATTCATGATGTAAGTGACTAAAGCGAGAGTAACCAGGGCAGTGATGCGCTTCACTGTGTCACGCTGAATTGCAGCATTTCACTGCTAATAAAAGTGAATGAGGTCACATGACAACTCCCAGATCGCAACGCAAAAGCCTTCATTTTGGGTGTGACACAGTCAACGTGGCTACACATATAAAGCATGTCTCTGCCAAATTCGGCATGCAGCCCTAACCTTGGAGAAGACCTTTGGCCTATTCGGATATGCCCGTTTTGGTCAAGAATTCCCTGTGAAATTACGGTTCTGGAGCCTCTCCTCTTATAACTCTGTGTTGTGGGGTTGCTCTGTTATTCCTTGTAGAACTTAATTACTGAATTTGTCATCTAGGTGTTACCAATTGGGGTGTGCCCCTACACAGGCTGACATTGTCCAATCAGTGCAGACAGTTAGTGTGTTCAGCAACACACCCCTCTACAAAAAATCTATTGGTAACACCCATTTGACTGATTCAGTAATACATTTTTTAGGAGGAAAAACAGAGGAACAGCACAACACAGAGTTATAAGAGAAGAGGCTCCAGAATTGTTACTTCACACAAGGTTCTATTAAAACAGAGATATTGGGAAGGAGCACAGGTCTCTTTAAACAGAATGTCCTCTTCCAACAAGAACCCTTAAGCTGCCCATACAGAGCTGACAACACATTAAGCTCTCTGCTTGCTGGCAAGAAGGGTAAGTTCACACGGCTGATTTTGACACTGTTTTTGGCACAGTTTTCAAAGTGTTTCCTCACCCAAAACAGGGTCAAAAAAGCCTCCAAAATGTTCCCAGATCATTTTCATCGATTCCTATGTAAAACAGCGCTGTAGTTCACACACGACGAGGTTTTCACACGCGTTTTAGCTGCTGAAAAAGCAGTTTTATGTCAATTCTTTAAGCATTTTTAACGCTGAAAATCCACATAGGAATCAGTGGAGAGCTTCAAAACACATTTTAGGCACTGCTTTTGCCCTGGCTATTAATTTGTATGGGCGTTTCAGAACGAAAACCTCATCTCAAAAGGAGCTTTTGAAGCAATGAAGTTTTGACGCCGATTTGGATGCTGAAAATTCAGCGTCCAAATCAGTCGTGTGAACAAACCCTAAGCCTGATTCACTTTAGCTGTTCCACTTGGAGCCTCCGCCGCAGAGGTGGAACCACATCCGTTTCATAATGGACACCAGCGATGTCAACTGACAATAGTGGGGTCTGTGGGGTTTCTGTCACGGTGTTCGTCACTTTATGGCCATATCCACACAGCAAATCGACAGCCCATTCATGGTATCAGTCGATATTGTAAAAGTGGATATCATGGCGAGGCTGTGATGGGGCCCATAGACTTCTATAGGGTAAAAACACTACATTTACCCTTTAGGCCATGTTCACACGGCTTATTCACGCCATAATTGTGGGACGGATTTAGCCCGCAATTACGCCGTGTGCTCGGCAGCGGGGGCGGCAGCTCACCGGCCCCATAGACATTCATTATCCACGGCGCGTATCCCACTGTGAATAACCGACATGTCACTTTCTCCCCGCCCGCGAAATACGGCGAGCGGAGACGGAATCCATAATTCTCTATGAGAACTGTGGATTACCGTAATGACTGGGACGGATTTCAGCCGTATTGGAGCGCAGTACGGTGCGAAATACGGAACGAAATCCATCCCAAAATAAGCCATGTGAACATAGCCTTACAGAGAAAGTATCCGATTTCTGCATTAGACACAATGGGCCACATGTATGAAACCTATCTTGGTCTAAGACTTTACCTGTTGCCCATAGCAGCCAATCAGAGCTCCTCTATCATTCTTTCAGAGCACTATATGAAATGAAAGGAGAGCTCTGATTGGTTGCTGTGGGCAACAAAGAAGGTCTTAGACCAAGACAGTTTTCATACATGTGGCCCAAGGTGTGATACACTACCGTTTTGTGTCCGATGTAGAAAAAAATAGGGCAAATGAAATCCAATTAAGACTAGGTTTGCTCTATAAAAGTCTATGGCCCCGTCGCAGTCTCGCCATGGTATTTGTCTGGATAAATTATTCAAGTATCCCAACGGACGTGATGAATGGGCTTCTGAACCGCTGTGTGAATGGGGCCTGACAGTTTTTTGATGTGCTTGCTGTAGATGCTCCTCCTCCACGCTGATATTTCTAATTTTCTGTTCTGCCATAGAAACAGAAATCTGGAAACATTGGCAGCGCTGGATCGGTTACATTACAGACAGCACAAAATACAACCTCAATTCCCAAAAAGTTGGGACACTAAACAAATTGTGAATAAAAACTGAATGCAATGATGTGGTGGTGCCAACATCTAATATTATATTCAGAATAGAACACAAATCACAGATCAAAAGTTTAAACTGAGAGAATGTATCATTTTAAGTGAAAATATGTTTGTTTATCAAACATTTCATGGTTTCCCAACAAATCTCAAAAAAGTTGGCCCAATGACGTTTTTCCCCCTTTGGTGGCATCCCCCCCTTCTTCTAACAACATCAACAAGCGTCTGGGGACAGAGGAGACCATTTTCTAAAGTTAAGAAATGGGAAATGCTCTCCCCATTCATGTCTAATACAGGCCTCTAAACTGTTAAAATTCCTCTTGGGCCTTCTTTGTCGAAACCTTCCTCTTTATGATGCGCCAAATGTTCTCTATAGTGAAAGATCTGGACTGCAGCGGCCATTTCAGTACCCGATCCTTCTCCTACGTAGCCATGATGTTGTGATTGCTGAAAGAAGTGGTCTGGCATTATCTTGTTGAAAAATCAGGGTCTTCCCTGAAAAGAGATGACGTCTAATGGGAGCATATGTTGTTCTAGAACCTGAAAAATAGCTCTCTGCATTAATGGTGCCTTCCAGACATGCAAGCTGCCCAATGCCACAACACTCATGCAACCCCAACCATGAGTGGTTTGCGGGGTTCTGAACTGAGCATGATAACACTTGGGTTGTCCTTGTCCTTTCTGTCCGATGAACATCGTCCCACTGTTTCCATAAAGAACTTTAAATCGGACTCATCTGACCATAGAACAGTGTTCCATTTTGCCACACTCCATTTTAAAATACCCCTGACCAGTGCAAAGGGCTGAGCTTTTGGAGCTTGCTTAGAAATGGCTTCCTCTTGCACGTGAGTTTCAGCTGGCAACGGTGGGATTGTGTTCACTGACAATGCTTTCCCGGAAGTAATCCCAGCCCATTCTGTGATTTCCCTTGACAGGGCATTCCTGTTTGAGGTGCAGTGACGTTTAAGGGCCCGGAGATCACGAGCATCCAGTAGAGTTTTACGCCCTTGACCCTTACACACAGCGCTTGTTCCAGATTTTCTGAATCTTTTGATGATGTTATGTATGGTTGATAATGATAACTTTAAAAATCTTTGCTATTTTACTCTGGGTAACACCCATCCTGGTATTGCTGCACTATCTTTCTGCACAACAAAAGGGGGAATTGGGGATCCTCTTACCATCTGGCTTCAGAGAGACACTGACACTCGAGTAGCTCTTTTTATACCCAATCAATGTGTCAATTCACCTAATTAGAGTTGATTGGTTTTTCCCCGCTGTTCGTTATATGCTCAATGTCATTTTTTCAGCCACAATTGCTACTTGTCCCAACTTTTTGGCATTTGTTAAAACACTGTGAAATTTTGAATCAACATTTTCCTTTCAAATGTTACATTTTTCTCAGATAAAACCTTTGATCTGTGATTTGTTTCTATTCTGAATATAATATTAGATGTTGGCACCTCCAGTTTTTATTCACAATTTGTTTAGTGTCCCAACTTTTTTGGAATTGAGGTTGTATAACAAACTGGCTACCATAGGGCGTAGTGGGGTTCCATCACAGGCTCCGTCATTTGCACAGAAAAATAGTGTTGCATGGGGGCGCTATTTTTTCTGTAACTTCTGACAATATCTGTGACAAAACCTCTGACACATTAGTGAACCGGGACTAAATGGAAACATTCCCCTCCCAAACTTGGGCAGAGCTATTTTTTCTCACAGCTGAGGGTTGGCTACAATTACCCATACTAAATAATCCCCTCTAATGTAAACAGCTTGGTCTCCAGACTGGTACTACTGCGCCGATACATTGTAGCAGACTATCAGAACAGGAAAGAGATTGTGTTGCAGATGTATTTAGCTCACAGAGGACTGTTTACATTGGATACAACAAAACTTCAGCTGTCAGAAGTGCTGTATCTCTACGGGTTTGTAGCCTCTGGATGTAAATAGGGCTGCTTTCATTCACTGACAGCAAGCTTTAGAATCCAGATGGATACAACTATACGAATACATTTACGCAAACTATCACAACTGAAAATCGGTTGTGGTGCTGATGTACTTAGCTCTCAGAGGATTGTCTAGATCGGATACAACAAACTCTCAATAGATTTTTTTAGCTTCGGATGCTTCAGTTCATTGACAGTAATCAATTAGAATCCAGACTGGTACATTGTAGCAATCTATTACAACAGGGGAGAGACTGTGATGGTGATGTAGTTAGCTCACAGAGGATTGTCTAGTACAACCTTCAGCTGTCAGAGGTGCCAGCTCTCTACATGCAAGAGGAATCCTTCAATTCAGTGACAACAAGCAGTAATTTTAGGATCCAGACTCATTCAACTGTAATAATACACTGAAGCAAACTATCACAACAGTAGGGATTGTGCTGCTGATGTACTTAGCTCTCAGAGGATTGTCTAGATTGGATATAACCCCCAGCTGTCAGTATTGCTCTCTACAGCCTCTGTCTATAAAGAGGGCTGCTTCAATTCAGTGACAGCAAGCAGCAATTTTAGAATGCAGAGCAATAAGCGGCAGAACCCTGCATTATCCGCCAATTAGCTCCTTATATGAAGCACCTACTATTTCTTCCCCCAGCTGCCCTCTGTCCCCATGTGACGCTGACATACCAAAGTTAAAGTAGGCGATGCACAGGCCGGTCACCGAGTTGAACAGATGGATGTGAGACGGTTGCTTCTTAAAAAGGAAGTATCTCTGAAATAAGGCCAAGGGGTAACCTGAGGAAAGAGGAAGAAATAAGACATATGGCATTAGAGATCCTGCCCGGGAGATGCCCCCCTACACCCGTCCACCAGTCTCCGGGGAGGCCGCGCAATGTCCCCCTCTTCCGCTATGTATTGTGATCAGGGCTCCAACAGGTGGAGCAGATCTGGAGATCCAGTCACTTTCCCAGCTGACAGCAGTGATCCCCTAGCTGGGGCTCTGCACAGCAGCTGCCAGGGAATGCTGGGAGTTGTAGTTCTACAACAGGTGGAGAGCCACAGGTCGGGGATCACTGTGATCATCAGGAGGTTTACGGGATCCACCAGGGGGGTCATATGACTACAGGTGGCCGGACTGGCACATCGCAGACCAGTGATCGCCATGACCTCCACAGCGCAGTCATTCATACACATAGCATCGCTCCCCCATTCGAAACTGAATGATCCCCATATACACAGTATACAGTAAAGCCCCCCAAAACATGTGCACCCATCCTCCCCTCCTGAGCCACCACATACTCCCATAACTCCCCCCTCCCTCACAGATCACCTGTTTGCTCTGACAGAACTGTCCGTCACCACAGCCCCGGACAGGTCCCCCCCCTTGGGACACGCTACCCAGCCCCTTCACGTCACCCTTCAAGGGGCTCTCCATATTTAACCCCTTCGTCCCCACGTTCGCCCCTTAAACTTCTGCGTCCAAAAAAATTCTCACCGCTTAAAATAGAAAGGATAAGTCTCAGCGCCGCTTCCGAAGCCCCCAGCGCCTCCGCTGCCCCATGCAGCAAAGACCCCGAGGCCGCCGCCATCTTTCAGCTCCCCGCCGGCCCTCACTGGACCGAGCAGCCCCCACTAACAGGCCCCGCCCAAGGCGGAGAACACACAACGGCTGTCCACGCCCCCTCGAGCGAGGATTGGCCGTGTGACATGAGGAGCACTTTGTGGGCGTGGCTTAGGAGGCCGTTACTTGGCCAATGTCACCTGGTGGCGGGGCTCGGGAAGTAGTAGAGGGACAATGGGCGTGGCCGGCAGCTGATTGGACGTGTCACGGGAGGGGGTTACTAGCGGTCACTGCGTGGAGCCCGGGGACAAGGGTCACGTGATGTCACATCTAGGGGAAAGGTCAGCTGACTAGTGAGCTGCTGCACCTGTGCATTAGAAAGGTTATTATAGGGGTCTATTATAGCGTGTTCATAAACCACACCCTTCACCACCCAAACTGCTCCCTCCACAACAACAGCTGGAAATACGGTCTAATGCTCCTCGCCGTGTGTCAAGTCTTCTAGAGTTGAGCCATTCTTAATAAAATCAGTTCTTGGGAAAGCTGGGTGATAACCAACATGGCCACTGATACAGTGGTAACAAGTGCTGGCATCCAACTTTCTTGCATTACACATACACGTTGTGTCATGTGACCCACAGACAATCTAGTTGGAATGCACATGTCGGATAATCACAATACCTTAGTAGGTAACCAAGGAGTTAAAGGGGTTGTCTCACTACAAGGATTGCTTTTTATGAAAAGATCTTGCAAAAACAAGTCCCTGTGTAATATGTGTCCAATAACAGTGTCCTACCTATTCCAAGATATTCCTTCTTGTATGGGCTTCATCAGCACCTCAGGTCCCTATAGCTACAGACCTGGTTGATCTCTCCTGATAGACTGCCAGCACTGGTTGCTATAGCTACAGACCTGGTTGATCTCTCCTGATAGACTGCCAGCACTGGTTGCTATAGCTACAGACCTGGTTGATTTTTCCTTATAGACTGCCAGCACTGGTTGCTATAGCTACAGACCTGGTTGATCTCTCCTGATAGACTGCCAGTGCTATTCGCTATAGCTACAGACCTGGTTGATCTCTCCTGATAGACTGCCAGTGCTGGTCGCTATAGCTACAGACCTGGTTGATCTCTCCTGGGAGACTGCCAGTGCTGGTTGCTATAGCTACAGACCTGGTTGATCTCTCCTGATAGACTGCCAGCACTGGTTGCTATAGCTACAGACCTGGTTGATCTCTCCTGATAGACTGCCAGCACTGGTTGCTACAGCTACAGACCTGATTAATCTCTCCTGATAGACTGCCAGTGCTGGTCGCTATAGCTTCAGACCTGGTTGATCTCTCCTGATAGACTGCCAGCACTGGTTGCTGTAGCTACAGACCTGGTGTCCTCATCAGCTCATCACTGCAGGCCAGTAGAAGCCAGAAAACAGGACTGAGGTAAGATGAATTGATATAGTGAGACAAACCCTTTAACTACTGTTATGGCCGCCATGTTGGTTTTCACACAGCTTTCCCAGACACAGATCCTCAGAGCAGCAGAAGGAGTCCCGATAGTTCTGAATGCGCCCTACATGCTGCCATATGATGTCTTCGTACATTCCCCAAGTACCGAAAACTTCTGTCCTAGAAGGAGTGCTTCATAGGGCTATGTTCACATGGCTGTTTCTCAGTGCTGAATCAGTAGGAAATCCGGGTCTAGAAACTGTGCTAGTAAGCATGGTTTTTAGATGTAGATTTGCAATTTTTCTCACTACAAAGATTAGCTTTCAAAATGTAGGGACAGGTAAATGAAGACTTTTTCTAAATATATTGGTCTTTTGATTTTTTAGTGATGAGATAAGAGATATTTTATCTGCTGTGAGTGCATACAAGTTTCCCCGGTTCCGACCATATCTGTGCTTCCTGATTAGACAGAGAACAGGTAGTGACGTCATAATGGTCGGAGATCACTCTAGAGAAGACTCATTGGGCGACATGTACGATTTAATGTGCATAATATTAGTCTAGAATGAGCCTGATTTATTACTCTACTGCGGGTTATAAATCAGGCTCATTCTAGCGCTTTATATGACACTTCTGGCTTAGGAAAACCACTTTGAAAGTGCTCTACCTGTTTCAGCAGTAATGCGCCTAGAAATGCCGTAGCGAAGCTATAAATCTATAGCTTCGTACAGTTCTAGTGCGCCCCGTCTTCTGCACGCACCCCGAGATCGGGGGCATTACAAAGTGCCGCTTGTGCTTTGTAATGCGCAAGATATTGGCGTACGGGCCATTTAAAAATGTAGCAAATTGGGCTGCGCTAGATGTCGGACTTAAAAGACACAAGATATCTGGCGCAGTTCATACATATCGCCCATTATCTCTAAAGGTATGTCCACACAGGGTATAGCGGTGCGCACCTGTGCACGCCACTATCCGCTGGCTGTTTGAAAGTACACACTGGCCAGCACGTACTTCCCACAGCGCTCCCATTGACTTTCACTTTCCCCGGTGATGTCACTTCTTTCTCCCAGCACTCAGTGAGTGCTATGATTTTACCGTATTTGCGTATATACGCCATATGAACATCCCCTAACAAGATTAGCTTTTGTTTATAGATAAACAATTGTTTTCACTCCTCTGAGCACCTGTATTTAAAGAAGCTAAATATGCTAATCACTGCTATAAAACCACCCACAGCCTGACAAAAACAAAGTGAGTGTAAAGCTGCTTGTGACAAAGTGAAACAACATGGTGAAAAAATCCCTTTAATTTAGAGCTGGATTTTAGCAGGGCCTTAAAGGGAATGCATTGCTTCTTTAGTTTGGCTGATTCACACTGCTCTCAGCTTCTCAACTCTAGAAATGCAGGGGCGTTTCTTCCCCTCCCAGTTGGGTGACATCATCCCCCCTTCACTGTGCATGCTGGCTCCCGAGTCTCCCCCACCCCCCCCTCTTTCTGAGTCCACATGTCACTGTATCTCTCCCTATCAGTCTTATTTTGTAAGAGCTGTATACATACCACAGGCTGCATTCAATCTAGACTGAGCACTGATCTCTTCTTCTCTCACAGCTGGAGATTTGTTACAGCTTTCTATGAACAGCACAGATCTCCCTTCTATGCAGGAGAGGCAGGGATCGACACACAATTGTGCTGTTTTCTGATTATAGAAGCCCTGCAGTGTTATTCTGTTTCTTCTGGCTGTGCAGAGTGAAAATGTGCCGGTCCCTTACTTTGCGTGAAAGGCAGGAATGCAAGCTCTGTGAATACTGCGACCGGGTGCTGAACAGAATGTAAATGAGCTCTCATCTAGTGAAATGCAAGGAGGAGGGATCCGACCAGGACTGGTAAACAGAAACAGAAGATAAGGAAAACTGTGATAACAAGACAGCTTTGCTAATGACATCTAATTGCAAAGTTGCTTGTATTCACTGTCCCCTTATTCTGAAGACCATTTAATGAAATGATACAACCCCTTTAATTATGGGGGAAAGAAATGTACAGGGCCCTATCCAAGCACATGACATTACAACAGACCACGCCTTTAACCACAACCAAATATTGCTTCACGTCAGTCCACAACTCAGCCACCTATGTCCCTGTTAAGCTATGTTCACATGATGTACTGCGGCGCGTATTGTATGCACCGCAGTACATCATATCTTTCGGGAGCTCATGCTGATACGCGCGTACTCCAGCAGCGCGGGGGGGCATTGTGCATAGGGGTATTGTACGAGCGGGGAGCGGAAGTGGAATCCATAGTTCTCTATGAAAACTATGGATTACTGTAATTTCGGCGCGCATCTCGCCCGTATTAGAGTGTAAATACACGGTGAAATGCGCGCTGAAACTAGGAGTTTCCACACGCATATGACACAAAGCTACAAAAGAGCCGAAAGCTTTGTGTATATTGTTTCGTGGTTCCTCAAGTATAGAATGTTCCGGAATAGTGTTTTGTTTGAGTTTTGTGTTTGACCACTTCAAACTGACCCAAATTTTGCCAGCGATCGCGTTAAAAACATGTGACCAATCAACAGCCTTTTACCAAACGGGAAAAGGAGACGGAAGCGCAACACTACTCCTGGCCAACAGAAGAGAGTCTTGTACTGTAATTGGTTCCAGAGGTTTGTTAATAGAAATCTGCACATACTGAATTACACATGGTTTTAAGATGAAGCGTGTCCCAATCTTTATCGCCACCATCTTCTTCTACCACAGTCTACAAGATCAATGGGGCAGTTTTATCAATAGTGTCTTACTTTTAGACAGTGTAAAGTTAGACTAGACAGTTTTATAATGCGCCGCATTTATCATAGTATTGATAAATCTGGTGCAGGTTAGAACTGTCTAGTCTAACTTTGTACCACAATTAAGTTGTCTTACTTTCACACCAGAAACGAAGACAAAATCTGGGCGCATTTTTTGTCGCACTTAAACCACGCCCCTTTCACACAAAACCACGCCCTTTACGAGGACACGCCCCTTTTGACGGACGCAGAAGCGTCTGAAACTGTCTAAAACACATAGTACTGTAAATGTGGCGAAAAGCTGGTTTCTGGTGCAAATGGAGCCAGAATTCTGGTGCAACTGCTTTGATAAATCTGCCCCAATGAGTTTATAAATCAGTCAGATTACGAGGAAATCAGTGCTGATTACATTCAGCAGGTGTCACCTGCCCCATCTCTGATGCCACATTGGCTGAAAGTTCTTCATCCTTTAATCGTCATTTCTAAGGGACTTTGGCCAGCAACATTGCATGACTTACACCTCTAGTTTTCCTCTTATAGGACATGTTTACATGGGAAGTGTACAAAAAGCCATGGACTCTGATGGCACTGAAAGTGTTTATCAGGAAATTTAGACTTTGGCTCCCAATATGTTGGTTAAAACCTTCCATAACATGAATCCAGCTTGTATGGATGGTAATGGTGGTAATGGCCCATGCTTGAATGCTACTGGTGAACACTTGCTATGATCTCCTCATGTTTTTCATAGACCAGAATATGTCAAATTTCACTAAATTTTTATAAATTATTTTAAAGTTATAAGAAAAACTTTGGGGCCAATAGCGAGTGCAACATCCTGTATATCAGACCACACCTGTAAGAGTGATATGCAGTTTTATTAAGTGATCCAGATTTATTCTACACCATTAAAAGATGTCATTTATTTTAAATAGTAAAAAGCATAAAAAAATAATAAAAATAATGAAACACTTCAACCACTAACACGTTATATATTAATCTCATACCCACACTTTCCACATAAATCCAGTATTAGTATTATTTACAACCAAAAGGAAATACACATCAAATCATTCCTCTACCCAGAGGAGTAACTAGAAATTGTAGGGCCTATAGCAAAATTAGATGGGCCCCAACCACCCAGTGAAAGGAAAGTAAACCAGCAGTATTACTAACAATAATTTAAGATAAGGATAATCATACCCTATAACACATAGCAGTGCTAGAAAGCAGAAAGCCACCACCTTGCTGTTTCTTAAAATAAGGTTCTATACTGGGTGCCCTCAACCTCTGGGCTCCAAAGCAGCTTATATGGCCTCTATGGGTACAGTTACACCTATACCTCCACCTATCATATCACAGAACACCTACCCAGGGCCGCCAATAGGGGGGTACAGCCAGTACTCCCGTACCGGGCCCTGCCAGGCTATGAAGCAAGGGAGGGCCCGCCGCCGTCGGCAGGTACCGCCCCCTTTCTTAATGATAATGGTAGAGAGAAGAGGCCGCAGAAGATGTATCCCCCGACTGCGCCGCTACTGGGGCCCGGCGCTGCTGGGGAGAAGTGGAGGGGCCCAGCGCTGCTGGGGAGGAATGGAGGGGCCCGGCGCTGCGAGTCACGCTGCGTGCCATAGTGATCTGTTTCTTTGACTGTCTTTAACTTACTAGTACTTCAGCGCGCAGCAGCTCGTGACTAAGCAGCCAGACGGCCCCTCCTCCTTCCTCGCAGAAGAGCAGCCATTTGAATCAGTGAGGCCCGCCCACGGCCCGAGGAAGGAGGAGGGGCCACCCGGCTGCTCAGTCACGAGTTGCTGCGCGCTGAAGAGCTAGTAAGTTAAAGACAGTCAAAGAAACAGATCACTATGGCGCGCAGCGTGAGTCGCTGCGCCGGGCCCCTCCATTCCTCCCGAGCAGTGCCGGGCCCCTCCACTCCTCCTCAGCAGTTCTGGGCCCCTCCACTCCCCCTCAGTAGTGCCGGGCCCCTCCATTCCTCCCCAGCAGTGCCGGGATCCTCCATTCCTCCCCAGCAGCACCGGGCTCCTCCACTCCCCTCAGTAGTGCCGGGCCCCTCCCCAGTCCTGAGAGGGTTCCCATAAGGCTCCTGTTGGTTGGGGGGCCCCCATAAGGCCCCTAAATGTTGTGGGGTCCCCATAAGGCCCCTAAATGTTGTGGGGGCCCCATTCAAGGCCCCTAAATGTTGTGGGGCCCCTATAAGTCCCCACAGGACTGTGGAGGGGCCCAGCACTACTGAGGGGGATTGGAGGGGCCCGGCACTACTGAGGGGGAGTGGAGGGGCCCAGAACTGCTGAGGAGGAGTGGAGGGGCCCGGCGCTGCTGAGGAGGCCTTGAATGAGGCCCTAACTGTTGTGGGGGCCCCATTCAAGGTCCCTAAATGTTGTGGGGCTCCCATAAGTCCCCTGAATGTTGTGGGGCCCCATTCAAGGCCCCTGAATGTTGTGGGGACTCCACTCAAGTTTCCGTCATGTGGGGCCAAACTCGAGTTCTCCCTCTACTTATGAGGACCTTCTACCTGGTTACATACCTATGGGGACCCACTATCTACTTACTTATGGGGGTCCTTATAAATCTAAATACCAGGGCACCAAAGGGGTAATTATTACTATTTGGGGAACTATGGATGGGGAGTTTGTTCATAGGGAGATGTGTACAGGTGGGATTGTGAGTCTCAGGTGTTTGTGTTGTGAATTCTGCAGGGACGGGTGGTGTCCAGGAGAAGTCCTCATGGTGGCCTGGACCGGATGGAGAAGAAAAGGGAAAGTGAACGACTTATCAGACGACGTCACCTGTGAGTCACTAAATGTAACTGTACTGTGTGAACTTCTACCACTATGGGCCACATGTATGAAAACTGTCTAGGTGTAAGACTTTCTTTGTTCTCCATAGCAACCAATCAGAGCGCCCCTTTATATTGCTCTGAAAAAATCTAAGGGGAACTCTGATTGGTTGCTATGAGCAACAAAGAAAGGCTTATACCTAGACAGTTTTCATACATGTCCCGCTATATGGTCATTGAATGGTGGTAATATTTGGAGTTATGTGGTGATGATGTGGCGGTATTATTTGGTCTTTGTATATTGTGGTTATATTGGTAATATAGGCCTAAGTATGCTGGTTTGGTCAGTAACATCATAGTGATATTAGTCACCATACGTAGTGATATGTGGTGGTATTATTTGGTCTTTGTATGTTGATTGGTTATATTGGTCTGACTATACTGGTTTGGTCTACAACATTGTAGTGGTATTAGTCACTATATGGTAGTGATATGTGGTGGTATTATTCGGTCTGTGTATATTGTTGGATTATATTGGACTGGGTGTACTGGTTTGCTCAGTAACAGTGGTGACACACGTTGATCATGCAGTGTTATTTGCTGGCCCTTGCATACGTACCCATTACTGCAATATAGATAAACTGTAAGTTGAGAATTCAACAACTACTAAATCCAAAGACTATGGCGCAATTCCATTTTTTTTTTCTGGAGGGGGTTGACAGTGGTTGCTGGGTGTGGTTGTTAGGGGCGGAGCGATGGGGGTTGACAGGAGGCGGAGTTGACAGGGGGCAGGGCTGACAGGGGCCGGGGTTGACAGGGGGCCCAGGTGCTTTAGCTGTAGGGGGCCCCGAAATTTCTGACGGCAGGCCTGCACCTACCGTATACACCTTTATACTTACCAACACAAAACAAAAATCTATGGTGCCAGTAATCGACCATCACAGGCCAGACTACATGACACCGTTCAAACTAGAGAAGTGTGAGCTGGAAGATATCTACATATATACTGCAAAGCTGCACTCATGCACTCATTGTGTTGCTGGAGGAGTGACTGTGTACATACATTACTTATCGTGTACTGATCCTAAGTTACAGCCTGTATTTTATCTAGAACTGCACTCACTTTAATGCTAGTAGAGTCACTGGATACATACATCACATTACTTAACCTGTTGTGCTCCTGAGTTATATTAAACTCCAGAGCTGCATTGAATATTCTGCTGGGGTGTTCATAACTAATATTACTTTTCCTGTACTGATTCTGATTATATCCTATATTATACTTCAGAGCTGCACTTGCTATTCTGCTGGTGAAGTCACTGTGTACATACATCACATTACTTATCCTGTAGTGATCATGAGTTACCGGATGTATTATACTCTAGAGCTGCAAACACTCTAGGACCTATGGAGTCACTGTGTACATACATTACAAGACTCATCCTGTATTGATCCTAAGTTACATTCTGTATTATAATTCACGGTTGCACTCACTATTCTGCTGGTGGAGTCACAGTGTGCATACATTACTTATCCTATACTGACCCTGAGTTACATCCAACATTAAACTCCAGAGCTGCACTCAACATTCTGCTGGTGTAGTCACTGTGTTCATAAATAATATTACTTTTCCTGTAATAATTCTGATTACATCCTACGTTATACTCCACAGCTGCGCTCACTATTCTGCTGGTGAAGTCACTATGTAAATGCATTTGCATTACTTATCTTGTACTGATACTGAATTACAGTCTGTATTATACTCCACAGCTGCGCTCACAGTTCTGAGAATTATAACAAAAAAGTTTAGGAAGCTTTTTTTTGGACACCTCTCTACGGGCGCGTTCTCACTGTCCTGTTTTGTGGGCGTCCCCGCGGCCACGTGGGGAGGGGGCGGCTTTTCTCCGCGATGAGCGGAGAAAAGCCGTCCCCCTTCACATTGGCCTGCACATATTCCGTCCGAAAACCGGACGGAAGAATGTGCAGGTACAGTGTTTTGCGGCCGGACCGTGGGCGGAAAAACCGCCGGACGGAAAACCAGTGCAGTGGGGACTGCTGCATGGGTTTTCCATAGAGCACCATTGTGCTAATTTTCGGCCGGTTATTCCGGTGGTCTGAAAAACCGCAAACTGGCTGAAAAACCGGCCGAAAACCCGTGCCCTGGGGACATGCTCTAACAGGTCAGTTGAGCTCTTATAGTTTCGCTACTTCAGAGGGAGTCTGGGGCTAGAAAGGTCAGACTGTGATTGAGGTTGGATTGCTCTGGTTGATGATCCAGCTGTGAAAAAAAACGTCACCCTGAAGGGAACCAGGATGGGGTGAGCAGTACTACTGGCAAAAGTAGACAGATCTGCCATTCAGGAATGTGGAAAAGCTGGGTGACCCTCTCTGTGGGAGCCATAAAGACAGTTATAAAAGTTGCCATGTCACTCAAATAATCTCGTTTCTGCATCCATTTTTCTCTTTAGTGAGCTGCTCCAACCCGTAAAAGCTGTGGAAGTCCTCATCCATCTGTGTGAGGCAGCGCTTGTCCCAGCTAAACCATAGGACATGAAAGACCTGACGAGAGTGCTAAGTACAACAAGAAGTAATTTGTCATCCGAGCCTGGAATGTGTGAGGTGTTCTCACACCTATTTAGGTCACAGCAGATCATCAGGTACAATCCAGTGACTATGAATGGTAATGTGTGTAAAGAGAAGGATAATATGGCTGCACGTTGGTAACGTCCATTATTCCGGCATAATAATAATCTTTATTTATATAGCGCCAACATATTCTGCTTAAATATGAGTCACAAGAACAAGAGACAAGTAGGAGAACATCCTTCAACTTTAAACATTCACGAGTGTCTGGTAATCCACAATATTTGATCATTTGGCACTTTTTAAGCATAGATTAAGTAAATATCTACATTTTCAATCCTTATGCCTAACTTATTTATAGAGCAAAGATCCAATCACAATAGTGCATGTAAACTCAATCAAAAACTCAAACTTGATCACACAACAAAATGAATAAATAACCCAGCCCAGACCCCCCTAAGTAATGCAAACCCTAGAACCAACCTCCTAAACACAGACCCCAGACCAGACCTGCTGAATATACAGACCACACACAAGACCCCCTAAATGCAGTCTGCTAAAATACAGTCCCCAGACCAGAGCCTGGACCCCACACTGACCCTCTAATTACAGACTCCTTACTAGATCATCTAAATACAGATTCCAGAATAGACCACCTTAATACAGACTCCAGACCAGACCATCTAAACACAGATTTCAGCATAGACCACCTTAATATAGACTCCAGACTAGACCATCTAAATACAGATTCCAGAATAGACCACCTTAATACAGACTTCATGTAACGAATGCAGGTAGTGGATCCGCTGGACCACCGCAAGCGATGGTGTAAGCCGTACCAGGGGGCGGAATCTAAGTAGAACCCGGTTTTTCACCAGGGGCCCTCGCAAAGCGGGATGGACTTGCTGCGGCGGAGAACTACCGGGTCGTCCCACTGGCGTGACTTGCTTGCGTGGCAGCCAAGGCAGTACTGGTACAAAATCGTGAGACGTAGGCAAGTCGGGGACAGGCAAAGGTCAGGGCAGGCGGAAAACGGTTTCGTGGTCAAGACATTTGGAGCGAAGACTTTCGGCAACACGGAAGTCAGGAAACAAGGCAGAAGAAGCTTTCTTCTGAAGGCAGTAACGCACTAAAGACCCGGGCAAAGGTGACCCGGAAGGAAGGGGGTTAAATAGGGTCCACCTGCCAGCCTTAACCAATAATGGGCGTACTGCCCCTTTAAATCCTGGAGACCCGGGGCGCGCGCCTAAGGCGCAGGCACCCCCGCTCCGGCCGCCAGGAGAACGGGAGGAACCGGGAGCGCGGAAAGGTAAGAGGGCAGCCGGACCCGACCCGCGGGACCGGCAGCGCCGCCGGACCCCGGCGGGGTGGCCGCACGAGTGCGCCCGCAGCCCGGCGAGGGGCTGCGGGACCACTCGTGACAGTACCCCCCCCCCCCCCCCCCAGGCCTCCTCCTCTTTCCGGTTCGGAGGAACCGCAATATGAGACCGCGGTCCAGGATGTTTTCCACAGGTTCCCATGATCCCCTCCTCCGGACCGAACCCCTCCCAATCAACCAAGAATTGCCGTTTGCCCCTAACCGACCTCATAGCCAAGTTTCTCTTTGACCGAAAAATATGTTGGAGGCTACAGACTCAGGAGAGGGAGGGACAACTCTTCTGGAGAAGCGGTTCAACACGACGGGCTTCAGGAGGGATACGTGAAAAGAATTAGGGATCCGCATGGTGGGTGGGAGTCGGAGCTTATAAGATACTGGATTAATTCGGCTCAGGATTTCAAAGGGCCCCAGGAAGCGTGGACCCAGCTTGTAGCTGGGGATTTTCAACCTGACATATTTGGCGGACAGCCAGACTTTGTCTCCGGGGGTAAAGATTGGAGCTGGTCTCCTCTTTTTGTCCGCCTGGGCCTTCATACGGCACAGCACGCTGCAGGGACTGACGAGTCTGCCTCCAGATGCCAGATAAGTCGTGGACCAAGGCATCTACAGAGGGCACCTCGGAGGAGGAGGGCAGAGGGAGAGGGGGGCGGGGATGCCGACCATATACAATAAAAAAGGGAGACGCGCCCGAAGCCCCAGAATCCAGTGAGTTGTATGAGAATTCGGCCCAGGGTAGGAGGTCGGCCCAATCATCCTGGCGAGCAGAAACAAAATGACTTTAAGTAACTGCCCAGGGGTCTGATTGACTCTCTCTACCTGGCCGTTAGATTGCGGATGGTAGGATGAAGAAAAGTCTAACATCACCTGCGTGACAGAATAGGTGCGGAAGCAAAGGCCGACTTCAAATCTGAGAAGGCTCTTTCGGCCGCCGGTGGCCAACACTTGGGATTAGCCTTTTTCCTGGTGAGGGCCACAATAGGAGCCACCAGAGTAGAGAAATGAGGTATAAACTGTCCGATAATAATTCGCAAAGCCCAAAAAAAACGTTAAAATGGCTCGAAGTCCAACAGTCGTGGCCATTGCAGGATAGCAGACAGTTTAAGGGATCCATTTGTAGACCTCGGTCAGAGACGATGTAACCGAGGAAAGGCAGACTGGTTTGGTGGAACACACACTTCTCTAATTTGGCGTACAGGCGGTTGCTGCGAAGGCGTTGCAGGACTAGGCGTACCTGTGATAGATGGGTCCGGAGGTCAGGGGAGAAAACCAGGATGTCGTCCAGGTAAACGATGACACAGGTGTAGAGCAGGTCCCTGAAGATGTCGTTTACGAACTCCTGAAAGACCGCGGGGGCATTGCACAGCCCGAATGGCATTACCAGATACTCAAAATGGGCCGTCGCGGGTATTGAACCAGTCTTCCACTCATCTCCCTCACGGATTCTGATGAGATTGAAATGCCCCGCGCAGGTCCAATTTGGAGAACACCTTGGCTCCCTGTAACGGTCAAAGAGTTCCGTAATTAGTGGCAACGGGTACCGGTTTTTCACGGTAATCTGGTTCAGACCCCGGTAGTCGATGCAAGGACGGAGAGAACCATCCTTCTTCTGTACGAAGAAAAACCCGGCTCCGGCAGGTGATGAGGACTTGCGAATAAAACCCTTTTGCATTTTTCTCCCGGATATAGTCCGACATGGCCTGAGTCTCTGGTCTGGACAACGGTAAACTCTGCCCCAGGAGGACTGGCCCCAGGAAGGAGGTCAATGGACAGCCCATAGGCGATGAGGAGGAAGGGATTCGGCCTGTTTCTCCGAAAAGACGTCCGCGTAGTCCCGGTATTCTGCGGGAAGACCTGGCAGGGCCCTGAAAGACTGATGAGGAGGAGTAGCCCGGACTGGCTGCGGAACTGAGAGACAGCGATTCTGGCAGTTGGAACCCCAAACGTAGAACCTCCCCGGTCCTCCCAGTTAAGGGTCGGGGCATGGAGCTGCAGCCACGGAAGACCCAAGAGGATCGCTGAGGACGACCGAGGGAGGACATAGAAGGTGATCTTCTCCTTGTGTAAAGCCCCATGGCGGGGGGACAATGGCTTGGTTACGTGCCGAATGGCCTCACTAAAAAAGCTCGCCACTCACGGAGGATGTCACCAGGGGCTTCTCCAGACGGGTCACCGAAGGCGATACTGGGACCACCAGGGCGGCGTGAATAAAGTTCCCGGCGGATCCAGAGTCCCCGAAATGCGGTACCCGAAAAGTGAGGTCCGGCCCCAGACGAGACCTCAACCTCCATAGTAAGGCGTGGAGAGGGAAGTGTTCACACCTAGGGAAATCCTCTCCGACATAACCTAGGTGCGGGCGTTTTCCCTCCGCTGAGGGCGAAGCGGGCAACCATTGCAAAATGATCCGAGCTGGCACAGTAAAGGCACAATTTCCCCTGCCCGAGGCGGGGCAGCTTTCCCGTTTCGGACAGATGTGCCCGGTCCCCCTGCATGGGTCTTCACTGGTAGGGATCAGAAGTGGCAGCTGTGGTCTTTTGAAGACCGGAGCCAGGCGAGGCAGACGGCGTGGTCGGACGAGATCACGTTCCTGGCGAAGTTCCTCTTGCCGCTCGGCGAAGCGAACATCGATCCGAGTAGCTAGGTGATCAGCTCGCTGAGGGAGGGCGGGATCTCTCTAAGCCGCTAGGGCGTCCCCTTAAACTCTGCCAGACAAAACCCTTTTTGAAAGTGGCACATAGTGCGGCGTCGTTCCAGGTTTAGCTCTGATGCCATGGTCCGAAAACGAACTGCGTAGGTCGCCGACCGAGGGGTCACCCTGGCGAAGATTCGGTAGCGGTCTCTGCAGAGGATGCCCGCGCCGGCTCTTCAAAGACACTGCGGAACTCTGAGAGGAAAGCCTGTAGGGTTTCCCTCATCCCCCGGATCGCCCCGGTCCCAGAGAGGGGGGGCCCAAGCTAGAGCATCCCCGGACAGCAGACTGACCACGAAGGGGCCCCCTTAGAACGTCAGTGGGGAATTTTACCAGCCAACAACTCAACGTGCATCGAGCACGGGTAATAAATCCCCTGCAAAGTTTTGGAGTCCCCATCAAACTTGTCAGGTAGTGTAAAACGTAGCCGAGAAGTCCCGGTGCTGGCGAGGTGCCCCCACAAAGGAGGAGGAGTCGTCGGCTGTTGGTTAGCCAGGAGCTGCTGCATCATGGCGGACAACTGGTTCACTGCTGGGCTTGTTGCGCTAGTTGATGTGACTGCTGAGCCACTATCGCCGTGAGATCCGGTTCACTGGGCAAGGTACCTTTGGGGGGATCCATGAACGGATCTTACTGTAACGAATGCAGGTAGTGGATCCGCTGGACCACCGCAAAACGATGGTGTAAGCCGTACCCGGGGGCGGAATCTACGTTGACCCCGGTTTTCACCAGAGCCCGCCGCAAAGCGGTATGTACTTGCTGCGGCGGAGAACTACCAGGTCGTCCCACTGGCGTGACTTGCTTGCGGTGGCAGCCAAGGCAGTACGTGGTACAAAATCGGAGACATAGGCAAAAATCGGGGGCAGGCAAAGGTCAGGGCAGGCGGCAACGGTTCGTGGTCAAGACACTGGAGCGAAGACGGTTCGGTAAAACGGAAGTCAGGAAACAAGGCAAAGAAGCTTTCTCTGAAGGCAGTAACCCCACTAAAGATCCGGCAAAGGTGACCCGGAAGGAAGGGGGTTAAATAGGGTCACCGCCAGCCTTAACCAATAATGGGCGTACTGCCCCCTTTTAAAAATCCTGGAGAGCCGCGCGCGGGCCCCGCGCCGTTCCGGCCGGGCCAGGAGAACGGGAGGACCGGGAGCGCGGAGAGGTAAGTGGGCAGCCGGGACCCGACCCGCGGGACCGGCAGGGGCCGCCGGTCCCTGGCGGGTGGCCGCACGAGTGTGCCCGCAGCCCGGGCGAGGGGCTGCGGGACCACTCGTGACACTTCAGACTAGACCATCAAAATACAGACCGCAGACTAAACCATCAAAATACAGACCGCAGACTAAACCCTCTAAATACAG
The DNA here is from genome assembly GCA_025379985.1 of Phyllomedusa bahiana. Classification (NCBI taxonomy): domain Eukaryota; kingdom Metazoa; phylum Chordata; class Amphibia; order Anura; family Hylidae; genus Phyllomedusa; species Phyllomedusa bahiana. The sequence continues at coordinate 246,589 of JAODAL010000247.1, forward strand.
ACTCCAGATTAGACCATCTAAATACAGATTCCAGAATAAACTACCTTAATACAGATTCCAGACTAGATCATCTAAATACAGGCTTCAGGCTAAACCAGACCTGGGCATTGTACGGCCCGTGGGCTGCATCTGGCATGCTAGCTAGCCGGATGCGACCCGTGGCCCGTATAGTTCTCAGGTCTGCTTTAGACCATATTAAGAATAGCGCTGACAGCCAGCCGTGGCAGGGTAGTGCTGAGAGGCCACAGTGGGCTGTCAGCGCTACTAATAATATGCCCAATATTAGAACTGGGCAGGGGCACGATGAAGTGAGCTCATCGCGCTGCTGCCTCACCTCGGCTGCATAGCCGTCATAGGCTGTGTGGCCGAGGAGCGTCCCAGTGCTGGCAGCTTGATGATGTCATGCCGCCAGTGTCGGCAGAAGAGGAAGACGCTAGGCCATGGCGATTACCTGCCTGAAGGGATCTGTCTATATACCTGCCTTACTGAGGGGAGCTATATATACCTGACTGAGGGTACATAACTATATACGTGACTGAGGGGGTATATCTATATACCTGCCTTACTGATGGGACCTGTATATACCTGCCTGAGGGGGTCTATCTGTATACCTGCCTTACTGAGGGGAGCTGTTTATACCTGCCTGAGGGAGGGCTATCTATATACCTGCCTAACTGAGGGGACCTGTATATACCTGCCTGAGGGGGTCTATCTGTATATCTGCCTTACTGAGAGGAGCTATTTATACCTGCCTGAGGGGCCTATCTATATACCTGCCTTACTGAGGGGAGCTATATATACCTGACTGAGGGCACATATCTATATACCTTCCTTACTGAGGGGAGCTATATATACCTGCCTGAGAGGTCCTATCAATATACCTGCCTTATTGAGGGGAGCTATATATACCTGACTGAGGGGACATATCTGTATACCTGCCTGACTAAGGGGACATATATCTAAATACCTAACTTAATGAGGGGATGTATCTATATACCTGCCTTACTGAGGAGAGCTATATATACTTGCCTTAGTAAGTTTCCACAAAAATAAACCCCCCAAAATTGTTTTCCCCGTTCACCCTATGTTTTATTTTTGTTAATTAGTCCGACCCTCTAAAACCATCCCACTTTCTCATGCGGCCCCATGGGAAAATGAGTTGCCCAGCACTGGGCTAAACCCTCTAAATACCGACTCCAGACAAGACCCCCTAAATCCTGCTTACTTACAGATGGTTTCCTAGGTTTAAAACAGCAGAAAAAAATTGTAACAACTATAGCAAAATAAAAATGGACCATAAGGGCATGTCCCAACGGCAGAGGACAAATACCAGTCGGTTTATCTGGTTTGTCTTGTTTTAGTGCCGTCCCCACAGCCATAGGGGGGGTGGCTTTTCTTTGCGATGAGCGGAGAAAAGCCCTCCCTCTTCACATTGATATGCACATATTCCGTCCGAAAACCGGACAGAAGAATGTGCATGTTCAATGTTGTTCGGGCAACCGGCGGTTTGAAAAAACAGAAAACCTGTACAGTGGGGACTGCTGCACGGGTTTTCCATAGAGCCCCATTGTGCTCGTTTGTGGCCGGCTTTTCAGACGGTTTGCAAAACCACAAACCATCTGAAAAACCGTCCGCAAACCCGTGCTGTGGGGACATGCCCTAAAACCCCTTGAGTAGAAGGCTTCTGATTTCTTTAAATTTATCCTGAATATCATGATAATATTATTTCACATAAATTCGGGACCATGTGCAGGAACATGATTAGCACCTAAATGCGCCAAAAGACGTATCAAGTGCAATGAAGTCTCTTGTACTAAAATTAATGTATGAAAATAAGCAGCAAAAAACAATCAAATGAAGAAAATGAACGGAAAAACGCATGAAATAACATGCATACATGTGCTGCGTAGATCGGGCAGTCCTGCCTTTGAGTGCTCGTTTCTGAGGGCCTGGGCGTTCTGAGGCAGGATGCGCTGGGCTCCGGGGCTGCGCCCCGCTGGCAGTGAACTGTTATGGAGCAGAACTACTGGGGTAGCAGACGTTCTAGCAGCTGCCCTGGGGCCCGGACCCTTAAGGGGTTGCCCCGGTAGCTACGCCCCTGTGTAGTACTGTTAGTCTGTGCTGAAGACATGGTCAAACAAGCAGAAGCTCAGGGCAAAGTTTGGTTATCATGGGTATCGGGCAAGAAGGCAGGAAGAATCTGGTCATCTTGTGCCCCTCGTTCTATGTTTATGGAGATAGTAGATCTTACAAATGAGGGCAGGAGCATTAATATTTTCAGCTGGCTCCCAAGATCTCTCTTCAGGACCAAAGCCTTCCAGTCCACAAAATAGAAAAGTTTACCTCTGAAATGTTTGAGGATTTTATTTGATCTCATAAACTATATCATGATGACAACACAGAAGAGGCCTTTTAAGCCCATAAGGGGTTTTCTCCCAAGGCTGTTTCGCTGAATCACAGGCAGCTTTCCACTCACTCTGTCTCCTCAGGCTGTTGGTGCTTCCATAGCAGTGATTAGCATATTCAGCTTCTAGCTCAGCCATTATACTGATTGTTATCTTCAGTCAACACAAGGTACTTGTGCTGTGAGGACTTAATACAATGCCTTTATCTGTACACAGAAGCTAATATTGATAGATATAATTATTTTTTTCTCCTGAGCTCAGTCCTGTCATTTCATCCATGGGGTGACGTCACTCCTTGCTCTCTGCTTCCTCAGCTAGTCAGATAACAGCGTTATATTCTGGTATGTAGGTTACCATAGACACCTGTGTGCACATAAAATGCTTCTTATCTCATGACTAAAGTAAAATCTATTGACCAATGTACTTAGAAAAAGTCTTTATTTAACTGTCCCTTTATGTTGAAAGATGATCTTTGTAGTGAGAAAACCCCTTTAAGGATGTAGTTTATTTAGGCCAAAGGAAACAACCTATTTTTCAAGTAGTAGACCAGTTTTATAGATGTATGAAAAGTCGCATTCCAATCTTTGGCGCGATAAGTGCCGAAGTGACACTTTTTAATGCGCCAAAGATTTGGAGCATTCTGGGGGCGTCGCACCACATTTGTAGTATTAGACACATTTATGAATCTTTGATGCCAAACCAAAGCGCATCTCAGTTAAAACAGCCAGACCAAGTTAAAGCTGGTCTGTCCGAGCCAAACTTGTTGTATTGGCACTAGACTGCACCTGTATGTATGACCTGCAGAAGAACAGTGAGACTACCCCTTTAAATTTATTATGTGGGTCAGTATGATTATAGAAATACCAAAGATATACTTTTTTATTATTATTTTCTATTAGTTTTAAAAAATAAAAACACTTAAAAAAAGCATTCTTATGCCACAATGTTCGATAAGTCATGACTTTTTTACTTTTCTGTCAATGGAGCTTATTTTTATGCAATAAGTTTTTCATTGGTACTATTTTAGTGCATATCATGTTTGAACACTTTCTATTCTTTTTTTGTTAGCTAGATGAATAAAACAACTGCAATTGTGGGATGGGTGGGATGCCAAATGCCTTATTTGCCTATGACACCTAAATACCTTGCCTCAGCCATGTAAATGCATACACATTTTTGCGCCTCACTTAACAAAAGCTGTCCCCATTTTGGAGGCGAGTGTGACCTGCCATCAACAGGGTGTGGCCTGACCAACAGCATCATACACTGAAATACTGTACACAATTATTTGCAAAAACTAAGCCAAACAATAGACGCGTGTCTACAAATTCACCTAGATGATCATACAGCATGAACCACGAGTAAATATTTTCCAATGTGCTTTTCTTTGTGCCATTTTTTGGGTTCTGTGGTATAGGTTTTAAGACAGCAGAAAAAAAATTGTTACAACAGTATACAAATAAAAATGCTTGAATAGAAGGCTTCCGATTTCTTTAGATTTATCCTGAATATCATCCAAAAGAGCTGTTTTGGACACTGTTTCTAATGTGGATTTAGGCTATGTCTACAGAGCACTGGTTTTTGTTTAGATTTTTGGCGGATTCAAAATCCGACGGTTCACAGCGCTGCATAGACAGCAATGAAAAATCAGTTCTGTAGTCTACACAGCACAAATTTTTTACCATCGCGTTTGAAATCCAGTGGAATATGCAATATATTGCATATTCCACTGGATTTCAACGGTTTGCTGTTGGATTCCCATACACTTAATTGTACGGGGCCGATGGCAAATCTGAAAACCTGCCGCTGCTTGTGCGCAAAGCTGTGAAAAAACCTGCGTCCCAGCAAATATCAAAATGCCGTCGGAGTCTGGATGGCATTTTGACATTTACTGTGTAGACCTAGCCTTACTGTACGGATTAAATAACATGATTATTTTATAGACTGGATTGCAACAGATACAATATATATTATGTGTATATACTATATTTTCTTTTATTTACAAAATAAAGTGTTTTTATTTGGGATACGTGAGTTTGTGAATATGTTTGCTTTTTACTTTTAGATTTTTTTCATTCTTCTTTTAGTTTTCCCTTTTTTTGTCCAAGTATGGGACAAGACTATGAAAACGCTTGATCACTTTTATAATACATAGCAATACATCACTGTATTGCTATATAATATCTGGTGACAGGAAACATGGGCCTAGCAAGCTTCCGTACTTGGCAGACCCAGAGGCCATTACTTGGCCTCCAACCACTATGGTAACTATTGGCTCCCACCTATTGCATTGCAGATGAGGGGGGATTAGTGACAGAGAGAGCCCCTACCCTCTGTCAATTACCTGGAAACAACATCACTATTGACTCCGGCATTTAGAGGTTTAAATGGATGGGATCAGAGCTCACACTGATCGCTTCCATTGCATCGGGGACTCAGCTGTACATAGCAGCTACCTACAATTTCTGATTGTGCAGCGTCAGCTACTGTACCTGGACAAAGCAAGTGCCGTAAATGTATGACGCACATCACTAACTGCCTTACTGCTGCCCCATAAATGTATGATGCAGAGCAGGAAGGGGTTAATTAAGCAATTATGAGCATGCATTGGTGGAGGAAGACAAACTGCGGGACACACTGACATTTTAAGCGCTCAAGGGTCAGCATATGCTCTGGATAGACACAAAAGGATACCACCACAAATAACAGGCAGGAGTGGCAGTGAGGAAGTCAAATGTGGTGGTTGCTAAATATCATGAGAAGAAGTCTGTCATTCCCCCCTCCCTGTCTTTTATGGACCCTCTTTCTATGACTATGAAGATAATAGAACTTGCAGGAAGATTAATTTTTTAGCTGGCTTCCAGGATCTTTTTTTCAGAACCAAAGCCTTTCCAGTTCACAAGATAGAAGAGCTTACCTCTGGAGCGTTTAATATTGATGCATTGTAAAAGGTTGAATCACACTGCTGGAACATTTGGTTCTATCCACTTCAATATTTCAGTTTTGAACAGTTTTATAGATAAGAGACCAGTGGGAGGCATTATGCCAAATTCCTGAGATATAACTTATCTTTAGACATGCGCACGGCATATACACCTGTTGTCCACTGAAATCTACTAGACAACTTGGAGTTCTAAAATGTAGAAAGGGTTTTGCCACTTTACAAAGTCCCTTTCTGAGGTTGACTCGTAGCATAGCATCAGAGAATAGGAGATGGCCATGCTACAGACCGGCCCGAGATATATTTAACATGGCTGTATAAACTGATGCACGACACTGTTCGGTTTTGATTCACTATAATAGTACCTGTATGAGTCATACCTGACCTTGGTCATGGCTGGCCACTGCTCAAAGTACGGCCAATGTTCTAAGTACTAGAACAGTGAATTAAAACCGAATTTAAACCAGGATTAAACAAGGTTTGACAAAGGTAACAGCTTGTTATGCTTTTCTTTTCCCATTTAAACAGCCTCACAGCCTCCCACAGTCACCACTATGCTTCTCCTGTCCTCCATCATCTATACCTCCATTTTTCTTAAACTAATTGCCTATCCCCATACCCCTCTGCTGGGCAATGCACTCTTTATCTCCCCCAGCATTTTACCCTCTCACCTGTCTGCTGCCACCAACCTGTTTCCCACTATCCATCCCTTTCTCACTAAACAGACCAAACCTACTTACTGTCTATCTTACTCCCACCTCTTAACCCTCTCTTTGCTCCTCCTAGCTCTGGGGCCCATATCCCCGAACCCAGGGCCCCCCACAGCACATTCCAACTATTGATCACGAGCTGGTAACAGACCCATTTCTGCAAACTCTTTTAACCCTGCAAATTTGAAACCTATTCCTTGTGCCCTCCTTCTCCTATTTCCTCTCTGGAGCTTCTGGATGCCGGTCTGTATGCAACAAAACCCCTCCTACATACATGACCTCTTTATATCACGTAACTTATCATTCCTTGGGTCTGACGGAAACCTGGCTGACGCCCCTCCGACACAGTCTCTCCTGCTGCTCTCTCCTTTGGTGGCCTCCACTTTACCCATGCTCCCCGCCCTGGCAACAAGCATGGTGGAGGAGTTGGCCTTCTCCTGTTGGACAACTGTTCCTTCGCCCCCATTCCGAAATTTACCTTTCCTAACCTCCCCTCCTTTGAGGTGCACTCTGTCCGCATCTACCCCCCCTCCAATCTCCAAGCGGCAGTGTCTACCGACTACCCAGGCCTGCCCCCACCTTCCTTGTCACTTCGCCTCCTGGCTTTCCACTTTCTTTCCACTGATCCCCCAAACTATCATAATGCGGGGACTTTAACCTCCCTTCGACACACCCCACTCCGCTGCCACAAAACTCCTCTCGCTCTCCTCTTCCTTTGGGCCCCTCCCCCAAGTGGACCTCTGGAGCCACTCATAAGATGGACACACTCTGACCTCGTCCCCCCGCTCTGTCCCCTACTGACTTTAATCTCCCCCATCTATATTGACCACAACTGCTACCTTCTCCACCATCCAACCCCACCTCTCTCCGTCCCACAAAGTACACCCCCGCAGGAACCTTCAAAAACATTAACCCCCCCACTCTCTCGGACTCTCTTGTATCTCTCTCTACCATATCCTCGTTAGATGACCCCAACACAGCCACAGCTTTCTACAACCACACAATCACCTCCACTCTTGACTTGGTCGCTCCCCTCACACACACAACGAACCCGCAAACAAACAGACAACCCTGGCAAAAAGACTCCACCAAAACAGCTGAGGCGAGCCTCCAGAATTCCCGAACGCCACTGGAAAAAAACCGCTCCACTACCGACTTAAACCTCATACAAACTATCACTACACACATTTAAGTCTGCACTTCGCCTCAGCCAAACAGGATTACTTCCAACACTGTCATATCCTCCCTGTCCCACAACCCCAGACAACTATTCAAAACCTTCAACTCGCTTCTCCGCTCCACCGACACCTCCTCCCCCAATCCCTCCTTTCAGCGGATGACTTTGCCACCCACTTTCTAAACAAGACCAAACCCCATCAGAGAAAGCCTCACTCCACTGTCCCACACCCCCCACACCCATGCTGGCACAGTCCCCACTGCCAGCCCCTCTACCCACACAGTTCCCCAGCACCACCTTGCACTTCCACCCTAACTTGCTTCTCTTTCTGTCACTCTGACATGCTCTCCTCTTTACTCTCCAAAACCAACCTCACTACCTGTAACCTTGATCCACTCCCATCCCCCCTCATTTCCCCGACCCCCAGCCCTGTTATACTCCCCGCTCTCACCATCTCTTCAACCTATCACTAACCTCTGCAATCCCTCCCTTCACCATTTTTAAACATGCCAACATCACACCATCCTGAAAAACTTTCTCTTGACCCCTCCTCTCTGTCCAACTATCGCCCCATCTCCCCTGCTTCCATTTGCTTCGAAACTCCTCGAACAACATGTCTACCTTCAACTGTCCTCCCATCTGTCCTCCAATCTCTTCTTGACCCCTGCAATCTGGTTTCCGATCCATCATCTACAGAAACCGCCCTAACCAAAGTCACCAACGACCTATTAACCGCAAAAAGCCTCACGCACTACTCTGTGCTTCTCCTCTTAGACTGTCCTCCGCCTTTGACACTGTCGACCACTCACTCCTCATAAAAATCCTTTTCTCTCAGCATCCACGGACTCAAACCCTTTCTTGGATCTCCTCATACCTCAATGATTGGACATTCAGTGTCTCTCACTCTCGCACCACCTCCTCCCCTTTGCCCTCTCTCTGTTGGTGTCCCCCAGGGTCAAATCTGGGCCCCCTTCTCTTCCCTATCTCACTCTTGGTCTGGGTCAGCTCATAGCATCACATGGCTTCCAGTACCCCTGTATGCTGATGACCACCCAACTCTACATCTCCGGCCCAGACATTAACGCTCTAAATGTCCAGGATCCCAGACTGCCTATCATCCAAAATCCTCCCTTCTTCTCCTTCCGTCTTCTAAAAACTTAATGTAGAGAAAATGATTCATTATCTTTCCACCGTACCACTCCATCCCTCCACCTAATCTCTCGATCATAGTCAATGGCTCTACACTCTCACCGGTGCCACAAGTCCGCTGCCTTGGGATAACACTCGACTCTGCTTTGTCCTTCAAACCCCAAATCTAAACCCTTTTCCTCCCCCTGCCCCGGCTCCACCTGAAAAACATCTCTCGCATCCGTTTTCATTCCTTAACCCAGTCACTACTAAAATGCTTGTCCACGCCCTTGTCATCTCCCGCCTTGACTACTGCAACATCCTTCTCTGTGGCCTCCCATCCAGCACTCTCGCTCCCCTCCAATCCATTCTCAACTCTGCTGCCCGTCTTATCCACCTCTCTCCTCGCTACTCCTCCGCCTCTCCCCTCTGCCAATCCCTGCACTGGCTGCCCATGGCCCAGCGCATTGATTTCAAGTTACTAACCCTGATCTACAAGGCTCTCCATAACCTCTCCCCTCCATACATCTCTGCTCTAATCTCCAGAACTCCCCTCAAAGCAACCTCCGCTCCTCACAGGATCTTCTTCTCCACTTTCCTCTTGTCACCTCCTCACACAACGTCTCCAGGATTTCTCTCGTGCCTCCCCCTACTCTGGAATTCACTGCCCCAACACCTCGACTCTCCCCAACTTTCACTAGCTTCAAAAGCAATTCTGGAAAACACTCTTCAGGATTGCCTATGACCTAGAATAACACCGCTGTCACTACACCGCACAAACATATCTGCCCCTCACCTTCTGTCTCTTTCCCCCTTCCTTGTAGATTGTAAGCCTTCGCGGGCAGGGCCCTCTCTCCCTCTGTACCAGTTGTTAGTCAGAGATTGTCACTATTGACAACGTTTGACTTATGTTATGTATGTAACCCCCTGAATGTACAGCACCCTGGAATCAATGGCGCTATAAAATAAATAATAATAATAATACTGACGAGAGAGTTGATCTTAGAGATCTATAGAAATGTTGCTGACTTGGCTCACCATATTGGGGCATGGCACACAATGCTGGAGATACTCAAGAGATACAGCGGGTCCCATAAGTACTGAACACGTCACCAATTTTCAAAGTAAATACTGTATATGTTACGGGTGCCCCTGCGACCACCGTGTCGGGCCGCAGGCACACCCGCAACGCTGCAGTGTCTCCTGTCTCCGGCGCTCGGGCTGAGGACACCATGGCGGCACTGTGACCCACTTACCTCACCACGCTCTTGTTTCCGTCCCGGCGCGCAGCACTTCAGGGAAATTTAAAGGAACAGTGCGCCGGTGATTGGCCTCACTGGGCGCTGACCCTATTTAAGCCCTGCCTCTTCCCTAGCACCCTGCCGAATCGATAGTGCCCTGTGCCTAGAGAGGAAGTGTTCCAGAGTGTCTTGTTCCGATTACCGTATACCGTACCTTCTGCCTCCGTCCTTGACCACGAACCATAGCCACCTGTCCTGACCTTCTGCCTGTCCCCGACTACGAGCCTGCTTCACGTTTCTGTACCGCGCAACACCTCGGCTGCCACCGCAAGCAAGTTACGTCAGGGGTAGCGACCTGGTAGTAATCCGCCGGCAAGTCCATCCCGCTTTGCAGCGGGCTCTGGTGAAAACCGGACCTACTTAGATTCCGGTCCCTGACGTGGCTTACACCATTGCTTGTGGTGGTCCAGAGGATCCACTACCACATCCGTTACAGTTCGACTCGGCCATGGATCCCGCCAAGGTGCCTCTTCCGAGCGTCTCTGATATCACCACCAAACGTGGCCCAGCAATCCAAGCAGATCGCTCAGCATGCACAACAGCTTAATCAGCTATCGTCTATGATGCAGCAGCTTCTCGCCACCCAGCAGCAGCAGTCAGCTGCCATGGCAGCTCCCGTGGCAGCAACTCCAGTAATGTCCGCCGGCCCCAAGCTCTGGTTGTCTATGCCGACGAAGTTTGATGGGGATCCTAAAGCCTGCAGGGGTTTCATCACCCAATGCTCTCTCCACGTGGAACTCATGGCTGGACAGTTCCCGTCAGAAAGGTCTAAGGTGGCTTTCGTGGTCAGTCTGCTTTCTGTGAAGGCCCTAGCTTAGGCGACCCTGCTTTGGGACCGAGATGACCCCGTCATGGCTGACCTGGGTACTTTTCTTCAGGAGTTCCGAAGTGTGTTCGAGGAACCCGCCCGCGAATTTTCAGCGGAAACCGCGTTGCTGAAGCTCCAGCAAGGGAACTCCTCCGTAGGAGACTACGCCGTGCAATTCCACACTCTAGCTTCCGAGTTGGAATGGAACGATGCAGCATTATGCACCATGTTCAAGAAGGGCCTCTCCAGCCAGATTAAGGATGCCCTATCCACCCGGGACTCTCCGTCTTCCCTGAGTGAGCTGATCCATCTGGCGACCCAGATTGATATCCGTTTCTCGGAGAGACGTGAGGAGCTCCGCCAAGAGCAAGAACCAATCCGAACCCGTCGTCTACCCCGTCTTGCACCGGTGTTTCTTCGGCCTCCATTGCTTTCTTCTCAGCCAGTCATGGAAGAGGCCATGCTAGTGGACAGAGCCCACCTGACTCCGCAAGAATGGACTCGACGACGTGAGGGGAACCTATGCCTCTACTGTGGCAGTCCCAAACACCTCCTCAGGGGTTACCCGCTCCGTCCGCAACGTCCGGGAAACGCACGCACCTAGGCTTTGTGGGAGAGGCGTCCCTAGATGCGAACAACCCCTCTCCTCGGCTTATGCTGCCAGTTCTGGTCACAACCAATTCCGGAGTCTCGTTCCAAGTGGCTGCCTTCTTGGATTCTGGATCCGCCGGGAATTTTATGGATGCTGCGTTGGTGGCCAAGTATCGTCTCTCGGTGTTCCACTTAGACCAATCCTTGGTCATCGCGTCTGTCTCCGGTGAGCTTCTGAACGACCCCATCCTCTTTCGGACAGAACCGGTGGTCCTACAAGTAGGAGCTTTGCACAAACAGAAGATCGCATTCTTCGTACTACCCCGTTCTTCCTCGGCTGTCCTCCTAGGGCTTCCTTGGCTGCAGCGCCACGCCCCTATGCTCGACTGGAAGACGGGTGAAGTCTTGCGTTGGGGTCGAAAAAAAAATCAATTAGGCTGTGCACATCCATATATTTTGAAAAACGTAAGCATAGGTGCACACTGAAAAGGCAATAGCATACATCTAATACAAATATCAGTGGCACACTAAAAACTAAGTGAAACATCAAGGTATATAGGAATATTGGAAATGCATTACTGCTAAGGAAAATATGAAAAACCTGGGATTCTTAGTTTACAGTTTTTGATCAAAGATTGTATTAAGCTCACCTCCCAAAAGCGTCAAGGGGATCCCAGCACCGGTGAGTCCCTAACACTGAACATGTTACCTCACTAGGAGTCCATTCAGACTACAACATCTCAGGGAGTGATAGGAACCTGCTACTGAATTATCCTGCACTAGTTTAAAAGAGGTAGGCGGAGTGCAGCAAGCCAATGAGGCTGCCATTCCTCAAATAGACTTCAAAAATCAATTAGGCTGTGCACATCCATATATTTTGAAAAACGTAAGCATAGGTGCACACTGAAAAGGCATTAGTTGCGTTGGGGTCGAGACTTTCAAGATGTCTTCTCTGAGAAGCAAGCGGAGATTCTTCCTCCACATCGTCCCTTCGATTGTCCTATGACCTGCTGCCTGGGACTAGTCCACCCCGGGGTAGGGTCTACCCACTCTCTGTACCTGAGACTCAGGCTATGTTGGCCTACATAAAGGAGAACCTTCAGAAAGGCTTCATCTGTAAGTCTACTTCCCCAGCGGGTGCCGGGTTCTTCTTTGTGGAGAAGAAGGATGGGTCCCTGCGACCATGCATTGACTACCGCGGCCTAAACAAGATCACCATTAAGAACCGGTATCCATTGCCACTGATTGCTGAACTTTTTGACCATCTCCGGGGAGCTAAAGTCTTTTCCAAGCTGGACCTGCGGGGGGCTTACAACCTCATTCGGATCCGAGAAGGTAATGAGTGGAAGACGGCCTTCAATACTCGTGATGGGCACTTCGAGTATCTAGTGATGCCTTTCGGCCTATGCATTGATCCAGCAGTGTTCCAGGAGTTTGTTAATGACATTTTCAGGGATCTCCTGTATGTATGCGTAGTTGTCTACTTGGACGACATCCTGGTGTTTTCACCTAATCTGGAGGCCCACCAGTCACATGTACACCAGGTCCTGAAACGCCTGTGTGAGAACCACCTCTACGCCAAACTGGAAAAATGCCAATTCCACAGAACCAGCCTCCCGTTCCTTGGGTACATAATCTCGGGCAACCCCGCTAAACTGTCTGCCGTCCTCCAGTGGCCTCGACCTGTCGGTCTTTGGGCCATCCAACGTTTTTTGGGGTTTGCGAACTATTACAGGCAGTTCATCCCTCATTTCTCAACGTTGGTCGCTCCAATTGTGGCCCTAACCAGGAAACTTGCCAACCCTCGACTTTGGCCGCCAGCCGTCGAAGAGGCCTTCTCCAAATTAAAAGCCGCCTTCGCTTCTGCACCGGTTCTATTCGTCCGGATACTGAGTGCCCTTTCTTCTTGGAGGTCGACGCCTCTTCCATGGGCGCTGTAGCAGTTCTCACCCAGAAGGGCCCTAAAGGCAAGATTCGGACCTGCAGGTTTTTCTTCAAAACCTTTTCGCCCGCTGAGAGGAATTACACCATCGGTGATCGGGAGTTACTGACCATTAAGCTTGCCTTGGAGGAATGGCGCCACCTACTGGAGGGTGCTCGGCATCCCATCAACATCTTCACCGATCACAAGAACCTCCTTGTCAGGAATCTCCCGCTATACCTTAGAACTTGTTTACTGTGTTTGCCCTTAAGTTTGCCCTCAGTCAAGATGGTGGATCGTGTCTCTGCTGGGTGCCATCTTGTTTCCTGTTTCCTGTTGTCAGCATATATAAACTCCTCAAGCCTGACTTCCATTGCTTGAGTATTGTGCTTAGCTCCTGCTTGCAGTCCTCTAGCCTGGAACTTGCTTTCTTGTTAGTTCCTCACCTTGCGGTTTACCCTGCAAACCTCCGATACCTACGTATCACTACTGAGCTTCTCCTGACCTCGTCTGGATCCAGTCTCCATATCTACCTTCTCCTGCTCCAGTCTGCAATTGCCTTCGCTGTGCTCAAGCCAGTCCACGCCATTGGATTCCAGCTGTATCCACTATTATCGTGACAGGATACTCAAGCCTGGAGTCCGCTGGGACTGGGAATCCGGAAATTCGCATCAAGCAGCTTCAGACTGCTATGACTAACATGCGCACCGAGATGCAAGCATTAAAAGTAAAATGTGATGCTTATGAAGGCCAGACTGGCCATAATATCCAAGTTTATGGACAGGCAATTCAGGAACTACGCGAGACCGTGAACGCATTATCCAACTGGATAGTCCACCTGGAGAACCAAGCTTCTGTACCACCCACTATGGTGCCTGTCATGAGCCCGAAATTGCCACCTTTCAGATTCGGGGGAGATCGTGACAAATTCTGGGGCTTCCTCAATCAATGTAGGCTATAATTCGATGCAAACCCTATGCAATTTCCTACCGACAGATTGAAGGTCCTGTGTATTATTATGCTGCTGACACACAAAGCCATTGCCTGGGCTAGTCCTTTAATTGAAACTCAAGACGCCCGGCTGAATCACCTGGAAGAGTTCATCAACGCCATGAGTCAGATGTTTGATGATCCCAACTGTGGTGCTACTGCTGAAGCTGCAATACTGTCCTTGCGCCAGGGCAAACGCCCCATTGCCGAGTATGCCATGGAGTTCAAGAGGTGGGCAGTCGACACCAACTGGAATGATGCAGCAAAATTGTCTTTTTTTAGGAAAGGACTACGCAGCACAGTAAAAGATGAACTCGCCCGTGCAGAGGCCCCTTCAGGTTTGGATGCCTTCATTAATCACTGCATCCGAATCGATACCCGACTGTCTGAACGACGACAGGAGAGGTGGGCTACTCTAAATTTTGATACCAAGCAGTCCCTGCCGGTCCCCGTTAGCTTTACCAAGGAACCTCAAGGGAAGATCCACAGAGAGTCAGGAATTGAGCCTATGCAAGTCGATTCCATATTAAAGCGTGAAAGCACGGAAAGAAGGGAGCACCGCCTCCGGGAGAGTCTTTGCTTTTATTGTGGAAAGTCTGACCACTTCCTTATCAACTGCCCTAGCCGTCCACGGAGATTGGTGGCAGCCATCATGGATCCTGACTCCTCAGATGGAGAATCCATTGCTTCAGAGACTGAGTTATCTGAAAGAGCAGTTGTCCATTCCATCTCATCAGTGGCGCCTCATGTTAAGAAAGAGAACAAAGACTCTCATTGCTCCCTTCCCATCAAGTTCCTAGTTAACTCTCAATGGGTATCTACCTCGGCTATGGTAGACTCGGGGGCAAGTGGCAATTTCATGGACCTGTCCTTTGCTCAGAAGCATGGGGTTAAATTTCAGAAGAGACTCTCACCCGTGGTAATGGAAACTGTAGATGGATCCCCACTGAACTCAGGGCCAGTGGACCAAGAGACAGAACCACTCGAGATCATTATGACATCCCATCATCGTGAAGTCTTGTCTTTCCTATTGATCTCTTCTCCACACTTCCCTGTCATCCTAGGCCTACCCTGGCTGCAAGCACAGAACCCAGTTATCAACTGGGAAACCAAGGAGATAAGATTCCCAGCGGGGGATGTCCTTTCCTTAGCTCACTCTGAGCAAGGCCCTGAAGATCCAGCTCAAGACAACAAAATATTAGAGCTACCCTCGGAATACAGGGAATTTGCAGACATCTGCAGCAAACAGAATGCAGACCAGCTCCCCCCACACCGACCCTATGATTGCCCCATAGACTTGCTCCCAGGTGCACCTATACCTTTTGGAAACATCTACCCTTTGGCAGGTCCTGAATTAAAAGCTCTCAAGGATTATATAGAAGAAAATCTGGCTAAGGGGTTCATCCGCCCATCTTCCTCACCAGCGGGGGCTCCCATATTCTTTGTTAAGAAGAAGGATGGTTCTCTAAGACCTTGCATTGATTACAGAGAACTTAACAAAATTACCATCAAAAACCGTTATCCTCTACCTCTAATCCCTGAGCTACTGGAGAGAGTTCGACATGCGAAGATATTTTCCAAATTAGATCTTCGAGGTGCCTATAACTTGGTCCGAATCAGATCTGGAGATGAATGGAAGACTGCCTTTAGGTCACGTTACGGACACTTTGAATATTGTGTTATGCCTTTTGGCCTTTGTAATGCCCCCGCCACCTTCCAACATCTCGTCAATGACATCTTCAGAGACCTTCTGGACCAGTTCATAGTTATCTATCTGGACGATATCCTGATTTTCTCCAACTCAATGGACGAACACCAGAGACATGTGAAGCTTGTTCTGGAGAGGCTAAGAGAAAACCAGCTTTACATCAAGATTGAAAAATGTGAATTTCATCAGACCAAGATCCAATTCCTTGGTTATATAATTTCACCTCTTGGTTTACAAATGGACTCTAGTAAGATCAAAGCAATAATAGACTGGCCTACCCCCAGAAACATAAAAGACGTCCAACGTTTCATAGGTTTTGCCAACTTCTATAGACGCTTCATCAAGAACTTCTCGGAAATAATCTCTCCAATCACACAGTTGACTAAGAAGAAAAATGCTTTTGTTTGGTCTCCTCAAGCACAAGAATCCTTCTCTCTTCTAAAGAACAAGTTCACTACAGCCCCTGTATTAGTTCATCCTGACCCAGAACTCGCCTTCATTGTGGAAGTAGATGCGTCAGACTGTGCTGTAGGGGCTATTCTGTCTCAGAGAACGGGAGATAAGAGCCTCTTACATCCTTGTGCATTTTTCTCCCGACGTTTATCACCTGCTGAGAAGAATTATGATGTAGGGAATAAAGAACTATTAGCTATTGTTACAGCCTTTAAGGAATGGAGACATCACCTTCAAGGAACCTCACAGCAAATAATTGTTCTTACTGACCACCGTAATCTGGAATTCGTTAGATCTGCCAAGTGTCTATCTCCTTGCCAAGCTCGTTGGAGTATGTTTCTCAATCAATTTAACTTTGTAATCTCGTACAGATCCGGATCCCGGAATGGCAAGGCGGATGCTCTATCAAGAATGTTCTCCAATGATTCAACTCCTACTGTTCGCCTAAGACCATTGTTCCTGAGTCTACTGTTGTTGGGGTAATCCATAATAATAAGACTTGCTTAAAGAGATAAGAGAGGCCTATAACACCGACTCCTTACTGTCCCGACCACCTGATGATGTACAGTTAGTGCTTAAAAGCAAGATGTGGAACCACGGGCAGCAGCTCTACATACCTGAAAGCGTAAGACTGAAGATTCTGAGGCTAGCCCATGATTCGACGATTGCGGGTCACAAAGGAGTGCAGAAGACGCAGGAATTTTTATCTCGATTCTTTTGGTGGCCCAATTATCTACAGGATGTAAAGAACTATGTAACATCATGTGACATCTGTGCTAGATGCAAGACTCCACGTTCTTCACCCATGGGTTTGTTACAACCTTTGCCGGTCCCCTCTCGCCCCTGGGGTTCTATTTCCATGGACTTTATTGTAGATCTACCTACCTCTAAAGGGAAGAATACAATACTCGTAGTAGTTGACCGGCTCACCAAGGCTGCACATTTCATCCCATGTACCGGCCTACCCTCCGCCAAGGACACTGCTGACCTCATAGTTCAGAATGTGTTTCGTCTTCATGGAGTTCCTGATGAAGTTATCTCGGATCGTGGGGTGCAGTTTACATCCAAATTTTGGCGGAGTTTTTGCTCAGCGCTTGACATTGATATTAATCTATCAACCGCCTTTCACCCACAATCTAATGGACAGACTGAACGCACAAATCAGACTCTGGAACAGTACCTACGTTGCTATATTTGTCACTTACAAGATGACTGGGTTGATCTGCTTCCTGTGGCTGAATTTTTGTACAATAATTCCCAAAATGCCTCCACCAAACAAACTCCTGTCTTTGCAAATTTGGGATATCATCCAAACATTCGTCCTAAAGTCCCGGCTGTTCCACATATTCCAGCTGCTACGGATAGGATCTCTGCATTACAGCAAAATTTACAGCTACTAAAGGAAACACTACAGAGGGCTCAAGAAAACTACAAGAAGATGGCAGATAAACGTTGTAAGCCAGCACCAACTTTCAAAGTGGGGGATAAGGTATGGCTTTCTACCAGAAATTTGAAGCTTAGAGTTCCTTCACCAAAACTGGGACAGAAGTTTGTTGGGCCGTATAAGATCATCAAGATAATCAGTCCAGTAGCTGTTCAGCTCAAACTCCCACCATTTATGAAGATTCATCCTGTTTTTTATGTATCTCTACTAAAGCCTGCCGTGCCCAATCCCTTTCCTGGACGTGTTCCTTCTCCTCTTGATACAGTGGAAATTGATGGGTAAGAACAGTTTGTTGTGGAGCAAATCCTGGACTCAAGAACCAGCTACAATACCTCATTAAGTGGCAAGGTTACGGGCCCGAAGAAAATTCGTGGGAACCTGTGAGTAACATCAATGCTCCTCTAATGATAAAACTATTTCATCAAAGACATCCGGAGAGACCGAGTCAGGTATCATCCAGAGGCCGCTGTTGAGGTAGGAGTAATGTCAGGAATCTCCTGCTATACCTTGGAACTTGTTTACTGTGTTTGCTCTTAAGTTTGCCCTCAGTCAAGATGGTGGATTGTGTCTCTGCTGGGTGCCATCTTGTTTCTTATTGTCAGCATATATAAACTCCTCAAGCCTGACTTCCATTGCTTGAATATTGTGCTTAGCTCCTGCTTGCAGTCCTCTAGCCTGGAACTTGCTTTCTTGTTAGTTCCTCACCTTGCGGTTTACCCTGCAAACCTCCGATACCTACGTATCACTACTGAGCTTCTCCTGACCTCGTCTGGATCCAGTCTCCATATCTACTGTCTCCTGCTCCAGTCTGCAATTGCCTTCGCTGTGCTCAAGCCAGTCCACTCCATTGGATTCCAGCTGTATCCACTAGTATCTTGACACTCCTTTACCTTCAAACAGCGCAGCGGCTGAACCCGCGCCAAGCCAGGTGGTCACTGTTTTTTTCCCGTTTCAATTTTGTTATCCACTTTCGACCAGCAGAAAATAATGTCAAAGCTGATGCCCTGTCTTGTGCCTCTGATATTATTGGAGAAGAGGAGGCTAAGCCTCAGCATATTGTACCCCCAGAACGTCTGATATCCGTGGCTCCCGCTAATCTCCAACACGCACCTGCGGGTAAGACGTATGTGCGCCCTGCACTCCGGAAAAGGTTGCTGAACTGGGGACATTGTTCCCGAATTGCCGGACACCCAGGGGTTCGAAAGTCGTCCTTTCTGATTTCTGGTTTTTACTGGTGGCCAGATCTTGCCAAAGAAGGAATTTGTGGAGGCGTGTACCACTTGTGCTCGCAACAAGTCCCCACGCACCAAACCGGCAGGTCTGCTGCAGCCTCTGCCCGTCCCTAACAGTCCTTGGGTCCACATTGCCATGGACTTCATCACCGATCTGCCTTCCTCTGACAGTAATAAGGTTATCTGGGTGGTCACTGACCGTTTTTCAAAAATGGCACACTTCATTCCCTTGCCTGGTCTACCTTCTGCTCCTCGACTTGCCCAGCTATTTTTTAAACATATCTTCCGTCTACATGGACTTCCCCTCCACATTGTCTCGGATCGGGGAGTTCAATTCGTCTCAAGATTTTGGCGAGGCCTCTGTTCTCTCCTACAAGTGGAACTGGACTTCTCTTCCGCGTACCACCCACAATCAAATGGGCAAGTGGAGAGAGTGAACCAAGTCTTGGGCACCTATCTCCGCCACTTCGTATCCGCAAGACAAGATGATTGGTCCGGTCTATAGCCATGGACGGAGTTTTCATATAATTCCTTGGACTCTGATTCCGCTGGGGCGTCCCCCTTCTTCATCGTCTTCGGTCGGCACCCCCGCCCACCCCTTCCGCTGCCCTCTGCCACCTCCGATGTCCCTGCAGTGGATAGTCTGTTCCGCTACCTATCTGCCATCTGGAAGGAGACGCGCCAATCCCTGCTCCAGGCCTCGGCCCGTATGAAGGTCCAAGCAGATAAGAAAAGAAGACCCCCTCCTTCCTTTGTCCCGGGGGATAAGGTATGGCTTTCTGCCAGGTATGTCAGCCTTAAAATCCTTAGCTACAAGCTGGGTCCCCGGTTTTTAGGTCCCTTTGAAATTCTCAGGCGCATCAATCCTGTGACCTACAAGCTCCGGCTCCCTCCGACCATGCGCATCCCAAACTCCTTCCATGTCTCCCTACTGAAACCGGTCATCCTTAACCGGTTCTCTCGGCCTGTGGTCCCCCCGTCTCCCGTAGCTGACTCCACCAATGTTTTTGGTGTCAAAGAAATTCTGGCCGTGAAGACGGTTAGGGAGAGACAATGTTTTTAGTCGACTGGAAGGGGTTTGGGCCGGAGGAAAGGTCGTGGGAGCCGGAGGAGAACATCCTGGATTGGGGTCTCTTGTCTAGGTTTATGTGGGCCAGAAAGAGGGGGAGGCCAAAGGGGGGGAGTACTGTTACTGCACACCCACAACGCCGCACATCTCCTGGCGACACCCCGGCGGCACTGTGACCCACTTACCTCACCACGCTCCTGTTTTCGTCCCGGCGCGCGGCACAGCAAGTCCATCCCGCTTTGCGGCGGGCTCTGGTGAAAACCGGACCTACTTAGACTCCGCTCCCTGGCGTGGCTTACGCCATCGCTTGTGGTGGTCCAGAGGATCCACTACCAAACCCGGTTTTTTCAGACGGTTTTAAAATGGACTTTAATGGAAAACCCGCGCAGCGGTCCCCACTGCACGAGTTTTCCGCCGGACGGTTTTTCAGACCGCCGGCAGTCCGAAAAACATAGAACATTCTTCTGCCCGGTTTTCGGGCGGAATATAAACATGTTAATGCAAAGGGGGAGGACTTTTCTCCGCAGAGAAAATATGTCCCCCTGTGGACGTGTGCACAGCCCGAAAACAGTGCAAATACCAGTCGGGATTTCCGACCGGTATTTGCACTGTGCCGTGTGGACGGCCCCTTACTATTGACATGATATTCTCACCAGATGCTGGTAACAACCCATCCAATCCACACAGGCAAAGAAATCAAACCAAAGCTGTCCATTAATTATGTGTGATAATGAAAAGTAACTCAGGGAAAAAGTATTAAACACGTTTACTGAAATTTATTTAGTACTTCATACAAAATACTTTGTTGATGATGACAGTTTTAAGACACCTCCTCTATGAATAAACTAGTCACCTGCTCAGGTGGGATTTTGGCCAATTCTTCCACACAAACACTTCAAATCCTAAAGGTTCTGTGGGTTCCTATGAACTCTGAGCTTTAGTTCCTTCCATAGATTTTCTATTGGACTCAGGTCAGGTGATTGGCTGGACCATTTTAGCACCTTTATTTTCTTTCTCTGAAACCAAATGAGAGTCTCTGTGGCTGTGTGTTTGGGATCATTGTCTTGCTGAAATGTCCACCCTTGTTTCTCCTTCATCATCCTGGTAGATGGCAGCAGATTTTTATCAAGAATGTCTTGGTACATTTGTTAATTCATCCTTCCTTCAATTATATGAAGTTTGCCAGTGCCATATGCTGAAAAACAGCCCCACACCATGATGTTCCCACCTCCAAACTTCACTATTGGTATGGTGTTTTTGGGGTGTTTGGCCTCAAACATGGTGTGTATTATGGCATCTAAAGAGTTCAATTTTGGTCTCATCCGAGCATACTATATTCCCCCAGTATTTCTAAATATTGATAAGTAAACTTTAAACAAGCTTGAACATGCTTTTTCTTCAGCAATGGAGTCTTGCATGGCTAGCGTGCATACAGGCCATGGAGTGCATTATTTATTGTTTTCTTTGAAATAAATTAACCTGCTGATTCCAGGTCTTTCTGTAGTTCTCCACAGGTGGTCCATGACTATTGGACTCCTCTTCTGATAATTATTTTCATTCCTCTGTCTAAAATCTTGTTGGGAGCACCTGGTCATGGTCAGTTTCTGGTGAAATGATGTTCTTTCCACTTCTGGATTACGGCCCCAACAGTGCTCACTGAAAGCTTCAGTAGTTTAGATATTCTTCTGTAACCAATGCCATAAGTATCAATAAGGTTGCAAAGAATTTGAGGCACCTCACTGGTTTTACCCATCATTAAATGTTTCCTGTGTGGCCCCTTGGTAATGAGACACCTTTTTATAGTCCATCAGTTAAACCAGCTGATATTTTTTACAAAGTGGTAGGATTGCTTTATAATTACTGATAGATTTCAGCTGGTGTCATGACTTTCCATGGCTTTTTGCACCTCTCTCTCTTCATGTGTTTAATAGTTTTCCCTGTGTCATTTCTCATTAATACACATAGCCTAATTAATGGTCACCTATTGCTTGATTTATTTGCCTCTGTGGATTAGATGCGTTGTTACCGACATCTGGTTAGAATTTCATGTCAATAGCACCTTTAGAAATAAAGTTACTTAGTAAATAGTGGACATGTTCAATACTTATTTCACCTGCTGTAGATCACAAAGCTATTATGTTCTTTATGCTTGCTTAAGATATTACCCATTACTTGAGCAAATTTGTTATTTAATTGTAATTGCTGAGTGCTTTGTATGTATATTACTTGAGTAAAGTCACTTTGGTTTTACATAATTTTCTGGTGTGTGATATTCTTGATCTTACTGCCCTTGGAACTCACTTTACAACAATTATTTCCTTCATCTTAAAAAGTACATCAGGACCAGAGACTAGTTTGGGAGTAGAATGAAGCTTTCTAGAAAAAAATATTAACGTGATTATCTCACTACAATTATTAACTTTCAACATGTACAGAAAGGTAAAGGAAGACTATTACCAAATACATTGTTCTTTTGATTTTGCTTTGTTCAGTAGATAAAGGAGATTTTTATCTACTGCTAGTTTACACAGGTTTTTCTAGGTTGCCGACCACCTCTCTCTGCTCTTTCTCTTATCTGATTGACCCAAGTTGCTGACAGTAAAGTCAGTCTGACCATTATGAGTCACTCCCTGCCTTGTCATAGCTACCTAAACTAATGACAAGTTTTAAGCTTTAGAGGTCTGTAGCTTTCTGCACTACAGATCATAAATGTTGGGCAGTCATGTCAGTGTAACAGAATCAGCTAGGAATAGCAGTGCTGATATGCTAATCACTGCTACAGAACCACCCACATCATAATCAGGAAGTGTTAGTCTGAAGCTGCCATTGGCTCTGTGAAACAGCATTGTGAGAAAACCCCTTTAAGTACTAGGAGGTAGAGGAGACAGACATAGAAGTATAATCAGAGTTGCTGGAATGCAGAGCTTGCAGCTGACCACGTTCAGTTCATTAATAACAAAGAAGGGATCCAGAAACCAGCCTTCAGCAAAGGGATCTGCAGGAAAATGTTTTTAGAGGAGAGCTGCACCTTGTCAACAGGATGGTAAATCAGGGATGTCCTCTGTTTCCTATTATCTTGACAGTGAAAGCGAAGAACAGCCTCAGGCTTGGTTCACTTATGTGTTGCATGTTCCGTCGGGAATAAAGGTAAAGATAGCGCAGCAAGTTGATCTGTTTTTTCCGTCTAGAGAACAGACACCACAGCGGAAACCCAACAGACCCATTGTAATCAACAGGGTTCCTTGGGTGCCGTTGGTGTCCATTGTCAAACCCAGGCATCCTCAAACTGCGGCCCTCCAGCTGTTGGGAAACTACAACTCCCATCATGCCTACTGTTATAGATTAAATAAATGCATCATGGGAGTTGTAGTTTCCCAACAGCTGGAGGGCCGCAGTTTGAGGACGCCTGGTCAAACCGATCCTTTTGCTTCCATTTGAAACTCTGCAACTGAGGTTCTGAATGGAATCTCCGATGCAAGTGTGAACCAAGTTTAGAAGTTTTGTATCTTGCCATATGCAGAAGAACCAATGAGTTGTCTGCAGGCTCTTCTAATGGTACAGGAACTTGAAGACGTAAAGTAGTTTATTGGCAATAAGAAAAGAAGAATGGTTATTATAGAAGAACTCAGCCCTGGTTAGCAAACTTGCCAAGTCATCTGGTTACAAGGGCATGAAGTGAAAAGGGCAGCTCCCCAGGATTTGATTCATAGGCATATTGATTTGCAAGTGATATGCCAGGAAGAGAGCCAGATCTAATGAATAGACCACTAAGGGCCAGTCAGAAGCTGGAAGTCCAAGATGATATTTTGGGGTAAACAATGCAGACGAAAATAGTTGATGAAATAGGTTGCCAGATGAGAAGCAGAGGGGAGGTAATGGGGTAAAAAGCATTATCTTAGAGAACAACCCATAACTCAAGTTACTGAATAGTTTAAAGAACTAGGCAAGTCAGTAACAAAGTCCTTGGTAATGTGTGTCCATGGATTAGCAAGGACAAGCAAAGGTTGTAATAGGCCTGTAAGACTTGGGTGCAACACTTTGTTCTAAGCACACAGGGAACATGCGGCTACAAAAGTAATGATATCATAAGAAAGGAAAGGCCACCAGTAATGATGAGAAATAAGTTACAGAGTTTTGCGTTCTCCAGAATGCCCAGCTGATTTGGAGAAGTGTCCCTTAGAAAAAAATCCTTTCCTGCAGAAATCATAACTGGAAACAAAGGCTATGTCTACACTGCACAGGATTACGCCCGTATAGTCGGCGCTTTTCGTTTTTTAAAAGCGCCGAGGATACGATCGTTCCTGCGGCCCCATAGACGGCAATAGAAAAGACGAGCTGCTGTCTACACAGCTCGTCTTTTCTCTGCCCGTCTTTTGGCAGCGGCGTATTACATTACATGTTGTGTAATACGCCGGCGCTTCTTGTTTTCTTGACGTCTTCCCATATAATACAATTGTATGGGCGACGTCAGGAAAACAAGAAGCGACCGCGTTTTTTGCACAAAGCGTGACAAAAGCCGCGGTCCTGCATCGGAGAAAAAATGGCCGCTTTCAGGCCGTTTTTTGTCCGATGCAGTATAGACATAGCCAAACAGGGTAAACACACAAATATGTATGTAGTCAATGACTTCCACCTGGAGGAGGCACAGAGGAGTAGAGCCAACACTTGGGCATAAAACACATAAAAAAGTACTCCAGCTTCCAATCCAGGAAGGTTCTCATTAAAACATCTTGTTGGAATATTTTAATATATTTGCTTAATAAAGAATCGATGTGTTTTAAAGACAGCCCTCCTGGACATGCAGGGGGGTTGTGTGTATTGGCATCGACATGCAGGGACAAGAGGCAGTGAAGAGCGGGGGAGGGTGTATTGGCAGCCACAGGGATGTGTGTATAGGCAGCCACAGGGATGGAGGAGAGGCAGTGAAGAGGATACAATACACACAACCCCCCTGCATGTCCTCTCACTGCTTCTCCTCCTTGCTTGCCAATACACACATCCCTGCCCCTCCTCTTCACTGCCTTTCCTTTGCATGTGCACGACCTGGGCAGGACAGAATGCTTCCCTGACCAGTAAACAAACACCGTTGCTAAGCACATGTAAACCAGCCCGTTCTCTAAAACCGTAGCACTTTGCCAATAGTAACCAAGGACGTACATCCTTAGATTTTTGGTCCCCACATTTTCAACTATAATCTTCGTAGTGAGACAACCCCTTTAACTGAAGGCGAGTTAGCAGTAACACCTGGAGGTGCAGTTGAAGAGGAAACATTAAGCAGAAAAAAATACAGCCAAATTATGGGTTTCAGTCAACGAAGCGTCAATGGGATTTATGACCTAAGCAAACTGTCATAAGGCCTACATACCAAATGGTGAAGTGAAGCTGCTGGTTTTATCATATTTTGAATATGGGTCAAAGGAGCTACTTGTTTTTTTCCTTTTAACTCCTAGAGCAGTGTTTCTCCACTCCAGTCCTCAAGACCCACCAACTGCCCAAGTTTTCAGGATTTCCTCAGTATAGCATAGGTGATATAATTATAGCCAGTGCTTTCTGTGGGAGATTCCGAAAACATGACCTGTTGGTGGGTCTTGAGGACTGGAGTTGAGAAACACTGTTCTAGAGCTTACATTATTTCATGACATTACCTATATTACTTGGTGCAGTACCATAGGAGTGGGCTTAAAACATGGTTTTAAAAGCGGAAGGTCAAGGCAGAGGGAATTTTGTCTTCTTAGGTAACAGGCCAAAGGTTAGGCCAGTTAGCAGCTGGAAGCCTAAGGTTATGTTCACACGGCTTATTTGACATGTCACTTATCTCCACCCGCGGCGGATTCGCCGAGCAGGGAGAGGAGACGTAATCCATAGTTCTCTATGAGAACTGTGTATTACTGTAATGACTGGGACGTATTCCAGCCGTAATTTGCGCAGTACGGGCTGAATTACGGACTGAAATACGTCCCATTTTAAGCTGTGTGAACATAGCCTTTAAGACTTCCATTGCCACCATGTCAGAGCCTCTGTTACTTTACTGCCTCAGGCAGGAAGTAGTAGTAGCACCATCTTGGTACACCTTTCTGCATTATCTATAAAACGCAGTAGAGTTTGCAGGTGATTGAGGCCTCTGGTGTCAAACACCCTAGGGAGACTAGAAGTAAAAATAAAAAGTTTTAAAGATAAAAAATAAGAAATGTTAAAAGTTCAACAAAAAATACAAAAATAAAAGGTTACACATAATTGGTATTGCTGCGTCCACAAATATCTGATCATTAAATATTACATCATTTATCCCATATGCTAAACACCATAGAAGAAAAAAATTCCAAACACGAAAATTTGGTTTTCTGGTCATTTCACGTCCCCCAAAATATTGTAATAAAAAGTGATCAAAAAGTTGCGTGCTCTAGCGGTCAAGAGTAGTGGATCCTCTGGACCACCACAAGTGGTCGTATAAGCCACACCAGGGAACAGAATCTAAGTAGGTCCCGGTATTCACCAGAGCCCACCGCAAGACATTTTGAGCTTGCTGCGGCGGGAGTCCTACCAGGTCGCTACCCCTGACATAACTTGCCTGCGGTGACGACTAAGGTGCATTATTGTACAGAATCGTATGGCAAAGTTGTATTCAGGGAAAGGCAGGAAGGTCAGGACAGGCAGCAAAGGTTCGTGGTCAAGGGATGGAGACAAGTGGTACAGTACACGGAAACACTAGCAAATGCTTTCTCAGTAGACTCAAAGGCACTAAAGATCTGGCAAGGGAAGGGACAGGGTTAAATAGGGTCAGCATCTGGTGACCGGTGCGCTAGCCCTTTAAATTTAACAGAGGTGGCGCGCACATCCTAAGGAGCAGGAATGCGCATTAAAGCAAGCAAGCGGAGACATCAGCAGGAGCGTGGACAGGTGAGTAGCTGTAGGACGGGATGGCGCTGCAAGCACGCCTGCGGCCCGTCATGCGGGTTGCGCTGCCACTTGTCACCGGGACCTGGGTGCACCTGTGACCCAGTGTGTGGGTCGAAGGAACACTCGTGACACATGTATCCCAAAATGATACCAATAATAACTATACTTTAGCCTACAAACAATTAACCCTCGCTCAGGTCCACAAGTGGAAAAATAAAAAAAAAAAGTTATTGGTCACAAAAAATGGGGCTGCAGAGAGAAGTTAAAAAAATAGAGGGTGACATGTATAAACCTGGCACTAACTCACCAGTTCTAAATGCCTTCTTCTTAGTGTAGAAGGTGCCAAATGTATGAAAGTGTTGTATGTGGGATACCTTGCGCGTGGTATGCCTTGCAAAGCATATTTTTTGTACAAAAGTGCTATGTCTGATGCAGAATGCATCAAGTTTTTGTGTATGATTGTTCATACATCTATAGAACAAGGCTACAACAGGAAACTGGCACAGCCTCATTTATACATGTCGCCAAGAATGGTTTTATTTTTTTTAAAGTACTTAAACATAACACCCTACATATTTGGTATGTGCAGAATACAGATAACGTATCATTTATACTGAAGAGTCAACGCCATAAAAACACCAGCAAAAATGATGGTGTTCTTTCACATTTCACCCAATTAGAATTTTCTTTTGTTTTCCCAGTACATAAGATGGTATGGGCCATAACATCATTAAAAAGTACATCTTGTCCTGCAGAAAACAAGCCTATGTAGATGGAAAAATGAAAAGTTATGGCTTTTGTAATGCAGGGAGAAAAAAATAAAGAGCCAAAAAATTATGACCAGATGGCGGAAAGGTGGTTGAATAAGTAGGGTTCAGAGTGCAGTGGTGGATTGAAACAAATAGTGGTGCACACTGGCCCTTTTAGTGCAAAAGTGCAAGTGTGCACAGGAGGACACCTTGTGGTGAGGAGGAGTGTAACAGTCACTGTATAGCTCTATTCATAAGTTATGGTACTCTTCATTTAAGCACTGTGTAATACTGTTCCTTAAGGGACTGTATAGTAACATAACTATGGCCACAGTCTGGTACTATTCATATGGACACTATATAGCACTAGTTATTTAAACATTTTCTGGTACTGTTCAAAAAGATACTGTGTGACACCATTTGTATGGGCACTACACGGTACTACATTCATACACATACTGGGTGGTGCAAAATGGGTACTGTATGATGCTATTGTATTATCTACTGAGCAAAATACCTATGGGGACTCTGAAGCACTATTCATACCAACACTTTTCCTATGGGAAGTGTAAGGGTATGTTCACACGGCGTACTTGTGCTCTAATACGGGCGAGATGCATGGCGAAATTATGGTAATCCATAGCTCTCATAGAGAACTATGGATTACGCGGCAAATTATTTGTCAATTATATGCAGCGAATACGCGCCGCGAATAATGAATGTCAATGGGGCCAGCGGGCTGGCCCATATACAGTAGTAGAGCAAACCTAGCCCCACTTGGACTTTGTTTGTTTTATTACATGGTTATGCACCAGAGTGTCAGGGCCAGCTGGGGTCCCCAGAGATTGCTGACCCCATACTAGCCATAGGTGATAGTTTTGCCAGTGAATATAATTCAAATGACCAAAACAAGGCTATACTCAATGCTATAGAGGCAGGTCAGAACTATTAAATCTATAGCCCCAGTGCCAAATGGAAGAAGTTGCACAGGTGCTTAATACTGATGAACAGCCCCTCACACACCTACTATTCATGATGGAGCAGCCACTTAGTATTAGGCCGGGGTCCCACTGTGCAGAGGTTAGGTGCAAATATAGCTGCAGCCACCCACGGCTGTATGAGATTGTGGCTGTTGCTATGTCTGCACACAGCTCCTACACTGTGGGGCCACAGCTTTAGGGTATGTTCACTTGATGTATTTGCAGGGTGCACATAATTATACCCCGCAAATACGGTTAGATCATGTTAAACGCTCATATTTCCCACTGCGTACTCTGCACCCATAGAAAAGTAACATGTCACTTCTTTTAGGTGCTTATGTTCCAAGAAATGCTAAACTAATAGAAGGCAGGGACATTGCGCTGTTGAAAGTATGTGCTGGCCAGGCGTATTGCGGTATGTGTTCTGTGCACCGCAATACACCATGTGATATACCCTTATACTTGCAGATAAAGCTTCTAAAGGCAGCCATGCACTTGATTAGAGGTAGTGCATTATGCTGGTTCACAGCCTATTGGTGATGCCCATACTATCTGGTCAGCACACTCACCATTGTACTATAAGGGCTTGTCCCCACAGCAGGTTTTTCAGTTGGTTTTACAGACAGTTTTCGGATTTGAGAACTGTCTGTAAAGCGACTGTCAACCTTTTATATTGATTTAAATAGAAAATCCTCGCAGCAGTCCACACTGCACGGATTTTCTGCCAGATGTTTTTTTACACCGCCGTCGTTCCAAAAAACTTAGAACATGTTCATTCTTCCACCCGGGGTTTCGGGCAGAAGATGTACATGTCATTGGTTGAGTGGGACGGGCGAATCCACAAACCCCGGACAGAACCGTCCCCCAAAACCTCGTACAAGAAGTCAATATACCGGCCGTATTCCTGTAATCAGAACCTGCCGTGTGGACACATCCTAAGGGTACTATCAGGATACTATGGGCACTCAATGGGGCACCTCATCTGGCCACACACACTATATAGTACTGTTTTATTGAATACTAATGCAGCATACTTTATATATATAGTTTTGGAGCTGTGGTATGTTTTATAAGGGTGTTGATAAACATTTTGTAGGATATTAATGTACAAAAATATATATTTGGGAGTTTTCATTAATGTATAATAAATTTAACATGTTTGAAGTATGTTCCATTAACAAGGGACCTTGTAAAAAAACATAGGGCCACATGTATGGAAACTGGTGTATCACTTTCTTTGTTGCCCATAGCAACCAATCAGAGCTCATAGCAACTAATCAGAACGCCCCTTTCATTTCATATAGGGCTCAGAAAAAATGAAAGGGGAGCTGTGATTGGTTGCTATGGGCCACATAGACAGTCTTACACCTAGACAGTTTTCATACATGTCCCCCCTAGTTTTTCCCAGCAGTAGGCACTGTCATGGTGCAATATCCTGACCAATTATAATGTATTATCACATGAAGATATGTTGAAAATGGACAAGTGACTGAATCATAGTGATGTTAGAAATGACCAAAAGCAACAAAGCTTCTCCCCCTTTGTTACTACATTATACTTAAGGTGAAAACCTAAAATCATGAGATGAGACATGACATTCCTTCACTAAAGTCCTCATGTAATCCGACTCCCATTCAGACTACGCTGTAGTTCACATTGTGAATTGCAGCGTGGATTTTCTCCGCTATGGGTTTCTAATCCCTGATGCAGAAAGAAAACAATAAACATGTCCATTCTTTGAATCATACTTAGATTCTGCTTCAGCCGGTGTGACGTGGGTTATCCTCACTGAGATGGGGCTAACCTGCATCCAAATTAGAGGTGAACACTTGCCAGAAATTTGAGGATTCCACGTCGGATTTTAGCGGTAGGAAAAACCCGACGTGTAAAGAAACAACTGTCAAACATACAGCGTTTCTTTGTTGTTATGTTCACATGGAGTTTTCAAAGCACATCCAACACACATCCAACACTCAGGTGTGTGTTTGGATGCATTTTGGTTGCAGCAGGATCGCACCCTATAGCTTTAAATAGGGCTCCTGCTGCATCTTTCGGATCAAAAATTGACGACAATTCTTGGATCGGATCTGAAAGACGCATCATAAAGACGCAAGTAAACATACATCAGCGATCACTCATCTGAACGCCGATATGTGTTTTACATTGAAAGCATAATCTCCAAAAAATTGGGAATCTCGCAAGAGAACAAAGAGTGACTTTTGATCACTATATTTACTATTTTGCCATAGGCAAACTTAAACGCTATCAGTTCTCTATCTATTAAACACTAAAACGTAACTTTTATTATATCTAACTCTTAACCTCTATACACACTATTAAAAACCTGATCTCTATCCTCATCATTAACCCTTTTTGCTTCTGAAAGAGGGAATAACTCCCTTTCTATCATCAAGTCAGGTGGAACCCCACTATTACAGGAGAGCCTTATATCTATAGCAAAGTACTAGCTTCAGTAAGGGATCCCAAGCCAACTACTTGTACAGTCGTCCCTAATCTCATAGACACAGAACAAATAAGGCCCCCTTGTGACACCGTCTGCAGCAGGGGACACTTGTAGACAGAGGTGAGAGATCACAATTTAAAACGTCATGCCTGACCTCGCCGACATGTTTCGCCAGCTAACCTGGCTTTATCAAGGCTTAGAGTTTAAGTTTGCCTATGGCAAAATAGTAAATATAGTTACATTGAAAGCAGGCTCGGACTGGGCCGCCGGGGGATCGGTGAATCCCCCGGTGGGCCCCCCCGAGCTGTTGGGGGCCCCGGAGGCATTACCGTCGCTCCCCGGGGCCCGGCGCCGCAACCGGTCCCTGGACGCCTGGGCCCTGCGTCCCGAGCGCTCAGAGACCGGGCCCGGGAGTCGGGGACAAATGTCCCCGACGCCCGGGGCTGCGCGGTGTCAGCGGAGCACAGCGCCACAAGCGCTGCGCTCCGCTGATCTTCCTGGCAGGCTGAAGGCGTTAGGCCTCCAGCCTGCCGGGCGCCGGCCCCTACTGCTGACGTAGGCGGCGCGGTGATGTCACATCACCGCGCCACCTATGCAGGGCGCCAGTACGGAGCCGGCGGCCTCGGAGCGGCCGGGACCGGGCAGGAGCCGGAGCCAGGTAAGTGGTGGTTTGTTTTTTTATTTGTTTAAAAAAAAACCTTTTAGGGGCCCTTTGGGTAAAAAAGGGGGCCCCTGGCTGAAGAAGAAGAGGGGGCCCCCCGGTTTAAAAAAAGGGGGCCCTGGCTAAAAAGAGGGGGCCCTGGCTAAAAAGAGGGGGGGGCCCCCGGGAATAAAAGGGGGCCCCGGCTACAAGAGGGGGGCCCCGGCTTCAAAGGGGGGGGCTGGTTCAAGAGGGGCCCTGGCTTCAAGGGGGGCCCCCGGCCTTTAAAAAAGGGGGCCCGGCTAAAAAAGGGGGGCCTGGCTTTCAAGAGGGGGCATGGTAATAAAAAGGGGGGGCCCGGGGTACATGAGGGGTGGGTCCCTGGCTAATAAAAGGGGGTGGCTAAAGGGGGGGCCCCGGAAAAAAAGGGGGCGTGGCTTAAAAAGAGGGGGCCCCTGGCCCAATAAAAGGGGGCCTTTGGTACAGAGGGGGGCCCCGGCTCAAGAGGGGGCCCTGGTACAAGAGGGGGCCCCGGCTAAAAAAGGGGGCCCTGGCTAACAAGAGGGGGCCCTGGCTACAAGAGGGGGCCTGGTAATAAAAGGGGGCCCTGACTAAAGGGGGGGTCCCGGCTAAAAAAAAGGGGGCGTGGTACAAGAGGGGGCGCTGGCTAAAAGAGGGGGGCCCGGTAAAAAAGGGGGGCCCTGGTAAAAGGGGGGGGGCTGGCTACAAGAGGGGGGGCTGGCTAATAAAAGGGGGGCCCTGGTACAAGAGGGGGCCCCGGTGATAAAAGGGGGGGGCTGGCTACAAGAGGGGGCGTGGCTTAAAAAAAAGGGGGCCTGGTCAAGAGGGGGCCCTGGCTACAAAGAGGGGGGGGGGGGGCCCTGGATAATAAAAATGGGCCTGGGTTTAAAAGGGGGCCCTGGCTCAAGGGGGGCCTGGCTACAAGGGGGGGGGGGTTGGTACAAGGGGGGCCCTGGCTACAAGAGGGGGCCTGGTTAAAAAAAGGGGGCCTGGACAGAGGGGGCCCTGGCTACAAGGGGGGGGCGTGGCTAAAAAGAGGGCCCGGCTACAGAGGGGGCCCTGGCTAAAAAAAGGGGGGCCCTGGCTACAAAGGGGGCCCCCCGGATAATAAAAAGGGGGCCCCGGTAAAGAGGGGGCCCCGGGTTTTAAAAAGGGGGGCCCCGGCTACAAGGGGGGCCCCGATACCAGAGGGGCGCTGCTCAGAGGGGGCGCTTTCACAAGGGGGGGCGCTGGTAAAAGGGGGGGGCCCTGGCTAATAAAAGGGGGCCCCCGGCTACAAGGGGGTGTGGTACAAAAGGGGGGGGCTGGCTAATAAAAAAAGGGCCCCGGCTACAAGGGGGGCCCCGGCTAATAAAAAGGGGGCCCCGGCTAATAAAAAGGGGGCCTGGCTACAGAGGGGGCCCCGGGTACCTAAAGGGCCCCTACTACAAGAGGGGGCCTGACCCAAAGAGGTGTCCGGGGTACAAGAGGGGGTCCCTGGCAAAGAGGGGTCCCTGACTACCTAAAGGGGGGCCCCCACTACCTAAAGGGAGGCCCCGGCTACTAAGGGGCCCGGGTACCAAAGGGGGGGCCCTGTATATAAGGGGTCCCCCGGCTACCCCAAAAGGGGGGCCTGGCTATCTAAAGGGGGCCCGGTAACTAAAGGGGCCCCCGGCTAACCAAAGGGGGCCCTGGCTACCCAAATAGGGGTCCTGGCTAAAAAAGGGGGCCCTGAATAAAGGGGGGGCCCCAGCTAACAAAGGGGGCCCTGGTACCCAAAAAGGGTCCCTGGCTCTTAAGGGGGTCCTGATACCCAAAGGGATCCCTGATTCCTGCCACTGTAAAGGGGGGCCTGACTTTTTGCACAATAGTAAAGGGGGGGGCCCCCCACTTCCCGCACATAGCTAAAGGGGGGGCCCCGACTTCCTGAAACTAGCTAAAGGGGGGGGCCCACTTCCTGCACAAGCTAAAGGGGGGGGGGGTGACATCCCGCAGTAGCAAAGTGGGGGGGGGTCTGACTTCCTGCACATAGTAAAGGAGGCCCCTAATACCTGTTATACCTAAAGGGGCCTAAATGCCTGTATACTACCTAAAGAAGCCCCTAAGCCTGTACCCCTACCTAAAGGAGACCCAACTGCTGTATACTACCCAAAGGGACCCTGTCTGTTACTACCAAAGGAGGCCCTAACTGCCTGTATACATTAAGGGGGGGAAGCCCTAACTCCCTGTTATACCTAAAGGAGGCCTTAATCCTGTATGTACAAAAGGGGTCCTAACTTTTTTGTCCGTTTTTAAAGGGGACCCAAAAACCCCAAAAGTTACCAAAACTGGGGGAAAACCACTACTACAGTACCTAAAATGGGTCACCAAAACCCCCCTCAGCCTACCTAACTGGGGTCCCAACCTACTGTAGCCTAACTTGGGCCTGCTTATTACCGGGGGTGTTTCCTACCCACTCTGGCTTGGTACCCCCAAACCACCTGGGGCTGGCTACCAAAATTTTAGCGGGGGTCTACCACCTAAATAGGGCCTATCTAGCTCCGGTTGGCCTTGCCCCTTTGCCTACCCTTAGAGTCTTGCCTACCTACCTGGTATATGATTGTGAGGGGAGCAGCCTTGTGTAGCATAATCCCTGGTGTTAGCCCCCTCCCCACCCCTCAACCCCCTTTGGAACTGGATCAAATTTGGCTTGTACCCGCTCTCCCATGGGTGGTACAGGGTGGGAAAAGGTAAAGGATGCTGGAAAAATGAGGATTCTAAGATATTTGTGTGAATTTCTGCAAAGGGAGAGTGGTGGCCGGGACAAGTCATCATTGAGTGCGGAACGGATGCAAAAAAAAGGGAATAAGGGAAGATCACCCAGAGAAAGAGAACGGTCATCAGATAGATTCTCCCGGGGAGTCCCCGTTTTCAGGGGTTTTTTACTTCTATATTTTGGGTCAGGCTTTTATTCACTGAATGTGAGGACCTGAGCTGGTGTCTGCCTTATGGGGTTTATATGGCGGTGTTGTTGGTTTTTAACCCCGAGTGGTGTTGACCCCTGTGTGGTCTCTTTTTGGTGTGTTGTGGTTATCCCGAGCTGGGTTGACCTCTATGTGGTCTCTTATGACAGTGTTGTAGGTTTTTTTTCTGGTGGTGTCTGACCTCTATGTGTTCTGTAATGGGGGGTTGTAGGTTATACCTGGCTGGTGTCTGACCACTATGTGGTTTTTATGGCGGTGTTGTAGGTTATCCGAGCTGTTGTCTGCCCCTATGTGGTTTTTATTTTTGGGGTTTGTAGGGTTTTACTGAGCTGTTGTCTGACCCCTTGTTGGTTCTTTTATGGTGGGTTTTAGGTTTACCTGAGCTGTTGTCTGACCTCTATGTGGTCTCTATATGGGAGTGTTGTAGGTTATACTGAGCTGTTGTTTGACCCCGTTGGGTTTGTTATGGTGGTGTTGTAGGTTATACCCCGAGGGTGTTGACTCTATGTGGCTCTTAGGCAGTGTTGTGGTTTTAATGAGTGGTGTCTGATCTCTATTTTGGGTTTCTTAGACGGTGTTGTAGGGTTTATGAGCTGGTGTCTGACCCCCTATGTGGGTTTCCCTATGGTGGTGTTGTTGTTTAATCGTGGGGTATAATGCCGCGTACAGTGTTCCTGATTGTAAAAAAAAAGGGAAAACCTGACCCCGTGATAGGAGTTACACTTTTTATTTCTTGTGGTGTTTTTTTTAGAGGTCGTGAGGGCGTGCCCCAAGGGAGACTGGAGGGGGATATTGTATGTGGGTGGAGGAGGTATTGTATGTGGGGGGGGGTGATATTGTTGTGGGTGGAGGGGGATTTGTTGTGGGGGGAGGGGGATATGGATGGAGTATTAGCCCTGTGTCTATGATATGTTTGACTGACATGTGGTGTACATTGTATCACAATACAGTTCTGTTTTGCACACTGTTTATGTGGTAAAATGGGCGATTTAGTCCCAGGGCCGGAAATTAGTTCATGTCGTGGGTGGGCCCCCCCAAATCAACTCCCCTGTGGGCCCCAGCCCCCGTCCGCCTGTTGAAAGCATAGCAAAAAAAGTCCCATTTTAAAGTGGATGTAAAAATGCTTTAGTACCTCTACACCCAAATTAAATGTGACAACCATACAGAGGAGAAATGGCTAAAAAAACGAATTTTAATAAATAGATATAAAGAGAAACAAACAACAACAACCCCCTTGGGTGTTAAACCAATGTTTAAAAATAAACACTTGAAAAAGTAAAGCCCAAGTGGGGAAGCGGGACCAAAGATTTTTTTATCCCTATTAAGGGCCTAAATTGCGGAGCATTGACCCCTAACCTAACAAAAAATCGGGAAAAAATCGCCCCGAAAGGGCGGGGTCCTGGAAGGAGCTGCCCCTGCAAACACTTACCCTATACAAAAACCCTTAGGTCCCACCCCAACATGTTCGTTTCCCAAAAAAAAACGACAGGGGATGATAAAGATCCGGAGCCCAAAACAGGGAAAAAAAAGGGCTGTGGTGTATTATATATGTCAAGCCCCAAAAAGACGCCTCTGTTGGGGATATAAATACTCAAATTTAAATAAAAAAAAAGTTGTGCATGCCGTCAAAATAAAGCAGCATAAAAAAGAGGGGGGGGTACAGGCATTAAAACACAAAAATTAAAGCCAAACATGAGGGAAAGATACATTGCAAGTGTAAAAATAACAAACAACCCTAAATAAAAGCCAAAGTAAAAAAAATTTCCAATTGAGAGTAATCAGAAACGGCACGGCCCGCACCTGAAAGGGGTTTCCCCCAAACGGGGCCCGGTAGTGGGGCCCCCGGAGAGCACGGTCTACTGCTTTAAAAGGTGGCGATGGGGCGCCTGGTGAGTCAAAGGACGTCCCCCGGAGGAAGTAAGACTAGGTGCGCCCCTAGCAAGGCGGCGCCATGGCGAGGCACAAAATTTTTGCCAGCCCCAGAGTGAAGCTGAGTGTAAAATAAACACCAGCTTTTATTTATAAAGCACAGTATTTTGGAGTAAAAAGGTTACCTAGCAGGACTCAAAAAGGTGTAGACGATAAGGGGCATTATTGTTATATATGGAGGGTAAGTGAAAAATATATGAAAAATGAAAAAAAATGCATGAGAAAAAAAAGAAAGAAAAAAAATTTCAGAGAATATTAATACGAAAAATTTTTTCATATTAATCGTTGAATTGGTACACAGATCATTCTTTGATGTTTAAAGAAATTCAAAAAAAAGCCCAAAATCGAAATGTTCATTCAAGCCCAGGGAGGGGTTGGTTCAGAGTGAATGTCCAGAAGCACTCTCTCTGAAGTAAAATTGGTTATATTACCAGGTCTGCAGAAGGGGGTGCCATCAATGCCCCCACCAGCGTGACAATTTAGTCACCGTCAGCTCCACCCTTTTAAAGGGTGAACGAGGTTTTCCTTGCATGCGAATTCGCCAGTGTTGCCTACTTGCGAGAAGCTGTCTGGAGGTTTGCCTATGTCTGTAGGGGCCCCTTTACACTTAATCTGTAGATGATATGCGTCATCTTACAATTAAAGAAGGATTGCTGTCAAAATTTCTCTTGTTGTCTTTGTCTGAAAAGGTGGTAGTCTGAATCATAAATGAGCAGAAGGAGCACTCTCCACATCGAAAAGAGCCATTGGGCCTTCGTAACCAGGTCTCCTTCCTTGGGGAGACATAATGGCTCCGTACTAATGGCGCATAGCAAATGTGGTGCCAATATTCAAAAAGGGGTCAAAAAGTGATCCAGGAAACTATAGGCCAGTAAGCTTAACCTCTGTTGTAGGTAAAATGTTTGAAGGTTTTCTCAGAGATGCTATCCTGGAGTATCTCACTGAAAATAAATGTATAACGCCGTTCCAGCACGGGTTCATGAAGGATCGGTCCTGTCAGACTAATCTCATCAGCTTCTATGAGGAAGTCAGTGCTAGACTGGATCGGGGTGAGGCACTGGATGTCATATCTAGATTTTTCTAAAGCATTTGATACGGTGCCACATAAAAGGTTGGTAAATAAAATGAGAATGCTTGGACTGGGGGAAAATGTGTGCAAATGGGTAGGCAACTGGCTCACTGATAGAAAACAAAGGGTAGTAATTAACGGTACATACTCAGACTGGATCGCTGTTACTAGTGGGGTACCACAAGGGTCAGTATTGGGCCCTATCCTCTTTAACATTTTCATTAATGATCTTACACAGGGATTACACAGTAGAATATCGATCTTTGCAGACGATACTAAGCTCTGTAATGTAATCAACACAATAGAGGATAATGTGTTATTAAAAAGGGATCTGGATAAGTTGGAGGCCTGGGCAGAGAAATGACAGATGAGGTTTAATACAGATAAATGCAAGGTTATGCACATGGGGAGGGAAAATCCATTACATGATTACATGTTAAATGGAAAAACACTGGGTAAAAGTGACATGGAGAAGGACTTGGGAATCCTAGTGGACAGTAAACTTAACTGTAGCAGCCAATGTCAGGCAGCAGCTGCCAAGGCTAATAGGATCATGGGGTGTATTAAAAGGGGCATAGAGGCACATGATGAGAACATTATTCTCCCATTATACAAGTCACTGGTTAGACCACACATGGAATATTGTGTACAGTTTTGGGCACCAGTGCACAGGAAAGACATTGTAGAGCTTGAACAGGTACAAAGGCGGGCAACAAAAATAATAAAAGGACTGGGTGGACTGCAATACCCAGAAAGATTAGCAAGGTTAGGGTTATTTAGTTTAGAGAAAAGACGGCTTCGAGGGACATAATAAATATGTTTAAATACATCAAAGGTCAATATAGAGATCTCTCCCAAGATTTATTTATACCCAGGGCTGTATCTAGAACAAGGGGACATCCTCTACATCTTGAAGAACAAAAGTTTCTACATAAACATAGAAAGGGATTCTTTACTGTAAGAGCAGTGAGACTATGGAATTCTCTGCCAGAGGGACTTGTCATGGTGAATTCAATAACGGTGTTTAAAAATGGTTTAGATGCATTTCTGGAGCGTAATAATATAACAAGTTATAGTGTCTAGGATTCAGGAAAGGGGTCATTGATCCAGGGATTTTTCTAATTGCCAGATTGAAGTGGGAAGGAATTTTTCCCTAAAATGAGGACAATTGGCTTCTACCTCATTGGGGTTTTTTTGCCTTCCTCTAGATCAACACCTTAGCACAGCAGGCTGAACTGGATGGACGTCTTGTCTTTTTTCGGCCTTACAAACTATGAAACTATAAAAGGTCACGGAGGTTCTTACCGCGTCTACATGTCACCGAGGGATGGGTGCCAATATGGTCCCTCAGATCTGGGTCCATCCTCAGAATATGCCAATGGCGGTTCAAAGACTCGCGAATAATCGGGGCTGCGTTATCAAAAGTGCCTATCAGGCTTATGACCGATTCAGTAGTGCTTTTCTGAGAATGCTCCACTGAAAGGAGTTTAGTCCGATCACTCGTAAGGGCTTTTATATGCCTGTCTCAAAATGAAATCAGGATAGCCCTTTTCTAGAAATCTCTGTCTCAAGAAACCTGCCTCCCTCTTGAAATCACAGAGCTGCGAACAATTACGTCTGAGGCGCAGGTATTGTCCTCGAGGGATACCCCTCTTGAGGGGAATCGGATGGTGACTCTCCCATCGCAACAGAGAGTTGGTGGCTGTCGGTTTACGATATACCACAGTCTCCAGCTCTCCTGATTGTTTTTTGAAGATCCTTACATCAAGAAAGGGTAAGGTGACACGCTCAAATTCAATGGTGAATCTTAGATTGAGTGTATTGATGTTAAGATGTTGTATCATGGTGACAAATTCTTCCCTTGTGCCATTCCATATGATGAGAATATCATCAATGAACCTCAGCCATAAACCAATATTTTCAGAAAAAGGTGGAGGATTATCACCAAAGACGGTGGATACCTCCCACCAGCCGAGGTACAAGTTGGCGTAAGCATGGGCACAAGCACTGCCCAGTACCCCTCTGCTGGTGGAAGACTCCACCGTCAAACAAAAAATAGTTTTTAGTCAAAATGAACTCCAGTAATTCGATGACAAGAAACTATGGACTGCTTCGAGACCCAGGTGGTGTGGAATAGACGTATATAAAGATTCCACATCAATGCTAGCCAAAAAAGTCTCGGAATCTAAGGTGAGACCATCTAGACGTTTGAGTAGGTCTGTAGTGTCCCTGATGTAGGAGGGCAGTGATTTCACAAACGGCGCTAAGATATAATCAATGTACGTCCCACAATTTTGACACAGGGCATTATTTCCCGAAACTATTTGTCACCATGATACAACATCTTAACATCAATACACTCAATCTAAGATTCACCTTTGAATTTGAGCGTGACACCTTACCCTTTCTTGATGTAAGGATCTTCAAAAAACAATCAGGAGAGCTGGAGACTGTGGTATATCGTAAACCGACAGCCACCAACTCTCTGTTGCGATGGGAGAGTCACCATCCGATTCCCCTCAAGAGGGGTATACCTCGAGGACAATACCTGCGCCTCAGACGTAATTGTTCGCAGCTCTGTGATTTCAAGAGGGAGACAGGTTTCTTGAGACAGAGATTTCTAGAAAAGGGCTATCCTGATTTCATTTTGAGACAGGCATATAAAAAAGCCCTTACGAGTGATCGGACTGAACTCCTTTCAGTGGGGCATCCTCAGAAAAGCACTACCGAATCGGTCATACGCCTGATAGGCACTTTTGATAACGCAGCCCCGATTATTCGCGAGTCTTTGAACCGCCATTGGCATATTCTGAGGATGGACCCATATCTTAGGGACCATATTGGCACCCATCCCTCGGTGACATATAGACGCGGTAAGAACCTCCGCGACTTTTTAGTACGGAGCCATTATGTCTCCCCAAGGAAGAAGACCTGGTTACGAAGGCCCAATGGCTCATTTCGATGTGGAGAGTGCTCCTTCTGCTCATTTATGATTCAGACTACCACCTTTTCAGACAAAGACAACAAGAGAAATTTTGACATCAATCACTTCATTAATTGTAAGATGACGCATATCATCTACATGATTAAGTGTAAATGCGGCCTACAGTACATAGGCAAGACCTCCAGACAGCTTCGTCGCAGAGTAGGCGAACACTTGGGCGACATTCGTCATGCAAGGGACACCTCTGTGTCACGCCATGTAAGGGTGGAGCATGACGGTGACATAAATTGTCTACGCTGGTGCGGCATTGATGGCATCCCCTCTTCTGCTAGACGTGGTAATATAGACCAATTGTTACTTCAGAGCGCGTGCTTCTGGACATTCACTCTGAACACAATCGCTCCTCTCGGCTTCAATGAACATTTCGACTTTGACTGTTTTTTGTAAGTTCTTTTAAACAGTCAAAGAATGATTCTGTGTACCAATTCAACGATTAATATGCAGAAATCTTCTGTATTAATATTCTCTGCAATTTGTTCTTTCATATTTTCTCATGCATTTATTTTCATATTTCATATATTTTTCACTTACCCTCCATATATAATCTAATATATGTCCTTATCTGTCTTCACTCTTTTTGAGTCCTGCGTAGGTAACCTAATTTACTGCCAAAATACTGTGCTATTATAATTAAAAGCTGTGTGTTTATATTACACTCAGCTTCACTCTGAGGCTGGCATTACATTATGTTTGTGCCTCTGCGCATGCGCCGCCGTTGCTATGGACGCATCCTAGTCTTAGCTTCGCCTCACGGGCGCACTGCCTGTGACGTCACTCAGGCGCCCCATCGCGCACCTTTTAATGCAGTAGACCGTGCTCTCTCGGCGTCTCACTAGTCCGGCCACCGCTGGGAAACCCTTACAGGGTGCGGGACGTGCCGTTTCTGATTACTCTCAGATTGGTAAGTTTGCTTTACTTGGCTTTTTACTTAGGTTGTTTGTTATGTTCACATATTGCAATGTATTCTTTCCCTTATGTTTGGCTTTCATTTTTGTGTTTAGATGCCTGTACTCCGCCTCTTGTTTATGCTGCTTGATTTAGACGGCATGCACACACTTTTTCTGGATAATTGTGAGTATTTATATCCAGATCTATGAGGCGTCTTTTTGGGGCTTGACGATATATTATACACCACAGCCTTTTTTCCCTGTTGGTCTCCGTGATCTTTATCATCCCCTGATGCGATTTATTTTGGAGGATCGAAACATGTTGGGATGGGACCTATAGGTTTTTGTATAGGGTAAGTGTTTGCAGGGTCAGGCTCCTGCCAGGACCGCCCTTATTGGGGCGATTTTCCTGATTTGTTTGTTAGGTTAGGGCTCAATAGGGATAAAAAAACTTTGTGTCCCGCGTTCCCCACTGGTGAGCCTTCACTTTTTCAAGTGTGTTATTTTCAATCATTGGTTTAACACTCCAGAGGGCGTTGTTGTTGTTTGTTTCTCTTTTATATCTATTTATTAAAAGTTAAGTTTTATAGTCATTTCTTCCTCTGTATGGTTGTCACATTGAAAGCAATGTAAATCACTCTGTACATTGTTAAATGCGTGTTTGGGTCCGTTTAGTGTCCGAAACACAGATCCAAGGACGCATCTAAAAACCGATCCAAAATCGGATCCGACACGCTGTGTGAACATACTCTTAGGGTTTGTTCACACGGTGTAATTTTGGCGCGCATTTCGGCGCTTATTTGCACGATAATCCATAGTTCTCATAGATAACTATGGACTACGCCTCCTCTCCCCGCTCGTATAATACGATCATATTGTACGCGCGGGGAGATAAGTGACATGTCAATTATTCGAGGCGAATACGCACCGCGAGTAATGAATGTCAATCGGGCTGGTGGGCTGCCAGACTCCCCGCGCCGTGGGAGTACGCGCGTATCAGCACGACCTCCCGAAAGACATGATGTACTGTGGCACGAACTGTACGCGCCGCAATACATCGTGTGAACATAGCCTTACTGTGGTGCTGTTTTCTATTTTACCATAAATACCACAGCTCCCCTTTGAGACATTTTTCTTTACCATTTATAGGTCTTCACCACTTTCTTTTCTAATAATTTTTCTAATCTTAATCAAAAGATACTGAATAGAAATCTAAGAAATCTAAGGCTACGTCTAAGCAAAATTACGACTGTAAAACTTCCCAAAAGACATTGATATAAAATACGAACTGTAGTCTACACCAGGGCTCCCCAACTCCGGTCCTCAAAGCCCACCAAGAGGTCATGTTTTCGGGACATCCCACAGAATCCCACTGACAATAATGAAATCACCGGTGCAATGCTAAGGAAAGCCATAAAACCTGACCTGTTGGTGGGCCTTGAGGACTGGAGTTGAGGACCCCTGGTCTACTCAGCTCGGATTTACTGAGGTCAGATTTCAAAACTGATGGTTTTGAAAAAAACTTAGAATATGTTGTATAATCCACTAGAATCTGAGAACCAAGGAAAAAAATGCGACAAAAAATGAGAAAAAAAACAAAAATACTAGTAAAATACCAGTAGAATCCGACCAGTATTTTGTCCTTGCCATGTAGATGAAGCCTACAGATTTTTCCAATCTGTAGCAAAATACTGCAACATTTTGGGGGATTGTGAACGAATCCGAATTTGTAGTGTCTCCCCAGTGGAATTTCCTGCAGAGACCACTAGATGGGGCCATGCTGACACAAATAAATTGTATGAGCAAAATAGAAAAAAATGCTAACTGGTGACTAGTTATTGTTTCGGGTGGTGGTGGGAGGAATAATCACTTTACAGCATTGACAGAAATATATGGAATATATTTAGCACTATATATAGTAGTTCTATAACCTGTGTTATATATTAGATATTCTATTTCTAAAAACCATTAGGGGCCGTTCACATGGCTTATTTTGCCGCGGATTGGAGCCGTACTGCGCGCCGGATTTGCGCTGCAGTACGACTCCAATCCGTCGCAGTAACTACGGTAATCCACAGTGGATTCCGTCGCTCCTCCCTGCTCGGCGATTCCGCCACGGGGGGAGAAAGTCACCTGCACATTATCCAGGCGCAATACGCGCCGTGGATAATGAAAGTCTATGGGGCCGGCGGGCCGCGCCCCTTATTCAAGCCGGAATTGCGAGCGCAATCCGGCTCGCAATTACGGCTTGAATACGCCGTGTGAACCGGGGCTTAGATTGATCTGCTGGCAGGTTCTCCAGGTGTTTAATGATCTAATGTGGCATCCACAGACATAATAAAGTACTTACTCTATGTTAGGGAGTCCAGTGTTGCCCCAGTTAAGGATATGTTCACACGGTGTGTTGGGTCCATTTTTGGATTAAAAAAACAGATTAAAAAGCACTGCTTAAATCGCAGCCAAAACGCATCCAACACGCAGCTGCATGTTTGGGTGCGTTTTGGTTCCCTCCCAGTCATTACGGTAATTGCGGGTGAAATCCATCCCGCAATTAAGGCGTGAATAAGCCGTCGGAACATAGCCTTAGGGGCCCCCGTCCACATGGCGTAATTACGCCCCGCAATTAAGCCGTGTGAACATGGCCTAAAAGCCTCTTGGGTGGGTGTAGATGGTGATAAACGTTGGAACATTAAATG
The DNA here is from genome assembly GCA_025379985.1 of Phyllomedusa bahiana. Taxonomy (NCBI): domain Eukaryota; kingdom Metazoa; phylum Chordata; class Amphibia; order Anura; family Hylidae; genus Phyllomedusa; species Phyllomedusa bahiana. The sequence goes on from JAODAL010000247.1 coordinate 290,745, forward strand.
GATGACAACAGTGAACAATAGCATGTGCTAAAAAAAAAAGATTGTAGAGAGATGACAGATTTTAGGAATAATTGGCCTTACGTATTAAAACTATCTAGCAGTAAAACTGTCTCCCTTAGCAACCAATCATTTCTCCAGAGCAGTGTAAGGCTATGTTCACATGGCGTAACATTTTGAAGTGAAATAAGTGCATGTTTCATGGGGGAAATATATTTTTATGCATGTTTTTCATTGATGTTACATATGTTTTCTTCATTGGAGGCATATTTTGCAGCAATTTTTTCAGTACAGGGAACTTCATTGTATTTGATGCATTTTTAATGTGTTACATGTGAAAATAAAAATCAACAAAATATATGCATAATTTGGTGTTTTTTTGCAATTCCCATTGACTTTCCATACTAAAATTGTGCACATAAAACACATTAGAATTGCAAAACTAAGATCAAAATGAAACACACAGTGCCAAAACTAGCGCGCACCCCAAAAGATAATTCATGTAAACACATTTATTAGTCAAAAATAAGAAGATTAAGCCATTTGAAAAGCAAAAATGAAGTCCCCATGAATGAAGGGGAACCACAAACAGCACAACAAAATATATATGTCCTACAAAAATAGATGGGAACAAAGCAGAAAAGCTACAACAATATATCCCACAAGATTTTCACACACAATTGTATAATGGAATATATCAATAAAGTCACCAATCTAAACCATAATGACCAAAGTGCAAAAAATGTCAAAGAAGAGCAAAGCATATAAGGGAAAAAAATAGCAAACGGCTATCCCAAGTTACCCATACAGTAGAGAAATCAATATGGGACCAAATGCTGACGGGGACTGTAAGCCACACGTGGTAAAGAACAGTTTTGTTACACATAAAAAATTGACATACACTCCACTTTTTATACATGTTGCCTAACACATCAAATAATGTGTAAAAAAATGTACCATGTGCCCTAATTGTGTATATTCCCACAATGGGACACTATTATTGCATATTTTGGTAAGTAAACCGTGCTAAAATGTGCATTTAACACATCAAAATAAGTGACAGAAAAACGCTATGTGAACACAGCCTAAGAAATGAGTGGTTGCCATGGGCAACAAAGACAGTCTTAGGGTTAGACAGTTTTAATAAATGGAGCTTAGTGTCTCTTTAAGCTTTAGTGGATGATTCATTTCATCCGATTCCTTCTTTGCAGGACCTGGCTCTGGGCCACGTGTTTATGTGTCAGCAGATAGGCTGGGCGATTTGGGACTGGTTAGGATTTTGGGCCTTTTCCCCCTCCACTTTCATTTATTGGAAATCAGCTGTTTTCCGCTCAGAAAAAATAAAAAAAGGTTCAGTCTTATGAAATCCTGGACTTTCCCCGAGCTCAAACAGTGCGTCTCATTGGACTTTTTATGTCGCCCACATCTCTGTATTTTCTCAGGGTGCAACCCACTGAGTTGTCCACATCTGGATCCCCCCCAGCCATGAGTCATGTTCTCAGGCCCTCACCAATATTACAGAGGGTTAAATCCCTCTGTGGAGCCGGCGGGGGGGACTCCAAAGTCCGAAACATAAACGAGACAAGAATTTCTCCCTCTTTTCCAGTGCAAACCTATTAATTTCTGAGATGCGTTAAGTGAAGAGACCTAATCAGTCAGTGGCAAGCTGTGCCCCAGTCATATTTCATCTGAGCTGAAATTCTGCTTTAAGCATGAAGCTGCGGTGAGTCACCCACTTCTTTCTTTGCCACTGACCTACAGAGCTAGCAGTCTAGTCCTCACTTTGCATTATGCCTTCCTATTATACTTTACATAGGTTGGAACATTGGAAGTTCTATTGGTTGTCATACTGCACTTTATATTTCTATACAGGTGGCTGTTCCTCGCCGTTCTGGGTTGTGCCAGCGCAGGGTCACCCTCTATGTTTGGAGAGATCACATCCCCCAATTACCCTCAGGTTTATCCTAATAATGCTATGGAAACCTGGAATATTCAGGTCCCAGATGGGTATGGAATTCGCCTGTATTTCATACACCTGGACATTGAGCCTTCTGAGAACTGCGAGTATGACTCTTTGCAGGTAAATATTGAGACATGTTTTTTTCAATAGAGTAATGGTCTTCAATCTGCAGTTCCAGCTATTGCATAATTATAACCCCCAGCATGCTGGCAGTTAATATATGATGGGAGTTGTAATTTTTTAACAGCTAAAAAGTCATAGGTTGGAAACCACTACCATAGAGAAAGGAGAGTGGCAACAGACTCATATGGCACTACTTATCTCAGGAGGATGGGACTGGACAGAATAAAACTATTTGTTGCATCTTTGCTACCACCAACAGTAGACTTTGGAGAAATGGCTTGCAGACCACAATCATCAAATTGTCAATGTTTTTATCCTAATAAACTCATTTTTTTTGTTTCTGCACAATTACGCGTACAAATAAGCCATGTGAACAATGTATGTGAATGGGGCCGCTAGTTTTTTGACATTTTTTATTTTCTTACCAAACAAAACCCTGTCAGGATAATCTGTCCGCGAATTAATTTTCAGGAGAATGTGCATCATGCAGCAAGATAATTCTAAGTGCACAGGACTTCTAACAAAGAATGATCAAAAAACAAAAAAATTAAAATTTTGAGTGGCCAACTTAATTCCTGACCTTAATCCAAAATAAATAAAAGACCAAGTCTAATACTTTTGATTCCGTTTTCTTTATCTACTATCAAGACTTGGGTAGACATGTGTGATCGGGTTTTCACCCTTTTCTGGCGTAAAATGCTCCTAAGTGAGCACTCTCCGATGTCTAATGTGCCTAATGAATGTGTTAGGCGCATTGTTTGTAAGACGACACTTTATGATGCGCCTAACATGAGGGGCGTTCTGCGGGCATTCTGGAGGCGTGTCGCACCACACTCCTAATATTAGACACATATATGAAAAAACTAGGTGCATTACTGCTCAAACAGGAAGACCTATTTTAATGTGGTCTGCCTGAGCCTGAGGAGTCGAAGTGAAGCTAGATTTGCTGGTAGGGAAAAAAATGTCCCTTATTTCTCAACTTACACCAGTACATTAACAAAATGTCATTTCTGATAATTATCAAACTATATAAAATTAAATTATTGAAATCTAATAAAAAATTTTATCATATAAAATCAATATAAAAATATATAATATCCCAAAAATATAAAAATATCTCTTATAAAATGTATTTAAATTTAATAGAATCTAAAACTAGTTTGACATTAAATAACCCACTGATGATGATGTTCAGATTTTACAATTTTTAATTTTGACTACATTAAATTTGAAATTTATTTTTGCTGCTCTCAGCCTTTATTCTACATACAGCAAGAGCCAGCAAAGCACAGGTATTGCTGGGACTGTGGTCCACCAAGCAAGATCAGTACCATGGTCTCTATATACTGACATGCTATTCTAATGACTTTTCTTTTATTTCCAGCCTATCTATAGCCTTTATACATGTTAGGCGCATTACTAATGCGCCTAAGTTTTATAATGCACCTAACACACGGGTGAGGCGCATCAAATTTTAGACACCATTTATAATCACACAAAAAACACTTTCATACATTTAGGCGCATTATACACTGAAAACAACACTCGACAATTCACTTCAATGCGCCTTCCTTCATACAAGTCTCCCTTAAGGTGTGAAAATCTGATGTAGTTTTAGGTCCAATTTATGCAGAAATATAGAAAAAGATTAAGGGCTATATCCCTGTTTTTGCCACTCATGGCTGGTTGTATTACACAGTGACCTGTTTTCATGGCTGATTGCTATCCATGTACTGCAGGTTATCATTGGAAATGAGGTTCAACAGGCTTTGTGTGGCCGCCATTCACTTGGATCTAGTGGATTCCCAAAAGAGAAGTTATATCCTACCACTCACATGAAATTACTGTTCAAGTCTGACTTCTCCAACCAGGAGAGAAATACTGGATTTGCTGCTTATTACATGGCTGCAGGTGTGTAACATTTACATATGTAACATCTGTTTTACAGTGGATCCAAAGATTGTGAAAACAAATGTATTCACACACAATCAGTAAGTACATGTTTATGGTGTAAATAAGAGCAAAATATATGCAAAAATGATAGAAACATACAAAGAAGCAAAACATATATTAAAAGATTTAAAGTACTAAGCGAATATTTTAAACATACAAAAGGCATTTAAAGGCCCCGTGAACGGAACAGAGAGAGAAATATGAGCCTCCTTCACAGCAGATGTGGGCGTACACATACATGAGTTTAAAGAGTGAAAAAGATCAGGTTTGAGAAGTTGCAAAGTTAGGTTAACCAGAGTTGACCTGAACAAGGGTATAATATATCCATGATGTGCCATAAGTGCCTCTATAGACATGGCTCTCACCTCTGGGTAGTTGCCTGGTTTTATTCAAAACTTGTGCTAGCTGCAACTTTTTTTTCCCCACTGGCTGCAATGGAGACTAAGCGAGCCAAGTCCCAATCAAAGGTGGATGAGACACGAAAGATATGGATGCATGTTTTCTCAGCCAAGATTTTTTTCCTTTTTATTCTTTTAAGTTCCAACATTTCAGATGCATTTTGCAGTTGATAGACCACATTGACTGATCTATTGTCTTCTACATTCTTCTCTCTTGTACAGATATAGATGAGTGTGACATGTATGACCCTTGCTCACATTTTTGCAACAATTACATTGGAGGGTTTTTCTGCTCCTGTCCTCCAGAATATGAACTGCAAGAAGACCAGAACACGTGTGGGGGTAACTAGAGCTCTGTACATATCTGGTGGGTGTAAGTAGGATGTGGACAGGTATGTAAACTGCACTCTCTATACCAGTTATTGGGATTAGTAGTCTGTAGTACCCCCTATAACAGTAGTCTTGCTATGTAGTTTGGAGTACCCCTTACAACGGCAGTCTGGCTCTGTAGAGTGGAGTGCTTTCTATATCAGCAGCCTGAGTGTGTAGTCCGGACTTCTCCCTACAACAGCAGTCTGGTTATGTAGCCATTGCCCCACCCTATAGCAGCAGTCTAGTGTTGTATTTTGAAGCAACCCCTATAACAGCAGTCTGGTTGTGTACTGTGGCGTGGCCCTCACAATTGCAGGCTGACTATCTAAAGTGCAGTGGTGGAAGAGAGTTTGGAAAATAAAAACCCCCTATAACAGTAGCTGGATGTGTAGACTAGACCTCCCACTGTATAAGCAGTGTGGGCATGTACTTTGATATACCCCTTACAACATTAGTGTGGCTGTGTAGTCTACAGCCTAACCTATAACAGCAGTCTAGCTAGATAATCTGATGCACCATCTGTAACAGCATTCTATTTGTGTAGTTTTAAGTATTCCCTATAACAGGCAGTCTGGCTGTATGATCTAGAGCCCTATCTATATCAACAGTCTGGTAATGTGCTTTGGAGCACCCATTATAAAAGCAGTGGGGCTGTGTAATCTGGAGCACCATCTTTTACAGCAGTCTGGTTACATAGTTTGGAACGACACCTATAATGGTAGTCTTGCTGGGTCATCTGAAGTTTCCCCTAAAACAGCAGTCTAACTCTGTAATCTTAAAGGGGTTGTACAAATAACCAAAAGAACTAAAAATTGTTATATGGCTCCCCTGAGTTTATGTTCATCTCCCCATAATGTTTTATCTGCTAGTTTGTGGTTTTCCTGAGCTGTATGTAGCCTCCCTTCTATGCAGGTGAGCAGCAGCGTTTATTTTTACTGTGTAAAACCACAAACCCCTAGGATCCTTTGCTGTTCTTTACCTATTTTCATCCCTTCCAACCTCAGTCTTAGCGTATACTCTTGTCTCCTTCATGTTGAGAGCTTTGGTAGTGTTACGAGTGGCGCCGCGGTCCGCATGTCGGGCCGCAAGCGCACTCGTCCCTCTGTGCAGAGAGACTTACCCGACCACCCTCCTGTTTCTCCATGCTTCCTCTGCCCGTAGGTGCGCGCGTACCCGCTCCTTAGGGCGCGCGCCAGCTCTCTCAAATTTAAAGGGACAGCACGCCAACAATTGGTTGATTGCCAGTCGCTGATCATATATAAGGTTTACACCCCCGGCATGTCCCCGCCGGATCTTCAGTGCCATGTGCCTCTAGAGAAAGCTGTTTCCTGTGTGTCTACGTCTTCTCCGTGTTTCTGACCCTCGCTACGTTTCTCGACCACGAGTCTACGCCGCCTGCCCTGACCTGCGGCCTGACCTTGACTACAAGTTCGTCTTACGATTTGGTACCTTGCTGCACCTCGGCTGCCTCCACAAGCTAGTCGCGTCAGGGGTAGCGACCTGATAAGACTCCCACAGCAGCAAGCCCATGCTGCCTTGTGGCGTTCTCTGGTGAATACTGGAACCTACTTAGATTCCGCTCCCTGGCGTGGCCATTGCCACCACTTGTGGTGGTCCAGAGGATCCACTACCTGCACCTTTACAGGTAGCAGGACCAAAGGTTTCAAAGGCTGTCTGAAAAAAAGCCAAGACACAGAAACAAACCCCTGATAAGAGCACCTGACCTCCTTGGTGTGACACAGAAACAAACCCCTGATAACAGCACTTGACCTCCTTGGGGGGGCACAGAGCCAAGCCCCTGATAACAGCACCTGACCTCCTTGGGGGGGGCACAGAAACAAACCCCTGATAACAGCACCTGACCTCCTTTGTGTGACACAGAAACAAACTCCTGATAACAGCACTTGACCTCCTTGGGGGGGGGCACAGAGCCAAGCCCCCTGATAACAGCACCTGACCTCCTTGGGGGGGGCACAGAAACAAACCCCTGATAACAGCACCTGACCTCCTTTGTGTGACACAGAAACAAACCCCTGATAACAGCATCTCACCTCCTTGTCTTGACACAGAACCAAGTTCCTGATAACAGCACCTGATTTCTTTGGTTTGACACAGAACCAAACCACTGATACCAGCATCTGATTACCAATCTGTCAGCTGGGTGTAACCGGATGGGGGTGTGTCAATGCACAGTCTGATATTGTCCAATCAGTGCTTACCAAGTCAGTATGTGCATGGACACACCCCTTTGAAAACTGGAATGGTAACACCCATCTGACTGATTCAGTAATACATTTATAGAAGGAGTAACAGAGGAACAGCACAACACAATGTTATAAGAGAAGATGCTAAAGCAGAAGCGTTACTTCAAGCTTTTGGGCCCTAGTGCAAAAAAGTGAAATGGGGCCCCCCCCAGTTATCATGCGCCATATACAATACTTATGGCACATAGCTTTTGGGCCCCATCAGGCTGCAGGGCCCGGTAGCAACTGCCCCTGTGCTCACGAACTGTTACTTCAAAGGGAACACAAGTATTTACTAAATCAAACATATCAAGAGTCCTCTTTAAAGCTATTGTTTTAAGGGAGGATTTTCTTTACTCAGTGAGACCCCTCTAGAGATGTTTTATTGTAAATTATACAGTGTTGACACATTCTGTAATTTCCCAGAGTAGTGCTTTTGCTTTGCTCACCCTGCCTCATCACGCATAAGGAAATGTATGTGATCAGGATGTATCTTTGTTTTCACAGTGAACTGTAGTGGGGGTCTGTATACAGATCTAAGGGGGCAGATCAGCAGCCCTGGATATCCTTCTCCATACCCTGAGAACTCCCGTTGTGAATACAAAGTTCTCTTAGAATCGGGCTACCAAGTCATTCTCACATTCAAGGCACAAGACTTTGACATTGAGGACCCTGAAGGTGGGAGCTGCCTTTATGACAGTCTTATAGTGAGTATATGTGTGTCTGCCTCTGTCTCATGGCTGCAGACAGAAAAATGTCTGAAGTGGGTCTTCTAATTTTCTGTAATTAAAGCTTGAAGAGACCCATGGCCATTTCTGACATGCCTGTTTTAGAAGACTCTCATGTTCATCAATTCTGGTGCATCTTTGTTGTTTGGTTTCACTTTTTATTCCCCTTAGAAATGAATTGTCAATTTGTCAGAGGGGTGTGTCCCTGCATAATCTGACAGCATCCAATCACTGCTCACAGAGTCAGTGTGTGCAGAAACACCCATCTGACTAAATCAATAATACGTTCTAGAAGGAATAACAGAGAGAACCAATACAACACAGAGTTATAAGAGAACATGTTCCAGAACTGTTATTTCACAGAGAACACAAATCTTTACTAAATCGGCCATGTCAAGAGATGTCATGGGTTCTCTTTCATTGGTGTATAATAAAACTTTCTGATATACTTGTTGTTTCAGTTTCTTGCAATATTAAAAGCTCTGCTTGCTGTAAATGAATAGACATTTTTGTTTACATTGAGAAGTTGAAAACCTAGCTACTCCAACACATCTGACAGCTGAAAGTCTGTTACATTTCTATCAAATGGACTCTTACATCAGAAAGTAGAATTTTTGTTAAAAACAATATTCCTAGAAAACTAATTTTTTTTAAATGTTGCCAATATTTTTTTATTTCGATAGTCCTCACAATTAAAAATTGCATATAAAATACTGTCATTCTCTAGCTGTGAGAGAAAACTTTTGAACAGCAGAGCAGACTTATCTCACTTTACTTAAGCTGTTATTTATCACTACCTAGTCTTATTATGTATAGTAGGTAATGGCATTGCTCTGTTGTTCTCTCCAAAGGGATAGATAAAATTATAATAGACCATTAGCAATACATGAAAGGAAAATATGGTAATCTTTTGCTGCAAGGAGGAAAGAGGGTTCTACATAATTATCAGGTTATTGCTGATAATATTTAAACTTCTCAGACCAGAGCCAATCAGAAAGAAGGTCCATCAAGCAATAATCTCACTGCTGTACTATTAGAACTCACAGACGGGAAGTCAGAGAGAATAATATACATTGGGGAACTTTGAAAAATTATATAAAAAAATCAACCACCCAATTAAAAAAAAATCCATAGAATAGACGCATATTGCTTGTAAATATGTTAAAAGAGTGTCCCCTTAAAGGGATTTTCTCGCTACAAAGATCATATCTCAAATGATGGGGACAGTAAAAATAAGCACTTTTGCAATTGGTTTGCATTACCTAAGTCACTTAGTATAGTAGATATGAGCTTTTCTGTGCATCTATAGCTATTTCGGCTGCAGCTGGACAGGACACGCCCCCTTTTTCTGTGATTGGCTGACTGATATGTCATTCAGCCTGTTCGGACATGCGCCCCCGGATGGGAAACACCCCCTGTGCTGTGATTGGCTGACTGCACTCTGTGCTTACTCCCCTCTGAGCTGTGTAAATCAAAAGTGAAACTAACTGCCTGAGATGGGTGCTGGCTCTGTATTAATATCCCAGCTCTAAGGTGATTGATCTGGGCAGTTACTGACTATCTACCTGATAGATTCACTCTCCCCTCATATAACAGTCTTATACAGTCTGTTCCCATCACCCCCTGCCTGATAACAGAGGGAGAGGGCAGTGTGCATTCTTCACATGTGTTTCATCAGTTCAGGCTGTTTGTATAACTGATTAAACCATTAAAGGTGCTCTGGTTACAGCAATACAGGGGCTCTGGTTACAAGAAGCTTGTGCAGTCAGAAGCATGAGAACTCTGCAGCCATGAGAACACTGCAGGAGGGATGCAGAGCTGACGTCCTGTCCCTTCCCCTGCTTCACACAGAATGATGATGTCACAACTCTTCAGTTGGGGAGACACGCCTCCTGGGAGGAGAGGCTTGCCCCTGTATTTGAAGTTGAAACAGAGAGAAACAGCTCAAGTGTACGAACGCTTCAAACGATAAAACCCCTATAACGGGGTTGTCTTGCTACAAAGAATAGCTTTCTAAATGTAGGGACACTAAATGAAGACATTTTCCAAATATATTGCTTTGTTCATCTTTTTTTTGTTACGGAACTACAAGTGATTTTATCACCTCCCTGGCTCTTTCTGTTCCCTCAGTGACCGACCTGTTTACTCTCTCTCCCCTGCTGTATGTTCTATGTGATAGCAGAGAGTGATGTCATCACACAGGTCGTGGCAGCTCTGTGCTGGCCAGCAGTAAAAAGCTTGATTTTATCTGATCGTTCAGACAAAAGCTTGTAGTTACTGCTCTTTACTTAAGATAAACCTCCTGCTAGCAGTTTCAGATAGCTTCTAAGCTAATCTAAACTAATTAGCAGACTGAAAACACAGAGTTGAATATACGGAGTGAATGCACAGAGCTCATATGCTAATTACAGACAGTCTGACCTGGAAGTGACAGGATGCATCTATGAAACTCTGACAGGAGACAACCCCTTTAAGTTTAGAGTATCCTATGTTTCCTATTTTCAGCCTAAACATAAGATTGATACAAGCTACTTGCTCTGACACATTGTAGCAAACTGTTAGTACAGACTTGTGGAGCTGATGTGTTTATCTCACATGTGATTGTCTACAGTAGATACAATTGTAACAAATCTATTAGCTATGTAAGCAAGCCTCTTCACAACTTTTCAGCCTCCGTACTAATTTGCTGACTGCATGCACAGGTAGTGTAACTGGTAAAGAAATGAAATATAAAGTATTGTAGAAAGTTGCAGAAATTATTAAACCTCATTTACATAAATAAGATGGCCCTTTTGTGTAACATTTGTGGGTGATACTGTTGTAGCCATAGCCATGGAAAGATTACTGCAGTTAAAGGGGTTTTACCTAATCGTAAAACTCATTTAAGTGGTTTAAATATCAAAGTCCTTTTTTTGACAATTCAAATATCACTTTACATCATATCAACTTTTTGCACTAAAGTAACTTTCTTTCAATTATCTTTAGAAAATCTTCCACGCTAGTCACATCCAGAGCTGTATTTAAAATACATCTGGCCACTAGATGGTACACAACAGTTGTGTGCTGATGAACAGATCTACAGATTGGAGACTGCTATACTGCACATCAACACACTCCAATTTTCATATAATACTCATATTCCTCTGGTAAAAAAACCCAAAAAAAAACAAACTACATCTCCCAAAGTACAAATCTATGTGGTTTGCTCTGTATACACAGTTATGGGAAAATACCACTTCTGACTGACAAAAAATAGAAACTTCTACATGTCTACACAAACACTTTCTACCTACACACTTGGGTCACGTTATTATGATCAGTTCAGCAGTGCTTGGCTCATGGAGAAAGTCACATGTGGTGAGCTGGCTTGGTGTGTGTGATAGATTGTCTGCACACATATCCCTCACTGCTGTTATGGATAAAAAAGGTGATTTATCTGCATTCCAAAAGAATTGATGATTATTGTCTTTTGGGCCAAAGGCGGCAGTATATCTGACACTTCAATTTGTGAACTTATTACATGCTGCTGTGGTGAAAGTGTATCATGAGTGGACAAATGACTCTAGTGTGAATAAGTGATGTGGAAACTTTGGAGCACCACGTGTCATTGATGTTAGAGTTGCATGTCGGCCATGCAGGTGCACAAGGGTGGACTGACATGCCACCGTGGAGCAGCTCACTGCCAAAATGAACCAGGGGCGAACAGACATGTATCTAAAACAGCAGTTCAGTGAACCCTACTGCATATGGGGCTGCAAAGCAGGTAGATGGTCACTGCTAACCAAGTTTCACTAGCATAAAAAGCTTCAAGTTTGATGGCAGTATCAGAATTGGACCTCCACTGATTGGCAAAGGGTTATGTTTTCTGATGAGTTGTGTTTAGAAGAACACAAGCTGGTGGTGGCAGTGTTATTTTCTCTCAACTGATTTGGGTATGAATCTAACCTTGCAGATCATGTACACCAATAAATGCAGATTGCCTTCTGTGGGCAGTTTGGATCTTACAGCAAGACAATGTGACATCAGATAATTAGAAATGTCTGACATTAGTTGGAAGAATATGACCAAGACTTCCATGCACTACACTGGGCTGGCCCTCTAATTCCTCCAGACTTGAACCCAATTAAGCATCTATGGCAGCACTTGAATTGTCGTGTTTGCCCTATAGTTCCACCTTCCCCCCATGAACCCTCCAGCAGCTGTGGGAAGCAGTCATCATGGCTCTAGATACTTGTGACAACCTGCCAGAACCTTATTGATTCATGCTTAGCTCTTCTAGCTGCTGTTCGTGCTGCACACTATAGGAGCTGTGTTTACTAGCTGGTGGTCATAATAATGTGACTTGGCTATGTACATCCATATTCAGAATTCTGCTGGTTTCCTATTGCAATGCATTGCCTTCTGCAAGCTCAGATGACTAACGCACATAGAGCTTGGATGTTAAGTCACCTGTGTGACAACAAAATGGATCAAAACATCTTCTAAGAGCAAGTAGCGGCAGGAGGACTTATCCCATTTTAGGGCTAACAAGAAACTAGGTGAAAGCTCAATGCATCACTGAGTGTGGCAAAAATAGAAGACATAATATCAATATCACAAGGAAATCAGGATAACGTTAACCATTCAGCATAAACTGAAGCTATTCTTATAAATACGTTTTTTTTGCTAACAGTAAGAACATTAACGTTTATTTTTTTCATCTTGTAAAGTGATTACATAATTGCCACTTTATGATCGGTGTGGTTTTATCTCTGATACCCCCATGGATCCTGAAAATGATGCTCATTCATAATATTAATAATATTAAGGGTTATTCCCAACTCCTACCAATATACTTTTACATTATGAGATGGGAATGCCCCTTTGAAAGTATAAATGAGCTATAATTTACGCTTTCTCATTTACTTCTCCCGCAGATAAAAGCCAAAGGACAAAAGTTTGGACCTTACTGTGGGAAGACTCCCCCTCCTCGTATCGAAACAGGCAGTAATGAAGTAGATATTCACTTCATAACTGATAGTGGAGGAGATAACAAAGGATGGAAGATCTATTATTCAGAGGATGGTGAGGAAGAACCTGAAGGGCATAGTTACAAGTGTTTTGGATTTCTTTATATATATATATATTAATATATATATAAATATATATATTATATATATATATATATATATTATATATATATATATATATATATATATATATATAATATATATATATATGATATATGTTCTTTATATATACATATGCTATAGGGGCTGCAGGGGTACCTGTCACACCCAAAGACCCCTCTGCCACATAACACACCAATGTGGGCCAGAAACTTTAATCTACGCCTCTGCACTTGGATTATTAACAAAACTCTACTAGAGGCCTGGATAGTAAATTTGCCTTGTATAATTTGTGGCCCATTTTGATTTGACTTGCTACGGTGTCCGTTTATTCTGTATGAACCACTTCCCTTTCTATTTCTCTAATTAGGGCATATACTTTTACTCTTACTACTACTTACTACTACTTTTACTCTTCTGCATTTTACCCCAGTGGGACCATCAGGTTGCAATCTGGTCTTAACACCCTTCAATGTTTTCAAAAAATTGGATCAGGGTTCCTTACTGGAGTTCTGCCAATACTGCCCTGTTGGCGTCCCTGCTTGATACTCTTCTAGCCCAATATCTTGCAGTAACATAGCTACCTCAGCCTTCTAGTGTGTAGCCCCACATAGCTCCTAACTTGTACTCCCCCAAGTTCATTGGTATTAAGTCTAATATAGTTTGTGAATATTAAAGGGATTTTCTTGCTACGAAGATCATATCTGTAATGATGGGGGCAGTAAAAATAAGCACTTTTGCAATAGGTTTGCATTACCTAAATCACTTTGTATAGCTGATATGAGCAGAGGCGTAACTTAAAGCTCCGGGGCCCCAGTGCAAAATCAATAAACGGGCCCCCACCTACTATATGGCATTTATAATACTGGTATCTTCCTATGCAGTATAGGGACCTTCGGGCCCCTTAAGGCTCCAGGGCCTGGTAGCGATCGCTACCTCTGCACCCCCTATAGCTACGCCCCTGGATATGAGCTAATCTGTGCGTTGAGCTATTTCTGCAGCAAGTGGTCGAGCCACACCCCCTTTGCTGTGATTGGCTGCCTGGTATTTCCTTTAGCCCTGATGGGACGCACCCGCTGGATGGGATACGCCCCCTGTGCTGTGATTGGCTGCCTGCACTCTCTTCCCTATCAGCTGTGTAAAATGAAAGTGAAAATGACTGCTGGCTGTGTCCTCATTGTCTTTCGCTGCACCCTGAGCTGTGTAATAATGGCTACTGTGTTCCTCTATGCCCCTTCTCCTACTGATAGCTCTATGTGAAGTATCTGGGCAATTACTGAGTATCTAGCTGCTAGATTCACTCTCCCTCTATATAACACAGCCTTATACACTGCTCCCTCCACCATATAACACATTCTTATACACAGAGAGGATGTCACAGCTCTGCAGACCTCCTGCAGTGTTCAGTTCTCATGTCTGCAGAGCTGTCACTTCCCTCCACAAGCTCTTTGTAACCAGAACATCTGCATTGCTGTAAGCAGTTATACATACAGCCTGAACCGATGAAACAAATGTGAGAAATGCACTCTGCTCCCCCCTCTGTTATCAGGCAGGAGGTAGCCTGGGAGGTGACAGCTCTCCAAGCATGAGAACTGACCATTACAGGAGGTCTGCAGAGCTGTGACATCCTCTCTCTTCCACTGCTTACACAGAATGATGATGTCACCAGTTTCAGTGAGGGAAACACCCTACGGGAGGAGAGAACACCCTGGTTTGGGAAGCGTAAGCCAGAAAAGTTAAAGATGCCCACGAAGCCTGAAAGAGAAAACCCCTTTTTAATAATGTATCCCCCATTTTTTATCCTTCCCCAGCCATTCCCCCCCGCAGATGTGTTCCATCTTTTCCCCCAAAATCCGCAAAGGCCCTAAGTAGTTTCAAAAAAAGGTTATGTGAAGTGTGAGGAAGGATACGAGATAGTATCAAGACAGGTGAGTGTTGGCAGGATTGCTGTTTACCGTTTTTGCTTTTTGGGGAAAAGTCATAATTAAAGGGGGTTGTTTTCCCCATGCGTTTACGATGCCAAAAGCAGCTTTCATGTATGAAACCCCGTTCTTGCTGGTCAGGATGTGGGCAGGGCGGGGGCCCAAAGGCATTTTGGTGCCCTGGGGCCAGTACGCCCAAGGCCCCCCCCCTCCTCCCCAAAAATCCCCCCCCCCCCCACACAAAATTCCCTCTCACCCCTGGCCAGGCCCTGTCACTAATTTTTGCACATTCCACATAGCCCCTGTCCACCCCTCAGCGCAAGCCAATGACAAATTTGCTTTTTAAAACCCCTCTCACTCCGTATGACCTGCAATACCCCTTAAATCCCAGTCACCGAATAATCCACCGATCATGGAGCAAATCTACCAGACGAATGATTGTTACAAAACCCTCTAAAAAAACCCAAGACCCAAACTTTTTACTACTTAAGGATAAAATTAACCCCTCCAACCCTGACCAACGCCCCCCCACATGGACCGTCGCTGTACCGGCTCTGAAAACATATACCACCCCTTTTAAGGCCCATATAGTGGTGATACTGTGTAGTAGACCTGCAAAAATTAAGTGTTACACTGCGTTACTTTTAGTGACTCACAGGGAGTTTTTTTCTAAAATCAGGTCTTTTTCCCCTTCCCTTCCCTTTTCTCCACCCCGGTTCACCTTCATGCTGATTGCCCCCGGCCAATACTCGTCCCTGGATTTGGACACAATATTTGAATCCTAAAATTTCAGTAACCCCTTTAAATTTTATAGGTGTATAAGCCCCCTGATAGGAAGCTATTAGGGCCCTGCAGTTAGACAGGATATGTATATTGTCCCTTGGGGACAGGTAGGTAAAATAAATTATTTGCACTGGGCCCAGTAATAAATATGGCATCTCAGGCAGGTATATGATATAGGGCACTCTCGGAGGTTATAGACTTAGGGCCTCTCAGCCAGGTATATGATATGGGGGTCACTCAGGAGGATAAAAAATATAGGGGTAAGGGGTTATAGGGGCCAACAGGCAGGTTATAAAACTGGGGCCCAAAGGGTGGCTTTAGGGGGCTGGGCAGGGTATAGGGGTCAGGCGGGGTTTATAGGGCCCAAAGGCAGGTGTATGGGGGCTCAGGGGGCATTAGGGGCCCACAGGGGGGTTTATAGGGGCCCAACAGGGGGCATTTTAGGGGCCCAGGCAGTATTAGGGGGCACCCCGGAAGGCATTATAGGGGCCACAGGGGTTATAGGGGGCACCAGGGGGCTTTTAAGGGGCCACGGCAGTTATAGGGGCCACGGAGGCTTAAGGGGCCACGGCAGTTATAGGGGCCACAGGCAGGAATTATGGGGGCCCACAGGCATTTAGGGGCCAAGGCAGGCATTATGGGGCCCCCAAAGGCAGTAATAGGGCCACGGGCAGGCATTATAGGGGCCACGGCAGTATATATGGGGGCAAACCAGGCAGGCATTATAGGGCCACGGAGTATATAGGGCCAAGGCAGGGCATTTGGGGGCCACAGGCAGTTTTATAGGGGCCACAGGCAGGCTTATAAGGGCCACAGGTAGGCATTATAGGGGCCCAAGGCAGAAAAGGGGGCCCAAAAGGCGGCATTATAGGGGCCACAGGCAGTATATAAGGGGCACACAGGCAGGCATTATAGGGGCCACGGGCAGCCATATGGGGGCCACAGGCAGGCATTATAGGGAAAAGGCCCAGTTTTATGGGGGCCCAACAGGCAGGAAATTGGGACCCCAGGCAGTTATGGGGGCCACAGGCAGGCTTTTAAAAGGGGCACGGGCAGGTTTAAAGGGGCCACAGCGTTTAGGGGCCACGGCAGGCATTAGGGGGCCCACAGGCAGTATATGGGGCCACAGGCGTATTGGGGGGGAACAGGGGGCTTATAGGAGCCACGGCATATATGGGGCCAAAGGCAGGATTATAGGGGCCCCAGGCAGTTATAGGGGCCACAGGCAGGCATTTTGGGGGGCCAAGGCAGTAATGGGGCCACAGGCGGCATTATAGGGGCCCCAGGAGGCATTTTGGGGGCAAAAAGGAGGCTTATGGGGGCCACAGGAAAAGGGCCAAATTAAGGGCCACGGGCAGGCTTATGGGGGCCACGGCAAATATGGGGGCACAGGCGGGCATTTAGGGGCCACGGCAGTATATAGGGGCCAAGGGCGGGTTATGGGGGCCACAGGCAGGCATTATAGGGGCCAAGGCGTTTTTATAGGGGCCACGGGCAGGCATTTAGGGGCCAAGGCAGTATTAGGGGCCACGGCAGGCATTATAAGGGCCCACAGGCGGGGTTAGGGGCCACGGCACTATATAGGGGGCCACAGGCAGGATTATAGGGCCACAGGCAGTATTGGGGCCACAGGCGGGCTTATGGGGGCCACAGGCAGTATTAGGGGCCAAGGCGTATATGGGGGCCACAGGCAGGATTAAGGGGGCCACGGCAGTTATAGGGGCCACGGCAGGCATTCCCGGGGCCCACGGGCAGTATATAGGGGCCACAGGCAGTTATAGGGGCCACAGGGAGGCATTATCGGGGCCACAGGCAGGCATTATAGGGGGCACAAAGGCAGGCATTATGGGCCACAGGGGCCCATTTTTTAGGGGCCAGGCAGTTATAGGGGCCAGGCGGCTTTAGGGGCCACAGGCAGTATATGGGGGTCACACGGCGGGCATTATAGGGGCCCCCAACGTATATAGGGGCCACGGAGGCATTTGGGGGCCCAACAGGCAGGCTTTATGGGGGCCACGGCTTATATGGGGGAAAAGGCAGGCATTATGGGGCCCCAAAGGCAGTTTTTGGGGGGCACCAGGGGGATTATAGGGGCACAGGCGGGCATTAAAAAAAAACAATTAATATTCCCTGCTTCCCGGGGCACGCCCCTCTTCGCCCTCTTCAGCCGCTGCTCCCCGGCGCTCCTGGGCACAACCCAAATGACGCGTTCGCCCGGGACGGGCAGCGTCGCGTGCATATTCATCGCGACGTTTTCCCAGCTGACCCGCACGGGCCGGGCGGGTCCTCGTGCTATGGGGACCGGGGGCCCCGCTGTGTCCCCTGTTTGCTTCCGGAGGATTACGTCCCCCGGTGGCGGGCCCGGCACTGTCTGCGGGGGGGGAGCGCTCGCTCTCTGCCCCTTTTAGAAGCGGTCAAAAAGACCGCGGGTTCAGGCCCACGGCGGGGCCCCTGGGGGGCCCGGCGAGGGTTGGGGGGGGGGCCCCTGCTGCCCCCTTTTAGGGATAGGCAGAGGTAGGGCCTGGGCGACGCCCCCCTCGCCTACCCTTTAGTCCCCCCTGGATGTGGGCGATTAATATCTCCTGGTATTCAAAGACGCTAATTACTCTGCATGAGAGCAGGAGATGTTTATTTAAAGTCCAGAGGCCCCAGAGCTAAAGTAAACAAAAATAATTAGTTCCCCTTTTAATGTTAGATCCGATAAAGTCAACTCTTAAAAATGCTGGCAGTTCTTTGTGCTGACCTGGGTGATGATGTCATCCTTGCTATCACATAAGATAAACAGGGGACAGCAGGGCAGAGCAGGTCAGTAACCTAGAGAAACATGAGTGCACTAAGACCAATCACTTTTTTCCTCAGCAAAAAAATAAACAAAAAAATATATTTGAAAAAGTCTCATTTATGTTCCCACATGTTGAAAGCAAATCTTTGTAGTGAGACAACCCCTTTAAATGATAGCTGCACCAAAACTACAGAATGAGCTTTTGGTGAAGTTAGAGATGAAAATAACTAAAAGGTTCGGGTTACATAAAGGGATTTTGACAATGAGAAACAGGCTGTAAGGAATTCTTCTTTATGTATATGCAGGGCCGCCATCAGAAATTTTGGGGCCCCATACAGCTGGAGCATCTGCCCCCCCTTCTCCCCCCGGGCCCATCCCCCCCTGCTCCTCCCCCAACCCCCCCATCCCGGGCGTCCTGATAGAGCCCCACCCCTCCCCCCGTCCCACAACATCCCACCCCAGAAAAATACAAAAGTTTTTGGGGCACAAGAAAAAAAATGCAATTTTGCCGTGTTTGGATTTGTTTGTGGGTTATATAAGGTTTAAAAAAAAAATAACCCACATGTCCCATTATAATGTTATGGCAAAGCCAGTATACCAGACCAATATTGCCAAAACAACAATATACAAAAAACTAAATAATACCGCCACTACACTCCTTTTAAGCAAAATCCCACCTAATTTATTTGCTAAAAACCCGTTACCAAGACCAGTATCACAAAAAAATCAACAAAAAAACAAGCACCTAAAAATACCGCCACATCATCACCACATATCAAAACTGAATAATACCCCATACTGTTAGGATTTAAACCATCACACAAAACCAATATTTCCTCCATAAAGTGACCCCATGTGGTAGTCCAGGTACAGGTGCTTTGCAAAAAAATTTTTCTTACATTTAGGGCCCAAGGGACGTTTTTCTGAGGGTCGTTCATTTTTTCCCTTTTTTCTCTATTTGGTCCAGACCCCCGGTGTTTCTCCCGTTCCCCCCATTCTCCCTGTAGAATTTTCAACACAAACACCTGAGCTTACTTTTTTTTATCATTTTCCCAACGAGTGCCCCCTCCCCATGTACAAAACCCCCTTTTTTAATGGCCCAAAAAAGGGAAGAATTACCCCGTGGTGTTATGGGGCTCCCCCCGGGCATTAGGGACAACGGGGGCCCCCGGGGGGTTGCTGGCTCCACAGGGAAGTAGCTAGGTTTGCTTGGGGGGATGTAGGTAGCTGGGCCCGCGGGGGGCGGTTAGATATGGCCCTGGGTAGAATGGGGGCCCCCCCTAGGTAGAATAGTCCCCCCCCCGAGATGAGGGGCCCCCCTGTAGGCAGAAAAGTCCCCCCCCCCGTGATGAGGGCTCCCCCTAGGGAATAGTCCCCTGTAATGGGGCTCCCGTAGGCAGATAGTCCCTCCCCGTAGATTAGGGCCCCCATGTGATGGGGCCCCCCCCGTAGGGCCAGAAAAGTCCCCCCCCGTAAAGAGGGGTCCCCGTAGGCAGGAATGTTCCCCCTGTGATTAGGGCCCCCCCCTGTAGGCGAAAAAGTCCCCGTGTAGGAAATGTTCTCCCCCCCGTCTTTGGGGCCCCCCGTAGAATAGTCCCCCCCCCCCTTTCAGGGCCCCTGTAGCAATAGTCCCCCCCCTTTCAGGGGCCCTGTAGAATGCCCCCCCCCCCTTTCAGGTCCCCTTTAGAATGTTCCCCGCCCCCTTTCAGGTCCCCTGTTTTGCAATAGTTCCCCCCCTTTCACGGCCCCCTGTAGCAAAGTTTTTCCCCCGCCCCCCTTTCAGGGGCCCCCCTGTAGACAGTTTTTTTTTTCCCCCCCCCCTTTCAGGGCCCGCTGTAGCCATAGCTCCCCCCCCTTTCAGGACCCCCTGTAGCAATAGTTCCCCCCCCCCTTTCGGGCCCCTGTAGCAATAGTTCCCCCCCCCCTTTAAGGGCCCCCCTGTAGCAATAGTTCCCCCTCCCTTTCAGGGGCCCCCTGAGAATAGTTTCCCCCCACCCTTTAG
The DNA here is from genome assembly GCA_025379985.1 of Phyllomedusa bahiana. Classification (NCBI taxonomy): domain Eukaryota; kingdom Metazoa; phylum Chordata; class Amphibia; order Anura; family Hylidae; genus Phyllomedusa; species Phyllomedusa bahiana. The sequence goes on from JAODAL010000247.1 coordinate 311,116, forward strand.
GGCCCCCCCCCTGTAGCAATAGTCCCCCCCCCCCCTTTTAGGCCCCCTTTTTTGCAATAGTTCCCCCCTTTCAGGGCCCCCCCCCGTAGCAAAAGTCTCCCCCCTCTTTTTAGGGCCCCTGGGCAAAAAGTTTCCCCCCCCCTTTCAGGCCCCCTGTAGCAATAGTCTCCCCCTCCCCTTTCAGGCCCCCTGTAGCAATAGTTACCCCCCCCCACCTTTCAGGCCCCCTGTAGCAATAGTCTCCCCCCCTTTTTTAGGGCCCCCCCCCCGTTGCAATAGTTCCCCCCCCCTTTTAGGCCCCTTTTTACATAGTCTCCCCCCCCCCTTTTAGGGCCCCCCCCCGTAGCTTTTGTTCCCCCACTTTCAGAGCCCCCTGTAGCAATAGTTTCCCCCACCCATTCAGGCCCCCTGTAGCAATAGTTCCCCCCCCTTTCAGGTCCCCCTGTAGCAATAGTCCCCCCCCCCTTTCGGCCCCCCTGTAGAATGTTCCCCGCCCCCCTTTCAGGCCCCCTGTAGCAAATAGTTACCCCCCCTTTCGGGCCCCCTGTAGCAAAAGTTCCCCCCCCTTTAGGGCCCCCCTGTTAGCAATATTTTGCCCCCCCCTTTTTAGGCCCCCCCCCCCCCCCCCTACAATAAAAATCCCCCCCCCCTTTCAGGGCCCCCCCTTCCCCAAACCCCCCCCCCCCTTTCAGAGCCCCGTACAATGTTTTTCCCCCCCCACTTCAGGCCCCTGTGCAATAGTTCCCCCCCCCCTTTTGGGCCCCCCCCTGTGCAATAGTTCCCCCCCCCCCCGTGTTATTATTTCCCCCCCCCCTTTTAATTTGTATCCCCATGGCGTGCATACAATTAAAAAGGGGCCCCCGTAAAAAAGGGCCCCCCCCGGCCCCGGGGCCCCCCCCTTGCAAGCCCCCCCCCCCGGGCCCGGTTTCAATAGGTTTCCCCTTCCGGCGGCCCAATTTGTTTTGAATATTCCCTTTTGAGCAATAACCCCCTCCCCTAAGCCCAAATAAATACCCCCCTCAGGGCCTTTAAAACCCCCCCCCAAAAATTAGCCCCCCTTTAATTTCTCCCCAGGGGGGCCGTAAAACCCCCATTTGGCCCCGGTAGAATTCTCCCCCTTTCCGGAAGAGAAAGGAAAACAAAGCCCCCTTTGGTTTTTGGAAATCTTTATGGTTTTTAGGATGGGGCTCAAGAATTAAATCCACCAGGGGGCTCAGGAAATCAGCTCATGGTGGACCCCAAAAATAAACCCCCACGGGGGCCCCCGGCTTCCCGTTAAACTTTTTGCACTACACCAGACTCCTTGAATAAATTCAGATCCAGATAAATAACAACCTAGGCCGACTAATAAAAATCTAAGCCTCTCTAAATAAATACAAACACCAGACAAGATCCTCAAAATAAATTTAGACAACAGAATAAATACACCAGGGATGAGGACAGTAATGATTGTTGGTTCTGAACACAAAATCTAAAAGACATTTGCTTTCTAAGCTGTCTTTGCTTTTCTGGAGCCTACCCTCCAGAAGAGCAGGCAGTATGGTTTGTATAAAGCTATATACTCTGGTAGCCACATGTGACTTACAGGACCTTAATGTCACACATACTGCCTTATAGAGAAGACCATTGCACTGAGATTTACTGTATACAGGGGTAGATCTTTAAGGTGTGGCTAGGACAATAAGTGGAGGGGATATGAAAGGGCTTGGTACTATGACTGAAGCTTATGAGTGGTAGCTAGCCATTATTATGGCTCCCCAAAGGCAATTAGCTGGTCACCTTTTACCCCATGTGAACTCCATGGAGATCACCTGTGTACTTTGTATGCTTGGCCATATCACCCATTAAGTCTTCTGCTCTCCATCTTATAATTTATTAGAAAAAGCTGCCATTATTCCGAGCAAAATGCCAAGGAGATGGAATGTGGTCAAACACACACTTGAAATGCGAACGTAAGTGACAAATCCATAAAACCCCAAAATAGTATTGCTCATAATGGTATATACTATTTGCAGGTAAGAAATTTCAACATTAACCTATTCCTTCTGTTCTCTTCAGCTGTGAATTGCGGAGATCCTGACGAAATCACCAATGGTGACGTCGACTTTACGCTCACCACATACGGCGCAAAAGCCGTGTACTACTGCAAAACAGAATACTACACCTTGAAAGGAGATGGTTAGTATTTGAGGAGAATACTGTGGGTAGCAGAAGATGGAGAATGTGGCTGGCAGTTAATGGGCAACATTGAGTACGGATGTGACTGATCAGACATGAAGAACATGTGAGGATCCCATGTGTGAACCATAGTTGGTGAAAATGATTGAAATCATGCTGCTGGGTCATGAGTGCAAGTATCATTAGTGGGGGATGACAAGCATGGACTTTTCTTGTTCTAGGAAGATAAGGTAAATGTTTACATGTCTAATCTTCCTTCATGCATGTTTGTATGGTGCGTATCCATTTGTGGGCCTTCAAGATGGATTGTGGGTACCTGTCTGAATAATAGACACATGTGTATGGCTGCTACATATAGAGTATTAGGGAGTGGATTGGAGCATATGTATCACTATTAGGAGGAGAAACTTTTGAAGTATGTGTGACTGGGAAGAGTTGCAGAGTGTACCCCACATGTACAGTATCTCACAAAAGTGATTAGACCCCTCACATTTTTGTAAATATTGTATTAAAGTAGTCAGTGAACAACTTGTCTAACAGTGTAAATTTGGTGTGCCCTCAAAATAATTCAACACACAGCCAGGACTGGGACAAGATATTCTGGTGCCCTAGGCAAATAAAGCATGTTGCGCCTGGAAAATTCAGCTCGCTCCATATTTCCTTGCGCCACCTTCCTGCCTGGGAGGAAGTGGCACCCTAGGTAGTCACCTTCTTTTGCTTATCTGTCATCCTGGCCCTGCACTCAGCGATGTCTGAACCGCTAGCGACAAAAGTGAGTAGACCCCTAAGTGAAAATGGACAAATTGTGCTCATTTTGCCATTTTTCCTCCATGGTGTCATGTGACTTGTTAGTGTTTCAAGGTCTCAAGTGTGAATGGGGAGCAGGTGTGTTAAATTTGCTGTTCTCGCTCTCACAATCTCTCATACTGGTCACTGGAAGTTCAACATGGCACCTCATGGCAATGATCCTCTCTGAGGACCTGAAAAAAAATTGCTCTACACAAAGCTGGCCTAGGCTATAAAAAGATTGCCAACACCCTGAAACTGAGCTGCAGCACGGTGGCCAAGACTATATAGCGGTTGAACAAAAATGGTTCCACTCAGAACAGGGCTAACCATGGTTGACCAAAGAATTTAAATGCTTGTGCTTAGCGTCATATTCAGAGATTGTATTTTCAAAATAGATGTATGAGTGCTGTCAGGATTTCTGCAGAGGTTACAGGGGTGGGAGGTCAGCCTGTCAGTGCTCAGACCATACACTGCATCAATTTGGTCTGCATGGCTGTCATCCCAGCAGGAAGCCTCTTCTAAAGATGGACAAGATCCAAACAGTTTGCTGAAGAAAAGCAGACTAAGGACATGGATTACTGGAACCATGTCCTGTAGTCTGATGAAACAAGATAATCTTACTTTGTTCAGATGGTGTCAAGCGTGTGTGGCAGCAACCAGGTGAGGAGTACAAAGACAAGTTTGTCTTGTCTACAGTCAAGCATGGTGGTGGGAATGTCATGGTTTGGGGCTGCATGAGAGCTGCCGGTTGTGGGGAGCTACAATTTATTGAGGGAACTATGAATGCTAACATGTACTGTGACATACTGAAGCAGAGCATGATCCTTGGGAATCTGGGCCGCGAAAATGAGGATAAAGGTGTTTGTCTGTCCAAGCATGTCTCCAGACCTAAACAGTATTTAGCATCTGTTGGGCATCCTTAGAGGGAAGGTGGAGGAGCACCAGGTTTCTAACGTCCACTAGCTTATTGATGTCATCATGGAGGAGTGAAAGAGGATTCCAGTAGCTGCAATCTGTGAAGCTCTTGTGAACTCCATGCCCAAGAGAGTTAAGATAGTGCTGGAAAATAATGGTGGCCACACAAAATATTGACACATTTGAGCACATTTGTCCGACTTCATTTGGGGTAAACTCACTTTGTTGCCAGAATTTAGCATTGAGGCTTGTGTTTAGTTATTTTGAGGACACACCAAAGTTACACTGTTATCCAAGCTGTACACTGACTACTTTACATTGTATCAAAGTGTCATATCTTCAGTGTTGTCTCATGAAAAGATATAATAAAATATTTTCTTTTGTGAGATACTGTATGACTGGAATACGTTAAAAATTTACAGATAGTCAGGACTGCCATAAGTAATGTCCCATACAGCCAAAGCCTCTGGGCCCCCTTTAACAAGTTCCTATATTCTACCATATCAGAAGGCCCCTTTATTTTATTTGTTCAGGGACCCTAACAGGAGTAGTGTCAATACTACCCTGATGGAGCGCTGATGATAGGAAGTGAAGTGTTTGTAGAACATATATGAATTATAGGAAATTAAGAGGTATGGAAGGAATTGAGCAAGGTGGCTCACATGTGAAACTGGAAGGAGATGTAGTACGTAGAGCATATGTGTAACTGTGTAGGGTGTGAAACCACCCTACAAATGGTGTTATGTATATTTATATTTAAAATGTTTATATGTGTGTATAGAATGTGCATAGTGAACTGATGGCGATGGCAAAGCACTTTAAATAAGGTGCATGAGTGCTTTAAGCAGCAAAGAGTAGGGAAGGTTTGCAGTCAATTGGAATTGAGAAGGAAACGGTTGCAGGCAGATATAAAGTTTAGGCATTTTCAGGCGTTCAGTTCAGTAGTTGTTGTTCTAGGACAGTGTTCTCAACTCCAGTCCTCAAGACCCACCAACAGGTCAAGTTTTTAGGATTTCCTCAGTATAGCATAGGTGATATAATTATTGTCAGTGCATTCTGTGGGAGATCCTGAAAACATGACCTGTTGGTGGGTCCTGAGGACTGGAGTTGAGAAACTCTGTTCTAGGAGAAAGTTTTTGTTAGTTCTTATTCCACCATAAGGGGTCACCTACCCACTTGCCGGCAGTGACGTGGGTAGGTAAGGGACAGCCCAGGTACACTTACAGAAAGTAGAGGGAAAAGTTAAAGAGAGAGAGAGAGAGATAAGTGACCTGAAGGAAAAGAAGGAGTCACACAGTGTTTGTGTCATTTTTCCAGCTTTTTTTTTTTATTAAATCTCTGTGGCCAGATAATAATTGGATAGTGAAATATAGAATGCACAGCAATGCTTTTTTAGTGGCATTTTTCCCCACTTTTAGTGCATTTTTTGGGTCAGTGATTTTTTTCTGAATGCAAAATGCTTTACCTATAGTGTTTAGTCGCATTATAAGCCGGGCACTACACATTGTAATGCGCTTAAAAAGGCGCATTAAATACAGTAGCAATGATACACTGTGACCTCATTATGCAAATTGTGCACTATAGTGACGCACTTACATTACATAGTAATGATATGTTATGCGCCTTCGTAACGCAATGCGCCTCGATAGGTGCCTTACATACAGTAGCAATGATACGCTATGCGCCGCAATTGCGCAATGCGCCTTTTTACACTATGCAAGGTATACCAGATGTCAGATTTTTTAAAGGATTGTACTTTCAGGCGCACTTTACATTGATTAAATGCATCTAAAAACTGCAGCGGTTGCACCAATTTTCGGACATGTTGCCCGCTGTGATCCTTTTTCAGAGACTGTAACTATAAAGCTTGTGAAAAGCACATGTGCCACTGTGTGCTCATTTCTACTTATTTACAGATACCTATTACTGCTACTTGGATGGTCTCTGGAAAAACACCAACAAAAATACCGAACTTCCTAAATGTACAGCAGGTAAATTAGATAAATCACCCTTTAGAAATTCTTCACTCACACACTAGACAAATTCCATATCAGATTTAGAGATGTGTGTCCATTCACACCCTAATGGTTGCTTTGAGCTCCAAAACAACATCTTATCCTACTTTATTACAGACAGTTCTTGCTCGCTTAGTGTTTGCTTTGCTGTGATTTATTTTTGTTGCTGTAATGCATATAGACCTCAATATCTGTGGTGGTAGAAGGACATCTAGTTGTCAGTCGGGGTGATTTCCATAGGTCCTACCATGTCCCCACAATGTTGTTAACCACATTGCTGGCTACAAGGTCCCCAGTGTGAACAACAATGATCCTGATATTCCATCTACTGCTACTGCCCTCATTATTAGCCATTGTATCCCTAGTAAGCACAAAATTTACCTTTCCACCATCTGCACCGCATAAGGCAGGGGTGTCAAACTCAAATGCAAAGTGGGCCAAAATTAAAAACTTAGAAAAAGTCGCAGACCAACCGTGGTATTTATTAAAAAAAAGTCTACAATTGATGAAGTTTTTCCATGACAGAACCCTGTCTTTTCCCTCAAGTGCTTAACTCATTTCTTGGTACGCTCTTAGGGCCAAAGAAACAGTCTGATACCCACTTTATTTGTACTGGCCACAGTCAGTTTACTCACTGTGTCCTGTGGTCTTCACAGTGCTTATTATCTGCTGCACAGTGTGCGCTTCTCCATTTGGAGTACCCTGCTTCCTGCAGAGATAGTGGGGCTGAGAAAGTGTTGAGGTTCTAGGTCCTGGTTTCTCCATGTGAGCTTCTCTCATCAGTCGTCCTGCTGGCTGAGTTGTTTCTCCTGCCACATGGTCCTTCCTCTGCTCCATGCAGATGGGAGGTGCTGAGTGAGAGCAGTGTAATGGCAACTCCTGACTTCTTTCTCTTTTCCTCAGTACACTGCCTAGTCGTTACTTGCGGGCCAAAATATAATTCACTTGACCCAGTTTTGGGAAAGTAGGTAATAAAACAAAAGGTCTTATTTTTATGGGCCATAAGTTGCTAGAAATCTAGCACAATCAGGAGACATGGAGAACCTAATCAATAATAGCCTGCCTCACCTTTAAAAAGCCATATATAATATATTTGCATTCCATGATCTTTCTTTTAAAACTGAGAATTGTAAATGGAGCTTTGGATGTGACTAAAGTATAAGACAAGGTGTAGCTAAATAGATAAAATAAGTTAAAAATACTTGGAAACTGACTGAACAATTTTTTAGATTTCTGAAACACAATACCTACTATATTTGATTGTATTTTAGATAAGGACATTTTGTTCTTGGTGTTTTTCTTGATACTGCTCCATGTATACCTGATCTTAATGTTTTTTCAGTCTGTGGAAAAACATCATTATCCCAGGAAACCCGAATTTTTGGTGGGATAAAAGCTGAAGACGGGTTCTTTCCGTGGCTAGTTCGCATCTCAACCTCGACAACTTTTGGAGGTGGATCACTCCTATCAGATCGCTGGGTTGTGACGGCTGCCCACATTTTTCAGGACAAGGAGATTCCTACATTGCAAGTTGGAGCTGCAGATTATCGAGAAGCAAAAACAATTCAAGCCAAGAGAGTAATCATCCACCCTGACTGGACTGAGGCCACTGATTATAATTCTATTACAAATTACAACAATGATATTGCCCTCATACAGCTTTCAAGGAGAATTGAACTGGATGAATGTATCTATCCAGTATGCCTGCCGCAACAAGAGGAGACAGACCGCCCTGCAATTAAAGAGATTGGATATGTTGCTGGTTGGGGGGAAACCAACAGAAAGATCAAACAAACTGGAGAAACAGTAAAGAAACCAAAAAATATTTGAAAATTTCAGGGGTTCCACTCCCTGATCTGGCACTGTAAGAAAAACAGGCCCAAAAACGTTACATCACCTCAAACATGTTGTGTGCCGGGGGGAAGAATCGTGACAGTTGTCAGGGTGACAGTGGGGGGTCCCCCTCGTTTCAAGATTAAAATTGGGAATACAAAAGATCATTTGCTGGATTGTTCCGGGGATCATTGTGGTGATTTCGGAATGTACACCAAAGTTCAGAACTATGTGGACTGGATTGAGAAAACAATAGAAACTGTGGAAGAGGAGGAGAAAATTGAAGAGGAACCTGAACCACTGAAAAACTTAAGGTAAAGGGGTGTGGTTGTCTTTAGTTTACCCTTTAAAACATCAGTATTATCAATAGAAGGGAGTGGGGTGTAAAAATCCTTTTTTTTCCACAATAAATTTTAAATGAACACATATAAAGATTATGTCCATCTTTTTATTCCTAAAACAATTAAAAAAATCAAAAACAGTCATCAAAAATATCTGACCATTTTTTGTCTACAGCTCCTATGCAGACCTATGAACTGTTTGCGGTTTTGCAGACCGTCTGAAAAACCGGCCGAAAATGAGCAGAACGGGGTCTATGGAAAACCCGTACAGCAGTCCCCACTGCACGGGTTTTCCGCCCGGCGGTTTTTCAAGCTTTTTCAATGTTTCAAAAACATTGTGCTTGCACATTCTTCCGTCCAGTTTTCGGACAGAATATGTGCATGTCTGTAACGAGCCGGAATTGTGGATCCACTGGACCGCCTCAAGCGGTGGTACAGGCCACACCAGGGAGTGGAGTCTAAGTGGGTCCCGGTTTTCACCAGAGCCCGCCGCAAGGTGGGATGGACTTGCCGCGGCGGGATTCCACCAGGTCGCTACCCCTGATGTGACTTGATTGCGGAGGCGGCCGAGGTGCAACACGGTACAGAAACGGCAGACGAAGTCGGAGTCAGAGTCAAGCCAGAAGGTCAGGGCAGGCAGCGAAGGTTCGAGGTCAGAGGACGAGAGCAGACGGGACTGGTACACAGGAACGGCAAACCGGAGTAGTATAAGGCTTTCTCGCATAGATAAAGGGCACAATGCATTCGGCAAGGAAGTTTCGGGGGTGGAGCCCTTATATAGGGTTAGCACCGGCAAAACCAATTACCGGCGCGCTGTCCCTTTAATCTAGAGAGAGCCGGCGCGCGCCCTTAGGAGCGGGGCCGCGCGCACCGGCCGGGAGACAGATGCGGGGAAGCAGGAGGCCGGACTGGTAAGTGAATGTGCCCGAGGGAGCGAGTGTGCCCGCGGCCCGACATGCGGCCCGCGGCAACGCACGCCGAGGGCGCAAGGGAACGAGTGCGCCCGCAGCCCGAGCTGCGGGCTGCGGCGCTACTTGTGAAAATGTCAATGGGAATGGGGAGGGCTTTTCTCTGCTCATTGCGGAGAAAAGCCGCCCCTCCTGCGGCCGTGGGGACGGCACACGAACTGGACAAATACCGGTTGGATAAACGGCGGTTTTTCCGCCCGCGGTCCGGCCGAAAAACATTGTGCAAACACAATCTTCCGTCCGATTTCCGTACGGACTCTGTGCTAGCCAATGTGAAGGGAGAGGGCTTTTCTAAGCTCATGGCGGAGAAAAGCCGTCCCCCCCGTGGCCGTGGGGACGGCCGCAAAATAGGAGAAACCGGACGGTATTTGTCCTGTGCCGTGGGAACGCACCCTTAGGAGCAGTTTTTCTCTCCTTCTTGTTTACATAGGCTTCTCTAGTTATGGACCACATATCTCTCCGCTCTAGCAGTGGATGGGCTGGTGATTTCATTCTCTGTATCAGCAGGACACATCTCGCTTCTTACTCTATGATATATGATTTTCTCACTGAGAAAAAATGTTAACCCTTAGGGTATGTTCACATGGCGTAATTGCGGCGCATACATTACGGCCGTAATTATGCCAAGTGCTTTGGGAGTCGCGCTAATATGTGCATACTCCCGTGGCGCGGGTGTGCCGGCAGCCCGCCCGCCCCATTGACATGCATTACTCACTGCGCATATTCGTCGCAATTAATTGACATGTCACTTATCTCCCCACACATACAATACGATCGTTTTGTACGAGCGGGGAGAGGAGGCGTAATCCATAGTTATCTATGATAACAATGGATTACCGTAATTTTGGCGTGCATCTCGCTTGTATTAGAGCGCAAATACGATGCGAAATGCGCACCGAAATTTACCCGTGTGAACATACCCTTAGGGTAGGGTCACACGGAGTCTTTGAGGCATATAGCGGCACGTACTGTGTGCGCCACCCTACGTCGGTTGTTTTAGAAGTACGCACTGGCCAGCACCTTGTTTTGGACATGCTGACCATTTTTTTTGTTTTTTGTATTGATTTCATGGGGGAGTGGCTAGCCTCCATTTTGGTTGTGTACTCCGTCCATCAACACAGATAGTTTTTAATCAGAGCAGATTGTATCTTGGACTGTTTCTACCTAAAATGATGGAAGTCTGAACAAACACCAAGGGGGACATGTATGAAAACTGTCTAGGACTTTCTTTGTTGCCCATAGCAACCAATCAGAGCTCCCCTTTAATTTTTTCAGAGCACTATCTGAGATTAAAGGGGAGTTCTGATTGGTTGCTATGGATAACAAAGAAAGTCTTAGACCTAGACAATGAGGTAAAATATCAGTGAAAGTTCCCAGCTGAACTGAGGTCACCTTGTCACGGTATTGCTTTGCTGGCATGCCAGCCTGCATCTACACAAATTTCTTTAAAATTGTTTTGGATGGGCTGATCAATTTTTATTTTTGGATTGTTTGTATGAGGGAGTGGCTAACCTCCATTTTGTTTGTGTACTCTGCCCATCCACACAGATTGTTTTTAATCCGTGCAGAATGTATCTTGGACCTTCTCTCCCTGAAAATTTGGATGTCTGAACAGACACTAAAGGCGACATGTATGGAGTTGTGCCAGTATTCTGGTGTCTTTTCAGCCCAAAATCTTGCGCAGCCCTGTTCTCTAGATGTATGAGCAGGCACAATCCAAAATTATGTGGCGCCCCTGGCCATATGCCCAAGATCTGGGCGCATGGCCAGAAATGTATGCACAGTGAACACTAAGCTCCCTCTAGTGGTGACTGGAGAAGGCCAGAAATTTATTATGTAGCTCTATAACTATTGTGGCAGAGCGACCACTGGTAGTCGCATGATCCTGCCACTAGAGGGTGTACAGCCGGAGACCTTCTGCAGATGCACCACCGAGGACCTGGGCTCGGTGGTGAAAAGCCACCTATATTGTGCCAGTAGTGATAGATTACTGACACTTACAGTAGCGGCTAGAATAGCTGCAAGGCAGCTATGTATGGGGTGGCTCTTTCGGGACAGCTATAGTGTCGGGTGGGTGGCTGTCCCCGCATGCCAGGTCCCTGGGTTCCAGCCCAGATATTGGATCGGTCTCTGTAGACTTATTTAAGGCTACCTACTCCAGGTGATCGGGGGTCGTGGCTGCTACCTGGATGTGTGGAGCAGCAGAGCTGGGAAGAGAGCTCTGGCCCCCAGAGGCTACAGGAAAGCCTGGTACACAGTAAGCACTGTAATTTTGAGTTGCTGTTTGATAGGTACAGACCTCTAGACAGAGAGGGACTCTGTGTGTGAGTTAGTGGCCAGACGACTGAGGATTTATTTTTATGTGTTTGTTTTTTGTGTAAACTGTGTGCCTTAATAAAGCTGGCTGAGGCTAGTTTAAAATATTCCCTGGTGTTGGGAGATTTGTGTGTCAATATCGTCCTACCAAGGACAGCGATCCGAAAAGCAAAGCGAGAAACCCCCCGGGAAGGGCAAGATGGCGTCTCAGAGCTAAACAGCAGTTTACACTATATAGGGGATTAGGAACTTATTATCAGAGTAAATGTCCATATAGCCAAATACCTGAATGAAAATGCATTCCCATTGTCCACACTCCTTGCACATTATAATATATAAAATAACCTAGTGGTGAAAACTATCCTCTATTTGTTTCTCCAGAAAAATCCAGACATAATTTGTTTGTGTATTATCCATTTTTATTAGGCACCAAATTAAGATATTTTTATATCTGCACTAAAAAAAATTCTTTATACTCTCTTACCATTTGTACCATTACATCATCAAACACAAGAGCAGATTGTACTAACTATTGTTTCATTCAAGTTGAATAATGTAATAGTAAAGTGGGCCATCCTCAGGGATCAGATGATGAATTTCGGGGTCCCTGTATGACTAAGCCAAGAATTATCGGTCTATAATCGTCAGGGGCATATGGGGCTCTGCAAGCATATGAGACCCCCACTACCCTTTTATCTGTCCAAAACTGTACCTCTGTATTTATCAAACTGGAACCAAATTCTATACTGAGTCATTTCATAATATATTTTATACAAGCTGGACCCAACGAACTCTGCTATGAGTCATGTGGCAAAATCACTAAATTCCAGCTACCTGCTGGGGTTGATTGTAATTTTAGAGCCTTCCCATTGATTTCAGTACTAACTCTGTAAATTAATATGTGATGAGCTCCCTCTTTTGGTGACTGCAAATAAACATTCTGGTACCACTGTATTACTTTTCCTGAGAAATTTATTTTAGGTGGCTATAGGCACCTTTACTTTTGTTGTATAAGGGCCCTCTGTTTGTCCCTGGTAAATTGAACCTTCGTTAGAGATATGGAAATTAGGCTGGGGCCGATATGAGACTGTAAAAAAGTGGGCCTCATTTATGAAAACTGTCTAAGCGTAAGACTGTCCTTGTTGCCCATATCAACCAATCAGAGCTCAGCTTTAATTTCTTTTAATGCTCTGGAAAAATTAAAAGGGAGCTAAGATTAATTGCTATGGGCAAAAAGGTTAGTTTTACACTTAGATGGTTTTCAATGATTAGGCCCTTTTGTTCCTCTACTTTGGTTGGGCGGTGGGGGGGGGCTAAGCTGACATTTCTTACTAATATATCAAACCATAGGTAAAACTTGGGATACACTTAAAGCGTTTTTTTTCTGTAAAGAGCATAGGTGATAAATGTATGGTTGCTGGGTACCCCAGTGGTTATGCACACTTATCGTTAGAATAGGGATCCTGGTTCCCCAACCCTTCTCATTATTGTGAGTTTGTCTATGGGACTTACAGCCCAATGTGATAATCAAGAGTGTACACACCAGAAAGCAGCCTAAGCAAACCATGTGAAGGAGAAATCCTGAACTCATGTTTCTCTGTATACAGACTACTCAAGATTAGCAAACAGAGAAGAATGGAGGCAATTTTTGTTTAATGGGCACCTGCACGCTAGTTCATGCTGCCCGAATGATGGTCCAATGCAGCAATATAAGGTAGAACCAGTACAAATTAATTTCTTTAATGAATGGGCCAACTGCACTTATAAGCCCAAATGATGGTCAGCATCAAAGAGCTGGAGGTTACCTGGTCCCAACGATGTAGGGTTTTACCCTGAAAAGCTGTGGAATTTCAGGGTTTAAAACCTGGTGAAGTTGGCCCAAATAAATGGAAAGGAGTCCGTTACCCCCCTCAGATAAACAGAGAAGACCCTTTCTATTTCTCGGATTCACCATGAACTGGCTGACAGGTTCCCTTTAAAGTTCTGTACATAACGCTTAACTATTGTATCATGAACAGTTATACAATTTTTTAAATTATGTTGTTTGTCAACCCTCTGCTTGCTGTCAATGAATAAAAATATTCTTGTATACATCCAGAGACTTAGGATCGATTACAGCTATGATTCAATCTAGACAATGCTATTAGTATAATAGTATAGTGTTTTACCATGTTAGCCATAGAAAGCAGTAGAATAGTGAAGAAATTAGATGCTAACTGAATATATTTGATGGTAAGCTTTCAAGAGTACTAGCTCTCTTCATCAGACATGATGTTAGCTAAACACATCAAGCAGCACAAATCTCTCTCTTTTCCTAATACTTTGCTACAATGTATCAATGCAAGTAAAATGCATTAGTTTGTGGCTATTATTATTTACTTTAAAGTGCCTTCAATTCTAAGGCGGTGTACATTTAGAAGGGGTCTAAATACGTAACAGACCAATACAAGTACAAAAATTACACTAAATAATCAACAAAATTATTCTCAGAGAACGGGAACCCAGCCCATGAGGGCTTATAATCTACAAGGGAGGAGGGAAACAGAAGGTGTTCTGCTCACAGAGGATTGTGTAGACTGGATACAACTGTAACCAACCCTCCACTGTGAGAGGTATTAGGTCTGCAAAGAATTTCAAGCTTTGAATACAAACAAAAGTGTTCCCATCTATTAATGGCAAACAGAGATGTTGAAAATGGTGGCGCTGTGCAATACAATGTGTAATAGGACATATTAAACTTTTCACTATACAATCGCTAAGCTTTTTTCACACTGAAGCCTCTTCCAAGTAAAGAATGCATCTGTCCCTTCAGCATTACAAGCAGTTTACAAATGTGGAAATGCACAAAACCAGTGAGACCCACTGAACTGGACATCAAGTTGTAGCCTTCCAATAGTAATTCTTCCTTGAGATAAAGCCCTAAGAATTTGGAGACTGGTTGGTGACAAGTCTATATACATTCATATATACGTATGGTTCACAGGCAACGTATCCATGCAAATCAGAATGTCAGACATAACTCAGACTCCATCAGTATTCATATTATCTCAGTCCCCAGTATTAATCAGATTTTTAGGTGGAGAACCCCTTTAATTATAACAACATCCATCATAAGTAGCAGGTTGGTACTAACAACCCTTGTATCTCATAGGTTAAAAGGTTTGCTGTGATCTCTCATGATATATTGGCTTAGGTAAAGCATCTGCATCTGTTCCAGGCAATGATTAGGATTTTTATATCATCTGAGGTTATAGGGCCTGTATCTAACGACTTGAGGAGTCCTACTTCTATCATTCGTCTATGTAGCTTTTAATCCAATCAATGTAATTAGCAACTTTGGTGTAATACCCATAACCGCGACCACAATCAATGCCCCAAGACACGAGGCCTGTGGCCACCCATATGTCTTTGTTTCTGACCGCAAATGCACCTCCACTATCTCCTTGACAGGAGTCCTTTGACAAAAGTTCATCTTCAGTGAACCCAGCACAAAACATGTTTTCAGTAAACTTCAATTTTTTGGTCTTCTTATTCACTTGTTTTTTGGTTAATTGCTGCTGGCATTTGTCTCTCGCAATCACAGGCAATAACACATAGTGAAGATGGTCAGTCATTTTGTTTTCCTCCGTTATTCCAAACCCACTGACATAGCCAACTCTAGTGGGCTCATACAGGACCTCCTCGCTCCTTTCAGGTAGACATATGGGAGTCACATTGCTATTCATAGTCACTGGATTCTCAAGTTGGATCAGAGCGATATCGTGATCATTGCTTCCTGGAGAGTAATCTGGATGGATGTGATATGATTTCACCTTAGCAAGGCCATTCTTTACCAGATTTTCAACAACAACGTCTCCGAGAAACACATGCAAATTATTGACATCAAGGTCCTTTGAACTTCCCTCAACCTTTAGAACGTGAGCTGCAGTAAGAATCCATTTCTCATCAATTAGAACACCGCCTGCTCTCCCAAAGGTGTTCAGGAAAGCTTGCCAGGGAAAGTTTCCATTTTCAGCTTCTTGACCATTGATGATGCGACTCAAACTGGTCACAGGATTCTGTGGTTGTCCACACACTGAGGGCGGAAGAGGAAGAAAACAGGTAAGAAGAGGAAGATCCCATCTATACTGTATATACTTTCTAAGGTTATGGCCACACGGCAGTGACAAATTACCAGTCGGATTCTGATTAAGAATCTGGTATTTTATCGTCTTTTCAATAGTTTTGGGGGACGGTTCTGTTTGCGGATTCGCCCGTCCCCCTTTAACATTGAATAGCACACTTTCTGCCTGAAAACCGGGCAGAAGATTGTGCAGGTTACGAGTTTTTCGGAAAGCCAGCAGTATAAACATCCACCCAGTAGAAAAACTGTGCAGTGTAGACTACTGGGTGGATTCTCCATTAAGGTCTACAGGGATGGTAGACAGTCAGTTTTCAGACAGTTTTCGGATTTAAAAAATGTGACCAAAAACCCATGCTGTGTGGACTTAGTCTCCGAGTTTCTAGCTCAGTAAATATTACCAGGCAACACATATCCAGGGCTGTTACTGGGTTAATAATTTTATTTCTAGTGTCTTGTAGGCTAGTAATTATATCCTTGGTCAAAAACAAAAAGTTTGGTACCAAAATTTTTTATTGCTCTCGGTGACAAAAACAGAACATCAATCATTATGCCTGATGAAAAGACCTAAGTAGTCCAAAAGCTTGCTATTTAAATTGGTATCCAGGCATATAAAACGTGACTTCTATTGAAAGTATGCATTACCAAGTAAATATTCTCAATATCCAGTAATTTAATATTTTCAGTAGTTTCCCACATAATCATTCACCAATTACTGGGGCAAAATGTGATGTTTATAACTTGATGTCAAGGGGTATGACCTACAGTTCAGTTTTACATGGACGGTCAGGCATGCTCAGTTCCAGCACTAGGAGTTACAGGAGGGTGAGCTATGTATGTATGAAACAGCAGATGACTGGACAGGCTATAACTGGGAAAGTGAGAGGCTTAGGAGGGGGCACAATATGAGATGCACAGAAGGGTGGAGAATTTTTCTTCAGCAGTACAGGGTGAAACAGCCTGGAATACAATGCATGATGGGAATTGTAGTCTCCTACTCTCATAGACTGCTGGAAGCCATGCCCACTCTTTTTGCATGAAGAAGGGTCACACAGAGAGCAACAGTGAGACAAAAAAGGTAATTTTATATATTTAGGTTGTAAGTTAACGATTATACTGTTGCTCTGTGTACAGTGACCCTGCAGCCTTCTATCAAGTTTTTTTGCCAGAATGCCAGAAGATCCCTTATTTTACTTTGTTAGGCATATCATATATGCAGACCTGCTATTTTGGTTTTATTGCTCAAAGCAATAAAATAAAGCCTGTATACCTGGTATCTTGTTGTTTTTTTTCGCTACAAAGATCAAATCTGTAATGATGGGGACAGTAAAACGAAACACTTTTGCATAGATTATATTACCTAAATCATTTAGTATAGCAGCTATTAGCTAATCTGTCAGTGTCTAGTTTAGTTTGGCCCTGGTCAGGACATCAATCATCATGCACATTTTACTTGCTGTCTGTAGCTCCTCTCTACAGCACAGTGTGCTACTACATGTCCTGTACTGGTCTGTACATGTGTCAGGATGAGCGGCTCCTTTGGGCAACAGAGGAGGGAACCATTTTCTTTCATTTGAGTATATTGTATATTGTACATGGCACATAGAATCTCCTGTCCTCAGTGATTTCCAGCCTCCAGCAGCTCTTTCTGATTGTTATTTGTAAGGGCTTGCTTTATATTTATTTGTTATGTGGTTCATTTTCCTTAATCTTCATGTGTATTATGTTGATGTTTTAGTAGCTTCAGAACCAATTACCAGTTTTCCATACAGTTATGTTTTCAACATACAATGGTCATCCTGGAACCAATTTATATTACATATTGAGTGACCACTATAATTAGATTTGTGTAGGGAACATGTATGCAAACTGTCTTTGTTGCCCATAGCAACCAATCAGAGCTCAGTTTTAATTTTTTCAGAGCACTTTATGAAATGAGAGGGGCGCTTTGATTGGCTGCTATGGGCAACAAAGAAAGTCTTACACCTAGACAGTTTTCATACATGAGGTCCCAGGTGTCTTGTGATAGCCTAGTGTCAGTCTAGTTATATCTCTGGTATCCAAATGGTTTATAAGTATAGTCCCGGTGTAATAAGTATATTCCCGGTATCTAGTGGATGACAATGACATCGTTGAAGTTTAGTTATTTTATTCTTGGTGTTTAGCAAGTTATTAGTTATATCCCTTGTGTTTAGTTTCTTAAAAATTATATTTCTGAAATTAAGTTGGTTAATAATTATTTCCAGTGGGTAATTTGGTGTCTGGTTGATTAATAGTTATATCCATGGTGCATAGTAGGTTAACAGTTATACAACATATCTGCTCACTGTTTGGTGGTTTAGCAATTATACCAATACTTGAGTTGTTACATGATTGCTTTTATTAAGCAAGTTTGTCCCGGCATCTAGAAGGGAAAACAGCTCTGTGAGAGCCAGAACTTTGCTTTTGATATGATGGAATAAACACACCTGTTTTTCACTTTTCACCCATGGAGTGCTGATTTTCTCTTTTGCTAGTTAGGAAATAAGTATGTCCCTGGTGCTTAATGGATTCATCTGTTTAAACCTGGTATGTTGTTTCATGAAAGAGGGGCCGGAGGATCTGGGAATTTAATTTCCCCTGGCATTTAACCCCAACAAAGAATCATTTGTTCCCCCTTAAAAATGTCCTTTAAACGGGATGCCACGGCTTTAAAAAACTACCCTATTAGCCTGGCCTTTCCCCGGAGGCTTTTTGGTTTTTCTTTTATGGGTTTT
The DNA here is from genome assembly GCA_025379985.1 of Phyllomedusa bahiana. NCBI lineage: Eukaryota > Metazoa > Chordata > Amphibia > Anura > Hylidae > Phyllomedusa > Phyllomedusa bahiana. The sequence continues at coordinate 329,347 of JAODAL010000247.1, forward strand.
TGGTTCGGTTTTTGCCCGGGGAAAGGGGGGGGCAGTTAATTACATGCATTTCTCCCAAAAACGGCCTCAAAAATGCAGGCCAAAACCGCTTCCCCCCCGTGACCCCCTCCCCAAAGGAATAATTGCGGCAAAACCCTCCCTTAAGGGCGTGTGCACTTTGCTTTACAATTTTTGGGAAAGCCCCCCTGAATACTAAGGGCACAAATAATTAAACCACCCCCAATATATTTAAAAGTAGCAAAAGGTAATCAAAAATTACCAAATTTCCTTTACTTTTTTTCCCCGAAGAAAAGAGATACCAGGGGTTTACAAAGTTCCTTGGGGGTTTTCCCCCTTCTCCTTTTTTTTTCTCTCTGGCCAAACCTCCCTGTGGGGCTTCCTGAGAGTTTTTTTTCAAAAAATTTCTTTCCCCTTTAAGCCTGAGTTTTTCCTCTTTAGTTCCATATCGTCCTGTAGAATTACAAAAACCTTTTCCTTTCTTTTAAACCCCAACCCCAAAAAAAATGTTAGACCCAAAAATTGCGGCCGGACCTAGCGGCCACCGGGCAAATGTCCCGGTTATGGCCCTATGGTCGTACCTGGTGCTGTTTTCATGATAATTGTATGTTTCTTGTTTACTGTAAGCCATTTTGGTATTGGTATCTGGGAGGTCAGTAATTCCATTCCTGGTGTCATTAATTCTGTCTCTAATTTCTAAAGGGTTAATCATTTTGTTCCTCACATCTTATTGGTTTACAGTTTTGTCCTTTAAAGGCATGTTCACACGGCTTAAAATGGCACGTATTTCGGTCCGTAATTACGCGCCAAAGTGCGCCAATTACGGCCCGAAAACGGACCGTTCATTCATTACGGTAATTCACAGTTCTCATAGAGAACTATGGATTACGTCTCCTCTCCCCGCCCGGCGAAGCCGCCGGGCGGGGATATAATTCACATGTCACTTTCTAGCGGCTTATACGCGCCGCTAGAAATGACTGTCTATGGGCGGGCGATGTACCGGCCCCCCGCTCCCTCCCCCGCTCCCGCCCCCGGCCACATGGCGTAATTGCGGGGCGGAATTACGCCCCACAGTTAAGCCGTGTGAACATAGCCTAAGTCTCGTCTCTTCAAACCCAATGTTTATGTGGATAATGTATACATCTCTGATGATCCGGAGGGTACAGCAGATATAAAATGTAAAATTGTGGTTTTCTCACCACAATGATTAGCTTTTAACATGTAGGGAAAGGTAAATCAAGACTATTACCAAATACATTGTTGCTTTGACTTTGCTTTGGTCAGAAGATAAAAGAAGATTTTATCTCAGATTACACAAGTTCCTCTGGTTACCAACCACCTCTCCCTGCTCCATCTTATTTCTTACTGCTCTAAGCTGCCATCAGACCATCATGGTGGGTCACTCGCTAGCAACAGAGTTTGTTTACTAAACTAAATTAAAAGCTTTCACTCTTTAGAGCTCTGTAGTTTTGTGCACTACACTTTACCGACCTCCAGTAGTCATGTCACTGTGTTAGGATCAGCTAGCAATAGCAGAGCTGATATATCAATTACTTTTATAGAACCACCCACAGCCTGACCAGGAAATGTGAGACTAAAGCTGGCTGTGGCTATGTGAAACTGCATGGTGAGAAAACCCCTTTAATATACATCACATTATAATCATATTGGATGTCAAAGACCAAAGTTATCAACTCAGCCCCTTAGAAGAAGAGGATATAATCAACTGAACAAAATTGAGATGAGCTGACAGTTTGTGTTATGTATGAGTATCAGTGTGTGTTGGAAATACCAAAAAATAAGGGGATTGAAGTAGAAAATGTATAACTCATGCCACCTGTTTTTCCATAAATTACATTCTGAATTTATGATATTATGGGGCAGATTACATGGGAGGGAGATTTACTTAAGTGAGTGAGTCTGAAAGGAATCAAAAACAAGATAGTTTTGTTTAGTAAGCATTGTACTGGTCATGAAAGACCACTAAACAATCACAATCTGTGCCTGTGATTGTATTCAATAGGGATTTGTGATGTCATTCAAAATGAAAACTGTATATAAGCTGAGGGGCACTTCCTTTCAGAGGGCATTTTCCTTGGTGTAAATGATCTCGGACATTCCTGAATAAACCTTAGGATACGTCCACACGACATGTCAAAATACTCGGCAGATTCTGAATCCTAAAACCACGTCATCTGCTGAGTATTTTGAGCTGGATTTCGATGTGGATTTTAGGTCTTTTTTTCTGCTGGATTTACACTCAGAAAATGAGTCCCATTCATCTCTATTGGGTTTTGGACGCGTATCCAACATTGAGATATTTAGGACGTGTTTTTTTTTTTAACTAAAATACAACAGAAGAATGAACACGTTCCAAGATTTTTGTAAAAATGGCGGTTTTGAAATCTGACCACAAGAAAATCGTGTGGACTACAACTCTGATTCTCAATTGAGGTCTATGGGGATGTTTTTACAGTCAGTTTTTGATGAATTTGAAAATCTGTGTCCAAAAAATGACTGGATATGCTTGCCGTGTCGACAGACCTTCACCATCCTCAAGACTCTGTTTCTAGTAAGTGATATTCTACAACAGTATAACATACCTGGCAAACACACTGGGATCTGCTGGCCTCCATTCTCATCCTTCCAAACTCGATCCTCTGAGCAGGTAAAATGATCTGGAAATCATATAAATATTTTTAATACTCATAAAATGATTAGTATTATAAGCATTTATGTTCATATTTCATATCACTATATACAGAAAAGATGTAGAACTTATACAAGCTGTAGATGTAAACTTTTATACCCAAAGATGCCCAAATTATACCAGCATGCTACATATCACTATATACAGGAGATGTATAACTTATACCAGCTTTACATATATTATCATTTATATCAAAAGATGTCCAAATTATACCAGGATGCTCCATATAACTATATACAAGAGGATCTTTAACTTACACCAGCTGAACATATATAATTCTATATCAGAAGATGCCCAGGTTATACCAGCATGCTCCATATCACTCTATCCAGGAAGTGAGCTACGTTCACACGTGTGGAGGAGGAGCATAGTGTTTGGCAGAAGTTGCTGCTGCTGGCAGCGTCTGGGAGCTCTCTCCCTGTTTGCTTGGGGGGAGAGCTGCCCCAATGAGGAAGAGCGGGCTTTCCAAGCCTCCTGCCCCCCGAGACAGACCACTGGGGGGTCGTGATACCCATGTGCTGGCCCGGAGGAGAGTGAGCACCGGCATCAGTGACAGTGGGGAGGAGAAGGTGGGGGGCTTGCCTTGCGGCAGGTCCTCAGCCGCTTATGGTGCTTGCAGTAATGCATCAGCAAAGGGTCAACAGCAAAAGAAACCTGTTGGGACTGCAGGTCACAAGAATGCACCCAGCAGGGGAGCAGTGAAGAAAGGCTTCAGGAAAGTGAGCTTGATCACCTGCAAAGGATCTGTGTCTCTTCCTGGAGCTGTCTGCACAGAGGGAGGAGCTGCTGTCCTGAAGGATCAAAGGAATGCTGAGGCCTCAGAGAAGAAAGGAGTCACAGCTGGAGATCTAATCACAGCCAGAGACAGCAAGTCTGTGAGCAGCCAGGGAGCTGAGAAAATCATCAGCGGCAGTGACCCTACCTGTGAGGAGAGAGGAGCTGGAGATCAGAGCAGCAATGTCCCATGTCAGCAGCAGGGGAGAACTGTGCCTGCAGAAACTGAAGTGACCAAGAGCGGAGGTGACCAAGTTATCAGCAACGACGGCAGTGCTTGCAGCCCGGGAGATATGAGTCAGGTGTGCAAGCCTGTGCCTCTCTCCCCAGCTCGTACTGCTAGCGACACCTATGGTAATCTAGAGGAACTGCATTCAAGTGCTGTTGCACCTCTGACCACTAGAGGGAGCAGCAACACTGACATTAGAAACAGTGTTAATCTATGTGAAAATGTTAATGTATGTGAATCTCCTGTTCCTAGTGAGATTTTGTCAAGAAATAATGATAATAAAAACAGTGTAGAGGGAATGAGTAGTGGGGTTATTAAAATTACCCCTAACACTATCCCGAGCAACATTATCCCTAACATCAGAGGAAAAAAACCCCCAAAACAGTCCAGTGTTAGCCCCCCAGCTCCCCAAAAGAGATCACCCCCGAAGGAGGACAAAAAAATTTTGCCCAAGGTGAGTTTTTGGAAAAGGAAATTTCGTCCCCCCCCCACTTAAAAAAGGGGGGCATTAGGGCAAAAGGGGAGAATCCTTTACGTTGGGTTTTCTCGCATAGCCCTTTAAAAAAAGAATTTGGGAAAGTGGGAGGAATTTAAATTTAAAATTACAAAAAAAAATGACACGTAAATTTAAAAAATTTAAAAAGAAAACCCCCTGCAGAAACAAAAAAACTGTTAAAAAAGAAAAATAATATACAGAAGAAATAAAAAAATTTCAAAAAGAGGCCCCGGATTTTTTTGAAAATAGCTCCTTTTCAAAGAAAACTTCCCAAACGAATCATTTCAGGGAAATGCGAGTGGAATCAAGTTGGGGGGAACGGGAAGGGGGGGAGGATGAGGAGGGGGAAAGGTGGGAGGGGGAAGGGGGAAAGGGGAGCAGCAGAAGGAGGAAGGAGGAAGCAGAGACAACTAAATCCTGAAAGGGACCCCTACAACTATTCAAAGCTTCCCCGCACAGGAGGTGGTTCAAGAACCACCAAGAACATCTCAAAAAAACTGGGATTCCCCCCAAACCGGGCCCCAAGAATTAACTGGGTTGGAAGGATAGCGAGGCCGGGGATGTAGGTGTAGGGCGCCCCCAGGTGGGATTTTTGCTGGAACAAATTGTCCACAGAATCCCCTTTCAACCTTATACCTTCGCCTTCGGGGGACACTTCCCCAAAAAAAAAGGGGAAGGGGAAAGGGGAAGAAAAAAGGCCCCCAAGACGGTTTTGCTGGGAGAACACCCGTCTGGATTCGAGCCCGTTTTGGGGTTTTTCCGAAATCCCCGGCGGGTCTAATGTAGGTGGTTTTTCGGGCGAGCAACCAATGAAGGAAGCGCGGTTCCCGGGGGTACAGTAAAGAAAAATACCCAAAAAAGGGCCTGACCTTGTCGCCAGGGGGGTATACAGACAATGGGGGAGGCCGGGGATGAATGGGGGGGCGGGGTAGGTACAGGAGGTACAAAGAAGCGATGACGGGAATGGTAATAAAACAATGATGTGGGGGCAAAGTTTTGGGGGGGGAAAAAGGGTCGATGAGGAGGGAGGTGGGGGGACAAATGCGGGGAATTGTGGGTTTGGGGGGTATGGAGGAGAAAGAGGGGGTTAATGGGGGGGTGAAAACGAAGTGACGTAAGCACTGTAATAGTGGGGGAGGGTCTGGCCCCCCACCCCCTCTGGTCCCAAGGCCCCTTTTCCCCTTAGGTACAGGCGGGGGGGGAACAAGCAAAGTTGCGGCTGGGGGGGAGGGGGTCCCCTGGGTTTTTGCCCGCCAGTTCCCGGGGAGCAAAGAAAATCACGCTGCTTTTTGGAGGTAAAAAAAAGGGGGAGGAGGGGTCACAAAAGGGGGGGGGAGATCCCCCACTGTCCTTTTGGGATGGGAGAGGCAGGGCTCTCCATTCCAAGTAAAGGACAGAGGGGGGGGAGCCAGCTCCCTCCTACAGTGGCGGGGGTTTTTCCCAGGGGGAATGTGGCCCGTCTCAGGGGGTTCGGCATGCCTAGTCCCCCCTGGGCCAGGGTGGTGGACCCTTTTTGGATGGATTCGGGGCATTGGACTCTTTGCCCTGATCCACCCTTCGGGGCCCCCGTATACGACATTACTTCGTACGGGCCGAGGGTCTAGAACCTTTTGGCCCCTAAAACGGGGGTTTAAGAAGTTTTTCGCCCAGTGGCGGGATTTGCGGCCCAAAAGCATTTTCCCGCCAAAAATCATGAAAAGAAAGGACCTTTTTGGACCAGAAAAACGAGTCTCTTTCTTATTTGACACGAAACCGGCAAAGTAGGTACGGAGAGGTCACACAGATCCCAAAATAGTTCGGGGACGAGCATGGCATCTGGCGGGGGCCCGGGATTTTTTATGGTTAAGCTCAAGGTCTCAGGAAACACCGTCCCCCTTCCCCACCCCCGCTTTTTTTGGGAAAAAAAAACCGAATCCTGGTTTTCTACCAGGGGCAGCCAAACCTCCCCACATTTGCGGTGACCCCAAATTTTAGTGTGCAATGTAAGGCGCAGGGTGCGAAATTTTGGGGGGGAATGGGCCATAAAGCCGCATCATGTGTAGGACACTGCAACTTGTGTGTGCCTCGGTCACCCCTTCCCGGTTTGCCCTCTTTTTCCCCCAACCTGATCCTCAGGAAAGGGAAAGGGGAAGGAGGCCAAAGGGGACATCAGGAGGGAAGGAGTGGGGGTAACAAGGTAAGTGAAAGAGAATTCCCCAATGATAAGGAGAAAGAAATCACAGCACAGTGAGGCGCAGGGAGGTCCGCAGAAAGGAGAGGGGGGGGGCCCCACGGACCTTTGGGGGTTCCCATTCCCTAAACCCGGAAGCGGCCCCCGGCGCTAACAATCTGACCCCCTGAGGGAGAGTGACGTGGAGAGGAGCCCGGGGAGGTAGAGAAAGGGGAGGAGGCCGCCCCCCCAGCAGTTTCTGATCACCAGAGATGGTGAAGTGAAAGGGGAGAAGCGGCCCACACAACGGTGTGAAAAAAAAGGGAAGGAAGGAGAGGGAGAGGGCGGGTGCCCCAACCTCACTGGGGTGGGCCAACCCCACCCCCCTTAACCCGGGTAGCCAGGTCCCATTAAAGGAAGGCAGGGTAAACCCCCCCCCCCCCTTGACCAAGACTTCCAATGGGTTTCCCCCATGTGCCGGTGCCCTTATCTCATCTCAGGAGAGAGGAAAAGGGACAAAGGGTTTTTTACCGAAAAGGGGGAGCCTCCGGGATGGGTGGGGGTGGCATGGAAGATAGAGATAGAGGTGGGTTGGTGGTAAAGAGTGGGTGGTGGAGGGGGGGAAAAAATGTAGATGGGGGTGATGGGATTATGTCTCCGTCAGGTCCGAAGAGACTAAAACCCGTGGTCTCTGATGAGGACATAGACTGAGCATGGGGAAAAAAAGAAGGCTTTTTTGAGCTCGATCATAAATGATGGGGCACAGATCCTTGACGCGGGGCCAGAATTAATGTAGCCTGAAAAATCTAATGTGGCTGATATACGGCTTTTTTGATTTTTTCAGCCGTGTTGAAAGCTGAGTTTTCTTCTTAAAGAGACCAATTGAGGAAGGGCGAAAATGGGGAAGGCAAGAAGGGAATGCGAGCGGGGGCCTTCTACTGGTCTTTGCTCCCGGCCATATTCCGGAGGGCATTCTTTTGACCTCCGGGGTTTTGAATCGCGGGTGATCAAGCCGAAATGGGGGGGGCCTATCTTAATTTCTCTTGAAGGGACAGGAGCTAGGTCATTCTATGCCCCCAGATGCTGGGAGAGGAAATGTCTCTTTACGAGGTTAAGCCTTTTTTTTTTACGAGCCGGCAATATCGGAATCTCAGGAGGGGGAATTTGCCAGGGGGTTGTGGTCTTGATGGCTTCTTACTTAGTAGAATATTTAGGGAGGCTCCCCCTGGTGGATGCCCAAAACAGCAAACCCCAGCCACAGAGCGTTTCCCCTTCATAGGGGTAGTGAATTGGTCTAGGATAGTGGGTTTTTTTTAAAGGGGGCTCTGCTCGCCCCCGCTATGGGTGACAGGGGTAGAGTTCTCCGACCCTTTTTAATTTTTTTTTCTTGAAGGTTGAGAAACCCCCCCATAGGAAGGGGTTTTTGGAAGCTTAATTCCTGCAGGTCAGATTCCTTTAGGGGGCTTATGCAGAATAAGTCAATGGGGGAAATATTTAGAAAAGGGCAGGGGGGTTTTTCCGCCAACCCTAACCGGCTTGAAAAGGTACCGCCTGTATCAGAGTCGAGGAGAAAATCAAAACATTTATCTCACTGGAGGGGGGACCGGATGAGGTCTCCAGAGAAAGCCTTGCGAAGGATTCGTAGACAGGCACGCACCTTATTTTTTAAGGGTGACTTTTGCGGGGTACCGTCCCCGACCCTTACAAGAACGCAGGATGTGGGTTAGTGCAAAATAGTTAGGGCCTAAGGATGTCGGGGATTATGAAAAGTCCGGGTCAGAGTTTTGGGAATTTAGGTCATTCTACCTACTTTTAGGCAAGAGAGAGTTAAATCGAGAAAAATGTTCGGTTTTTCTGGCTGAATTTTTCCCGACCAGGTAAGCCCACTTTTGAAGTTTAAAGGGGCATGATCAGGGGGGAGGAAGTAGAGGGGGGCTTTTGCGGCTTACCCTCAAGAAGCCCCCCCGGTCCGGAGGGTTTAACATCTGGTTTTACAAGACCTTTAAGGACATCTTGGTTCCCCTCTTTAACCGAGGTCATAAATGAGTGCTTATCCTCCCGGGACTCGGCCCCGGGCTATGAGAACGTCATCTAATCATTCCTAAAAGGGTAAGGGGCCCCCCCCGCATTGAGAACTGGGTCCCAAAGGCTACCCGGAAGAAAGATCCTGGAAAAATGCTTTTTAATGGGCTGATAAAATTTGCCTCAAGCTTCTTTCTCCGGGCCCGCACTGTTTTTTGTTTCCCCCGGGCGAAGCACCCTTGTCGGGGGCCGGGTGGGGGGTGTGGCGGGGGGAAGGGCATGCCCCTTGGAAGGGGTTCCAATGTCCCTGGGTCAGGCAAAAAGCTTTTGATCGATCAACCCGGGGTATCTCTGGTTCCATCTCCTAGATATGGGCTGCCGGGGGTTTGAAATTGCTAAAAACAGTATAAAGGGGCTGGATTCCAATTTGGGGAACGGTTGGATTGGTCGGCTTTCGGGGTGGGGTCCGGTGACTCAGGGCTGTCCTCTGAGCCCCTTTCTATAAAGGTTTTTCGATGACCTCTTCCTTCGAAGGTTTAAAGCTGGACCGTGGTGGGGGTGAGGGGTGGGCCCGCGGGCCTCGGGGCCTTCCTTGAGGGGGGGCTTATGTGGGCGACGCACTCTGTTTTTTTTCTTCCCGGAGCAGGCAGATTGGGTGAGGCGGGAAATTGAAAGTTACTCGGAACACTGGGTCCAAGGTCAATGGGAAAAAGTTGGGAAAGTCTATGGTTTGGAACGGAAGAACCAACTTTTGACCTTCCGGACACCTTTCCCCGTGCCCCCGACGACAATTAAGATACTGGGGATTGAATTCGGATTGCCGAAGAAAACTGGGAAGGCAGGCCAAAAAAATGCCGCTCGGAAAGTGGACAGTGGGAAAGGGTGGGCTTTAAACCCTTAGAGAGAAAAGGGGGACTTGATCAAAACTTTTCCCGCCCTGTTATTCTCTATTTGGGCATGTGTGATTTTGCCAAGGTTTTTTTTCTGGGCACGGATCTTAGTCTGGGTTTTCCAAAATTTTTGGGGAAACAACTTAAACCCATCAAAAGGAGGTGACATACTGTATGAGGGGACTGGGGGGGGTTTGGTATGGTTAACCCCGTGGGATTTCTTACAAATACTTTTTTTAAGTCAACATAGCCCCCCTTTGGGCCCAGGGCTCTCCTCTGGGAGGCCCCCTGCTGGGAGGGTTTCAGTTCCACTTCCAGGAATAGGAGTCAGGAGGGCGTGTGAGGAGCTCCGGGCGTCAGGACAATACTTTCCCCCCCCTTTTCGTGCACTGACCCTGAAGACCATTCCCCCGTGGGTCGGGAAGAAGGAATAATGACTCTGGGCCCGGAAATCCCCGATAGAAGGGTGTTGTCTACCCCATTTTCAGACCCGTTGGTTTCCCAAAGATTGCCCCGGTCGGATTTTAGGTAGGGTTTTTCATTTATTGAATTCCAAAGGGGGCCCGCAAAAATTTAGGAACGACCCCGGCGTTTTCCATGGAAGCTGATGTCAGGGGCAATGTGAAGTTTTTGAACCTGAGGGTAGGAAAAGCCCTCGGAGGAATGTGGTGGGTGCTGGAAACATGGAACACTTTCCTCCTCCATTGCCCCTAAATGCAAGGGGGTACAAAAGGGGTCTTTCCTATTTTGGCCAGGTTTGGCAGGCCCCTCCCATGCAAGTGGGGAATGGACAATTTAAAAACCCTGGGGGAGGGACCTTGCAATTTTTTTCAAGTTTGTTCTTGTTAGGTATCACACTTGGTTTTCCACGGTGCCTTGGCGAAGCGACAGAGAAAAAATCTTCCCGAGGAAACTGGTTAGGCAATTTTGGACAATCTGGTGAAGGGCTTCTGTGGGGGTTTGAGAGGTGGGGCAGGAGGCATCGACCTTTGGAGGGGGTTTTCCTTTCAGGGGGTTCCCTTATCTTTCGGCCCCTTTCTAACCCGGGGCTGGGTAATGCTTACCTTAGATTTTTTTTTGTTTTTATATTGCGGTAAAGGCTTACAGGACCGAACCGGAGCCTCAGAGGGGGGTGGGTAGGAAGTAGGATTGTATATAGGTATAGTACGGGGATAAAGTTTTGTTTAGGTTGTATACACATAAGGAATAGGTTCTACAAAAGTTATAAAAAAGAAAAAACAAAAGGGGGGTAATTTTTGATAGGGTGGGGGGTGGTTTAAAAGGGGGGGAAGGAATGATCTGACCCCCTTTAGGGAATGAACAAAGATATTGACCTATGGGAACCAGAACTCAGGGTAAGACTGTGGCATTGGGACTGAAGTGGGGGAAAAAATCTGAGATAAGTATTATTAAAATGTGTAGTATTATTATTGTATAACAGGCGTCCCCCGGGTTTTCAAAGGGATAGGGACTGTAGGTTTGTTTTTTAATTGAATTTGGGTAAAAGAATCGGGAAAAGCTAGATTTTTTTAAAGTAACTCCAGCACAAAATGTTTTTTTTTTTGTTTTGGATTGTCAGGGGAAAGGTTTTTTAAATTTGTTTTGCTGTCTGTGCCCCTGTTAAGGGGATTTACCTCATTTACCTCTGTACGGGCGTGCTGGGATTGTCATTCCACAGTACATGTTGGGGGAAGTGGAACTACAAGAGCAGCAGGGGGGCCCCCCTAAGTCTCCGTTTTTAATAGGGGACGGATGTAAGTCGAAGATTAATCCCGGGTGACGTATATATGTATATATATATATATATATATATAAATAAATAAATATATTTTTAAAAGGGTTTTAGATAGGTTGGGTGGTGGGGTTTTGGGGGGGGGGGGGGGGGGGGAAAAGGGGTTTGGACCCACTTTTCATAAAGCACCCAGGGAAAACCCGAACTAGGGATAAGGAACTGGGGATTGGAGGGGTAAAATATAGATAGGAAAAGTTATATCGTGTAAAATTAAAAAGTGTTTATTTTAAATAGTGTATATATTTTTAGTTTTATTGTGTATGGGGGGCATTAGATAAGGTGGCCCCAGGGTATATAATGAAAAAAAAAAAGGTTTGGATGAAGTTGGATAGGTGTCACGGGTATGGTGGATTTGGACCCCGCAAGCGATGAGACGTAAACCAAGCCAGGGGGCGGAGCTAAGTAACCCCCGTATTCACCAGAGCCCGCCCACAGGGGATGGACTTGCTGTGGGTGAGGCTACCAGGTCCCCTACCCCCCTGCGGACTTGTTGCGTGGCGGCCGGGTTTTCAGGGACAGAATTGTAATTCAGAGGCGTAGTGGGGGCACCAAAGGGCAGGGCAGGCGGCAGGTTCATGGTCAAGGGGGAAACCGTCAAGCAGGCGGCAAAAAGGCAAGGCCAAAATGTAGCGGGGCAACTGGTAAATGGGGAATCAGACAGGACTTCCAAACCCCTTAACAGGTAACGCACACCCCAAAGAACTGGCAGAGAGTGCTGGGGGCGAACCCTTTAAAAAGGACCACCGGCAAAGCCAATTACCAGCTGGGCCCCTTTAAAACCCAAACCCGCCGTTGCGCGCGCCTTTGAAAAGCGTTACCGCGCGGGCCCGGGCAGACGGACACGGCACCCAGACGGGCGGGGAAGGGGGCCCCGCCGGGACCCGGCAGCGGGGGGTGGCCCCGGGCAGCCGCGGGCCCCGGCCGGAACCCTGCGGCACGGGGGGGGGGGCCCCGGGGGGCATCGGCGCCCATGGCCCCCCCCATTTCAAGGGACTGGCAGCCCAGGGGCATAAAAATTTTGTACCCCTTATTGTAAAATATTTTGTATGGTAAACTGGGTATGGTTTTATCTTCAATAAAAAGGGATCACTAATTAAAAGATGTATAACTTATACCAGCTGTACATATATAATTATATACAGAAGATGCCCAGGTTATACCAGCATGCTCCATATCACTATGTACCAGAATGTATATAATGTATACCAGCTGTACACATTTAATTATATTTCAGAAGATCCACAGGTTATACCAGCATGCTCCATATCCCTACATACAGGAAAATGTAAGTTATACCACTTATTCTCTGTAAATAATATGTTATGGATATACAATGTAGATAATAAACAGAAGTAATAGCATACATACCGCTCCCTGTCCGAGTCACCATTTTGTAGTAAGGTTCGTTACATGAGTAGACTATTTTGGACTGATACGTCACCAGGTTTCGTTCAGTCAAGAACATGTGGTCTCCATTACGCAAAACCTTTGGTTCCCCGCAACTCACAACTGCACAGAATACCAAAAGCCAGTGAACTCAACAGTGAAAGGATAAGACAACCCTGGTTATATATTATTAATAGAATTGTACTTTACTTTCACATCGGGGTACAGGACGATGCCATGTGCCATCTTTCTGGCAGACAGCAGTGAAGACACTCAGTTCTTTGCCACTCTGTGAGAGAAAGCAGTAATTATTATTATTTATTTTAAAGCGCCATTAATCCCAGGGCACTGTACATTTGAGGGGGGGAACCTACAAACAAAGTATAATGGCAATAAATGACTAACAACTGGTACAATTTGAGAGAGGACCCTGCCTGTGAAGGCTTACAATATCAGTATCAGACTGGGGTGCCTTGTGGGCCCACCAGTAAAGTTGATTCTTGGGGCCCACCAGTGAAGCTGATTCTTGGGGCCCACCAGTGAAGCCGATTCTTGGGGCCTACCAGTGAAGCTGATTCTTGGGGCCCACCAGTGAAGCTGATTCTTGGGGCCCAGCAGTGAAGTTGATTCTTGGGGCCCAGCAGTGAAGCAGATTTTTGGTGCCCAGCAGTGAAGCTGATTCTTGGGACCCAGCAGTGAAGTTGATTCTTGGGGCCCAGCAGTGAAGCTGATTCTTGGGGCCCACCATTGAAGCTGATTCTTGGGACCTACCCTACAACTACTGTACATGTCTGCACATACTACACATTCTTAACTCTGTCTCTTGCTTTCTATCCCTTTTTCCTGCCTTTCTCCCTGAAAAACAGTCCAAGGGCCCACCGGGAGTTTCGCCTACTCCCATGTGGGTCAGTCCTTGCCTGCTTACAATCTACAAGGGAGGAGGAAAGAGACAGGAGGTGATGGGCAGACATGACTGTGAGTTGGAGTAGTGGCAGTGGGGTTATTGCAGGTTATATACTATCCTGAAAAGATAGGCTTCTTTTGAGGCTAGTAAGGGTGCGTTCACACGGCAATTTGTCTGGTTTGTGTGCCGTGTACACGGCCGCGGGATGGGGAGGGGGGGCGGCTTTTCTCCGCGATGAGCCCTCCGAATTCCCATTCACATATACCGTCTGAAAACCGGATGGAAGAATGTGCATGTAGAATGTTTTGCGGGCAGCCTGCGGGCGGAAAACCCACCTGGCGGAAAACCCGTGTAGTGGGGACTGCTGCACGGGTTTTCCATAGAGCCCCATTGTACTCATTTTCGGCCAAAACCCGTGCCATGGGGACATGCCCTAAAAGTGGGAGAGAGTCTGATATGTTGGGGCACTGAGTTCCAGAGTGTGGGGGAAGCACGGAAGAAGTCTTGGAGACGGTTGTGTGAGGAGCTGATAAAAGGAGAGCAGAGAAGAAGGTCTTGTGAGGAGCGGAGATTGTGTGAGGGGAGGTATCTGCAGATTAGGGCAGAGATGTATTGGGGGACAGGTTATGGAGAACCTTGAAGGTCATGGTCAGTGACTTGAATTGAATTCACTGTGCAATGGGTAGGCAGTGAAGTGATTGGCAGAGGGGAGAGGCAGAGGAGAAGTAAGGAAAGAGGTGGATCAGCCGGACAGTGGAGTTGAGGATCGATTGAAGGAGAGCAAAAGTACTAGACTGGAGGCCGCAGAGAAGATTGTTTCAGTAGTCTAGGTGGAAGATGACAAGGGCATGGACTATTAGTTTTGTAGTAGTGAAGTTAAGGAATGAGGGGATTCAAGAGATATTTTTCAGGTGGAGGCGGCAGGCAGAGATGAGGGCTTGGATCTGTGGCTTAAAAGATAGGGAGTAGTCAAAGGTTATCCTAAGGCAGCAGATTTGTAGGACTGGCAAAAGTGTAGAGTCATTGGTGGTGACAGATAGATCAGGAGGGGGGATAAAGTGGGACAGAGAAAGATGATAAATTCAGTTTTCTCCACACTTAGTTGTAGGAGACGGGGGAGAAGGAGGACACAAAGGTGCTGAAAAAAATTATCTTTACCTCTGTGCTTTTTGTCAACTAGGACTTCTTCCTCTTGTAACAGGGTACAGGAAGTAACTAGCTACTAGTAGCAACTATGAAGCTATCACAGAGTCGCCCAAGCATCATAGAAATATAGAGTTCCTGCTTTTTCTCCCTTTGTCCTATCTTCATCTTGTTTTACATTGAATGCATTGCTATGTGTAATCTATGGTAGCATCCTGAGGAACATCTCCTCATAACGTTACATACTAATATCAGGAGATCTGCCTTATAGGGGTTCTCTGTATCTGAACCCTTTAACCAAGCATTTTTTTTTGTATTTGTTATCATGGACACATTTCAAGAACCATAGAATAGCAGTATTAGGGTGTTTTTTTGTACACTGAGTTGTATTTTTCACAGGCACCATTGTGGGATACATGTATTTTATTTTTTCATTTTTATTAAAGGCGGGATATAAAAAACAGCAATTTCACCACTGCTTTTTGTGACTTTTATTTATGCTGTGTACTGTACAGTCAACCCCACCAAGTATTTATAGTTTTTTTTATGTTTTACTATTTTCCACAATAAAAGTGCAAACTATGTAAATTTTGTGGTACTGCCCTCCAAAACCCAGAACTTTTTATTTTTTAATAACCTAGATAATCACATAACAACATAGATGTATATTGGCTCACTGTTATTATTCTACATGTTTAGGGGAAGGAAATGTAAAAAGAAATTCTTTATTGCAATTTTTTTTTCCAGCCATGCAATGTGCGGTATAAAAATATATTCTACAGTCGGTTGTGATTACGGCAGTGCCATTTATTAGTTTTTATTACTATATTTACATATTAAAAAATTCAATAATTTTTTTGGGGGAAAGGTGACTTTTGTTTTATTAAACTTTATTGATTTTAATATTAATTTACACAATGCTTTAGAATACTGCTAGGCTACATCTACACAGCACTAGTTTTTGGTTGGGTTTTCATTCAGTATTTAAAATCTGACGAAAAACCAACTGTAACCAGTACCCATAGACAGCAATAAGGGGCTGTTCACACGGCACAGTACCAGTATTGGCACTGTTTTGGGGCAGTGCACACGGCTGTTAGCGGAGAAAAGCCCTCCCCCTTCATATAGACATGTTCATATTCCACCCGAAAACCGGACGGAAGAATGAACATGTTCAATGTTTTTCGGACCGCCGGCAGTCTAAAAAAAGTCCGCCGGAAAATCCGTGCAGTGCACGGATTTTCCATTAAGGTCCGTGTAAAAGTTTGTCAGCCGGTTTGCAGACGGCTTTCAAAACCGAAAACCATCTGCAAAACCGGCTGAAAAACAGTGCAGTGCAGCCCTAAAAAAATCCGAGCTGTAGTCTACACAGCATGGATTTTCTCTGGTCAGTTCTGCCGGATTCCATACTGTATCTTCCACCGGATTACCATATATTCAATGTACTGGGCTGGTGGGAAGTCCAAAAACCGACCACGGTTTGTGCAATACCGCACAAAAAAAGCGTGGTACAGCAATGTTAAGATGCCCTCGAATTTTGGACGGCATTTTAACATTGCTGTTTAGACATAGCCTAATCTTTTAGGCTTAATAGTCTGAAATCTTTTTTAGGTTCCTAGCTGCCATGGCAACCCACTGACAGCCTGCAATCAAGTTATGGGACACCTTTTTGTTGATAGATGAGGCCTCCTCCCTCTGTCAAGCAATTTAGTTGCCTGAGATGTTATTGATTGTGAAATTTATGGAGTGAAACGGCAAAGATAAGCGGTTTCTTACCTCACGGGCTCTCACTGTTAATCATATGGGCACAGGTTCTGTTATCATTTGACTATCCTAAAATAAGGGTACAACATTACTGAGCCAGGGCAATCCATGATGGACATCAACGTGCACCAAAGAGTTAGGTTAGGAGAGGCCTTCACTGTTTGATAAGGTTCTAAACTTTGGAAATCCGGCAATAAGCATAATAAAGGAGTTTATAGATAGTTGTCATTGAAATTTACATTCTATTGAACCCTTTCAATGACCTTATTGGTTGCAAGAGTTAAGAAAGGGTTTTTTGCAATGTAAATTTCTAAGTCTATATGACTTAGATATTGTATCTATACTGTACAAAATCAGTAAACTTCTTTTCATACCTCCATCAACCGGTATCCTGTGCGGCAGGACAGTACAAAGTAATCTCTCATTCTGTAAACCTCTTTTTTTGGCGAAACGATGGAGAATTCGTCAAGGGTGACAGGCTTCGGACACTGGATGGCTGGATAAAACAAAACCAGAAGGTCACTTCCAAAGAAACATGTAAAGGATGTCAATATAACATAAGCTGCTGAATAAGCACTGACCAATTCTTACCCTGTGATGTGTAGTAGATCTTCCAACCTTTGCTGTCCCCAGAGTCATCAGTTTGGAATAGGATGTCCACCTTATGGCTCTCTGTCTTGATGACTTCTGGGGCACGTCTCCCACATAATTTTTTCAATAACTGATCGCCCTTAAATATCTGACAACACAGAGGTATAGAAGTCATGAGGCAAGTCATAACATGGTGAGTGGTTTAGTGGGCAAGGCTATAAGGCTATGGCAAGGCAAGGCTATAGGGCTATGTTTGTCAGAATGAAGGACAGTATACAGGAAGAGGAATGCCCACAGCAGTGATCTCAGTAAGTATGGCACAGGACTGCTGGAGCCGGTGTATAGTAGAAGTGGTCATGTGCCGCTACAGGACGTTATTGCTCCAACCAGTGTAAACAGATGGGCGAGGGTTGTGACAAAAGGGGATTGAAAAGTGAAGATACTTTTTTTTTTTGTTGTTCATCATTATTTGGATTTTATATTTTGTCTACTCCTTGAAATCAAAGCAAGACCTCAAAAGTAATCCACACCAAATCACAATAAAATTCAGACCACAGATCAGACTCCTCTATTTACTTACGAATCCTAACTCTTCAGCAGCTCTGGCTTGTCTTTGGCTAAGGTTGTCACCACACACATGGTAGGCAGCATCAGTACCTTACAGTGAAGTTATTAATTATTTGATCCCTTGCTGATTGTGTAAGTCTCTCCACTGACAAAGACAAGAACAGTCTATCATTTTAAGGGTAGGTTAATTTTAACATTGAGAGATAGAATATCCAAAATAAAATCCAGAAACTCACATTGTATAAATTATATAAATGTATTTGCATTTTGAATTGAGAAATAAGTGATTGATCCCTCTAGCAAACGAGACTTAATTCTTGATGGCAATACCCTTGTAGGCAAGCACAGCAGTCAGACTTTTTTGTAGTTGATGATGAGGTTTGCACACATGTCAGGAGGACTTTTGGTCCACTCCTCTTTGCAGACCTTCTCTAAATCATTAAGATTTTGAGGCTGTTGCTTGGCAACTCAGAGTTTCAACTCCCTCCATAAGTTTTCTATGGGATTAAGGTCTGGAGACTGGCTAGGCCACCTTAATGTACTTCTTTTTGAGCCACTCCTTTGTTGCCTTGGCTGTATGTTTTGGGTCATTGTTTTGCTGGAAGACCCAGTCACAATCCATTTTTAATGTCCTGGTGGAGGGAAGGAGGTTGTCACCCAGGAATTTACGGTACATGGCTCCTTCCATTCTCCCATTGATGTGGTGAAGTAGTCCAGTGCCCTTAGCAGAGAAACACCCCCAAAACATAATGTTTCCACCTCCATGCTTGACAGTGGGGACAATGTTCTTTGGGTCACAGTCCAAGATAAGAGTTGCTCGGCACACTAGTAAAGAAGACTATCTCAGTTCATTGGGTTATAGGCAGCATTCTCTTCCTCCAAACACGACGAGTTGAGTTAATGCCAGAGCTCAATTTTTGTCTCATCTGACCACAGCACCTTCTCCCAATCACTCACAGAATCATCCAGGTGTTCATTGGCAAACTTCAGACAGACCTGCACATGTGCCTTCTTGAGCAGGGGGACCTTGCGGGCACTGCAGGATTTTAAACCATTAAGGCGTAATGTGTTACCAATGGTTTTCTTAGTGACTGTGGTCCCAGCTGCCTTGAGATCATTAACAAGTTCCCACTGTGTAGTTTTAAGCTGATCTCTCACCTTCCTCGTGATCAAGGATACCCCACGAGGTGAGATTTTGCATGGTGCCCCAGATCGATGTTGATTGACAGTCATTTTGTATTTCTTTCATTTTCTTACTATTGCACCAACAATTGTCTCCTTTTCACCCAGCGTCTTACTTATGGTTTTGTAGCCCATTCCAGCTTTGTGCAGGTCTATAATCTTGTCCCTGATATCCTTAGAAAGCTCTTTGGTCTTGCCCATGTTGTAGAGGTTAAAGTCGGACTGCTTGAGTCTGTGGACAGGAGTCTTTTATAAAGGTGACTATTTAAGACAGCTGTCTTTAATGCGGTAATGAGTTGATTAGGAGCATCTAACTGGTCTTTTAGGAACCAGAACTCTTAATTGTTGGTAGGGGATCAAATACTTATTTCTCTCAGCAAAATGCAAATAAATTTATCTAATTTATACAATCTGATTTTCTGGATTTTATTTAGGATATTCTATCTCTCAATGTTAAAATGAACCTACCCTTAAAATTATAGAAAATAGATCCACAAATGGAAATTCCAGCGGGTACGAAAATCTAACTCTATGAGGTATTCAGCATACATTGAGAAGATAATGATATGTGCATTAGCCATAGGATACCATAGAGTTAATTCGTTAAGAACGCCCCTTGTTTTGCCCCTTCCCTCTCCGCTAATCACGTGTATCTATGACGCTATGGTTTTAATGTGTATATAAGAGCACTTGTTGTTTAAATCGCTACATGCCGTGATCAAGGGTCCTGAGAGACCAGAAACGCGTTGGCGTTTAGATGTTATTGCACTGCCCTGTTATGTCTATATTGGAATAAAAGAAGATTTTCGTACCCGCTGGAATTTCCATTTGTGGATCTATTTTCTGGAGTGTTTGGCCTTGCCCAGCGGCCCTCCGAGCGGGATCGTAGCTTCTATTCTATCTACAAGCAACACAGCAGGAGGAATCAAGGAAGGTACCGGTACGGGGAAGTGTGTGGAGGAGGGCGGAAGCAGTATACTGTTTTTCCTTAAAATTATAGACTGTTCATGTCTTTGTCAGTGGGCAAACTGCCCAAATCAGCAAGGGTTCAAATAATTATTTCCTTCAATGTATGTGTGGCAGCACCCAAAGCCAAAGATGAGCCAAAGAGTACTGGTGAGAAAAAAAGCTGTGAGTAATATTTTCCCCTATTACTCACCCAAATGCACCACTAGGACAACAATTTACAACAACAGGATACACCTTAAAAAACAAGGAGTCCAAGCAATATTTATTTGCTGGTGTTCCAGATCACCAGATTTAGAGGAAACAGTGGCAAGTGTCCTAACAGCAGCTTCAAAAGTATAGAGGGAACACTAATTGTAAAATAGCAAGTAATCCCATACTTTTTGAAACAATGCCCTATGTTACCTCAATCTTCCCCACTTACTGGAAAAGGCAATTATGAGAAACAACTGAAGAGAAGAAAATGAGAAGATTGTTGGAGACAATCACAAAATCCATGCACCACGGGTCCAATCTTCCCTTTGGAATAAAAAGAGCATCACCTTTAATGTATCGTAGGGGCATTTAGCCTGTGGATGATAATCAATGTCAAAGGTCTCAATGAACTCAAGAGAGATGTGCATCCCTTTCTCCAGTTGTTTCTCATAGGAGCAGTTGAGGTCAGGTGGGTACGGCTGGGGGTATCCTGGACTGGAAATGTATCCAGACTCTTCAGTAAACAGCTGGTTGCTGCACTGTGCTGAAAAGATGAAGAACAATGACTTTTTCTAGTAGACCGTTCCAGATTCTCCAACAGTGTTCACCAATCTTTGTCCCTCAACACCCTGATGAAGCAACTTTGCTGGCGTGAAACGCATCGGGTTTTATCCCTTTTGTTGTTTTAATAAATCATTTTAACGATTTCCATGTCACCTTGATGTGGTGATCATTTAACTAATCCTGTAGATGTGAGCGCAGAGGCCAAACTACTTTTTCTACAGTGTTCCTGCTAAATGTTGAAGTTTCAATATTACTGCAGAGCCACAGGTTGCAGACATCTATTATATAACCTACCCTTGCATGACCGCTTGTCACTCTGCAGCTCATATCCTGGGAAGCAAGAGCAGACATAGCCTCCTATGTAATTGTGACATATATGCTGGCATGGTTGGGTCCATGTAAGGCTGTTGTCTTTGGGAGATGCACACTCATCGTCATCTGAAAAGGTAAGGTGTGATACAGAACATACAACATAAAAAGTGAGATGAACATGTAAAGCTGACTATAGACCGTGCAAAGTTTTGGACATGGCTCCCATATGGATCATTTGTGTATTCAGGTAGATGATATATAGCAGACACGTGTTTTAGCAAAACTCTAGAAAATTTATTAAACGACCATAGACAAGTTAAAAACGTCAATTGATATACTTGCATTTGCGGGTCTAGTCCAGAAAGCACGGATTCATAGTGGTGGGCGATATTAGCCTTGATTCCAGTGTAGATGCACGCTAAAGCGTGTAGTGCAGTGAAGCGAAGCGGTCAGACAGAACGGGCGTCTCGCGCCAGTATGGAGCGACGTTTCGAGAGGCGGGCTCTCTTTCTCAAGCATACCGGACATAGTGTGGACAGACTTATATAGTTAACCCTTCAGGTACAGAACTGCTGCAAGTAAGCCAACAGATAAGTAAAAAACAATGTAATTAAAAACAAATTCACAGGAACACATTAAGATTATGCGATTCATTCATTCCTCTAGGGTTGAGGGTGTCAAGCCTATGAATCCATAGTGCTTCTCTGCGTAACAGGATTTTATCATTTGAAGTACCTTCGAGTGGTTGTATCTGTTCCAATACACACCACCGAAGTTCAGAAACCGCATGGCGTTTTTCATAAAAATGCCTAGCTACGGTACTTTCTCCAAATTTTTTTTCCTTTTTATCAGACTTGGCCTGGTTTTCTTTTTCTATTTTACTCATATGGGTTCTGATTGCTGAACGATGTTCATTAATTCTGATTTTAATAGGACGACTGGTTTGTCCTACGTAGCCAATACCGCAGGGACATTTTAATAAATATATAACATTTTTGCTGTTGCATGTGTGGTAACCTTTTATATTTATTTTATGACCTTTTGTTGTATGTGTTACATATGTACCTTTCATTATAGAATGACAGTTTCTGGCAATTAAGACAGGCATGAGTTTCCAGGATTTTGAGTAGACAACATTTTTTGCTTGTTTTCCTTTTTGTTGCTTATGTCTGAACGAGTTAGCCAATTGCCTAAAGTTCTACCTTTCCTATAGATAAATCTAGGAGGTTCTTTAAATAGATAACCATACTTTTCATCACTAGCCAGCACAGGCCAGTGTTTTCTAATAGTACGCTCAATAAATTTGCTTTGCCGACCATATTTACTAATAAACATAAATTTTTCTGGTTTTTCAGTTTGTTTAGGCATAAGAAGTTGATCCCTATCAATACGTGCTATCTCCAATCCTGTTTTTTCAATTTCTAGTTTATCATACCCTCTTTCTTCAAATTTTTGTACGATTTTATTCATGTGACATACTCATTTTATGGACAGGGACACGCCAACAATTTAATCATTTTTTAAATGAATTAAACTCCTGTCATCAGCTTATCCAATTCTCTGCAACAATTGAAGAAAAAGTTATTAACTACTTAGATGTAGAGATCCGAAAAAATCTAACTAGATTGGAAACTTCCTTGTATACTAAACCTATGGAACGTAACAACGTATTGCATAAACAAAGTCATCATTCTCATAACACCTTCAAAGGGATTCCTAAAGGCCAACTTGTCAGAGCAAAACGTATTTGCTCAAGTTCAGAATCCTATATGACCCACATGAATAAAATCGTACAAAAATTTGAAGAAAGAGGGTATGATAAACTAGAAATTGAAAAAACAGGATTGGAGATAGCACGTATTGATAGGAATCAACTGCTTATGCCTAAACAAACTGAAAAACCAGAAAAATTTATGTTTATTAGTAAATATGGTCGGCAAAGCAAATTTATTGAGCGTACTATTAGAAAACACTGGCCTGTGCTGGCTAGTGTTGAAAAGTATGGTTATCTATTTAAAGAACCTCCTAGATTTATCTATAGGAAAGGTAGAACTTTAGGCAATTGGCTAACTCGTTCGGACATAAGCAACAAAAAGAAAAACAAGCAAAAAATGTTGTCTACTCAAAATCCTGGCACTCATGCCTGTCTTAATTGCCAGAACTGTCATTCTATAATGAAAGGTACATATGTAACACATACAACAAAAGGCCATAAAATAAATATAAAAGGTTACCACACATGCAACAGCAAAAATGTTATATATTTATTAAAATGTCCCTGCGGTATTGGCTACGTAGGACAAACCAGTCGTCCTATTAAAATTAGAATTAATGAACATCGTTCAGCAATCAGAACCCATATGAGTAAAATAGAAAAAGAAAACCAGGCCAAGTCTGATAAAAAGGAAAAAAAATTTGGAGAAAGTACCGTAGCTAGGCATTTTTATGAAAAACGCCATGCGGTTTCTGAACTTCGGTGGTGTGTATTGGAACAGATACAACCACTTGAAGGTACTTCAAATGATAAAATCCTGTTACGCAGGGAAGCACTATGGATTCATAGGCTTGATACCCTCAACCCTAGAGGAATGAATGAATCCCATAATCTTAATGTGTTCCTGTGAATTTGTTTTTAATTACATTGTTTTTTACTTATCTGTTGGCTTACTTGCAGCAGTTCTGTACCTGAAGGGTTAACTATATAAGTCTGTCCACACTATGTCCGGTATGCTTGAGAAAGAGAGCCCGCCTCTCGAAACGTCGCTCCATACTGGCGCGAGACGCCCGTTCTGTCTGACCGCTTCGCTTCACTGCACTACACGCTTTAGCGTGCATCTACACTGGAATCAAGGCTAATATTGCCCACCACTACGAATTCGTGCTTTCTGGACTAGACCCGCAAATGCAAGTATGTCAATTGACGTTATTAACTTGTCTATGGTCGTTTAATAAATTTTCTAGAGTTTTGCTAAAACACGTGTCTGCTATATATCATCTACCAGAATTGACTCCGGCTGTGGAGAGACCGGCTTACAAGCAGACGGTTCCAGTATAGCACCGTATACAGTTTCATTGGGAAGCCTAACCCCTATATATTTACAGTCATTTGTGTATTCATGCTGTGAAGAGGAGGCAGATAATCTGTGCAGGCTCAACTGGTACCACTTATCTCAATTACAAATATACTTGTCTAACAAGAATAAAGCAAGTATTAACGATGAGGGGAGAAGGAAACATTGAATCACACTGAATTTTAATAACAGAAAAAGAACTTTTATCATATGGGTGATGGTGGGTCCTTATAATCCAAATCTAGAAAGAATCTTTGTTCATGCTCCACTATGCTTACCACATGCTGGTTCTAAATTGCAGCCAATATCACCATTCAGAGCTGTATTCATAGGTTTCTGAGCTCTGTTCTTTCAGCATCCCTTGCTCATTCGGTGACTTCACAAGGTTTCTTGTAGTAATTTGTACCAGGATAGGTCTCTAATACATAGTGTTAAGCGGCCAAACATTTTATAATTTGATTAGATCTGGGTATCAGAGTCATAGATTGATCGGTCAATTGATTGGCAAATTTAAACTGTTTTACACACTGTACAGGCATACTTGCCAACTCTCAAAGAGGCTTCCGGTAAAAGAGCATACCTTCTGGATGTTGTCCAGCATCAGAATTTGGCAAGATTGAAACTACAGCTGTAGCAGCCATGGTAGTTGCTATGAGGCCAAGAAGGTTCTAGGGACTAACTAAAGAGCAGGAACATTCCCTTTTTAGGGAATAATAAGTTGATGGTTTTGTAGCACCTCTTTGTGGGTTCTCTGATATATGGCTTCTATTCCTATATTTAATTATTTCTGTTCACTTAGTTTTCTGTCATTACATGCCATGGCCAATCTTATTTTGCTATTTGCCCTATTAATTCTAGTTATGACCATCAGATATCTGTGGCAGTGCCAGGGAGTAAAGCTGCAGTAACAAGGACGGATGATCATCCATAGTATTTGGTCTGGGTCCTTTATTTATTTAGGGGATTTAGGTCTGTGTCAGGTTAGAGAGTCTCTTCTAGAGTCTGTATTTAGGATGACTGGTGTTGGGTCTGTATTTATTAAGTAGGTGTGGTCTAGGGCCTGTATTAATTTAGAAGGTTTTGTCTGGGATTTGGATTTGTTTAGGGGATCTGGGATTGGTATTTGTTTAGGAGTCTCAATTAGGGTCAGTATTAGTTCAGGCATCTCAGTCTGTAATTGGGAGGTCTAAGTTTTATATTATTTAACGGGCTCTGGCTCTTTATACAGGTCTAGGATTTGTATTTGTTAACTGGTCTAGTTTGGGTTCTGCATTAATTTTTGGTCATGATAAAGAGGGTTAGATGACTGACTTGGAGATGAGGCAAAATTTTCTTACATTAATTGTCATTTATTGTAGCAAGTAATTAGAAATTTACTCTAAGGCTATGTTAACATGGCTTAAATTGGGACGTATTTCGCGGGGTACTGCGCTCAATATGTGGCGAAATACGTCCCAATAATTACGGTAATCCACAGTTCTCATAGAGAACTATGGATTATGCCTCCTCTCCCTGCGTGCACAATACGCCGCGGGAGGAGATAAGTCACATGTCAATTATTCACGGCGTTTACGCACCATGAGTAATGCATGTCTATGGGGTCGGCGGGCTTCCGGCTCCCCCGCCCCACGGGAGCTCGCGCCGATCGGTGTGGGCTCCCAAACACACGCCGTAATTACGCCCCGCAATTATGCCGTCTGAGCTTAGCCTAATGGGTAAAGGAGAAACACAACAAAGCTAAACAAGTGTCAAAATTATTATTATTATTATTATTATTATTGCTTTGATGGTGTGTACTTGCCCACAGCCTGGTAGAACACCTGGAATCCTTTATAGGAGACAGCTGAACCATTTTCTTCATTGGAGAAATCTGAGCGAAATTCAATTTTCATTTGGGTCCCATGTGAGGTAAAGAGCCGATATCCTGGGTGTGATCTGTATTTTTTGGGGCCACAGAAAAGCCCCATTTCCCTGTTGTCGTCAAACACCTAGCAGTCAAAAAATTTGAATAGGCATTAATGGGTGTAGGAACATTCACACTTTTACAACATGATTACTGTAGAAACTTCAATTCTGACCTCAATATTGAACCCTACCTATTGTATTTAGTCATTTTATCATTATGTAAAAAAGATGTGATTTTAAACTTCTAATACCTATCACCATATACAATAAAATGTATACCAGCTAAACAGGCTGGGTGTGACTCAGGATGGTCCTGATAGGTTGTCAAAGGTATCTGGAGCTATGCTGACTGCATCCCACAGCTACAGGATGGTGTGGGGGGAGGATCCATCAGACAAACACGACGATCAAGATGGTGCTCCCACAGATGCTCAAATGGGTGTAAGTCTGGAGAATTAGGGGGACAGAGTAGTACTTAGAAGTCTGTGTCATGCTCTTTCAACCAATGTTGGATATTTCTAGCATGTATGGGTGTACGTGATCTGCAAGGATAGATTCATACCCAAATCAGGTGAGAGTGCCCTCCACTTGGATGAGTCAGTCCAGAGAATGCCACAAAAACATTCCCCAGACTGTAATGTTGCCACCACCAGCTTGTGTTCTTTCAGTAATGGTTGCAGGGTATTTTTTCTCTGATGTTCTCAAAAAGGTATCCCTTTGCCAATTAACAGATGTCCTATTTTGACACTGCCATGAAAATGAAAACTTTTTTTGCTGGAGCACCATTGTTAGTAGAAGTGCAGAGACCATCGGTCTTGGAGCCCCATACGCAGTAGGGTTTGCTGAACTGTTGTGTTAGACACATCTGGTTGCCTCCTGGTTTATTTTGGCAGTGAGCTACTCCACAGCAGTGTTTCGGTCTGTCTTTGCGCACCTTCTTAGCCAACGTTCACCTCTCACATCAATGACACGTGGTGCGCTGCAGTTTCCATGTTGCCTATTCAGAATGGCGCCACTTGTCTATTCACAATACACTTTCACCACAGCAGCACACAAACACAATCTGTACAGTTGCAGAAATACTGCCACCGTTGGCAGTATCATCCTTTTTTTACAACTCTGATAAATCACCACTTTAAAAGGGATTTTCCCACCGAGTAAAATTGATGTGAAAAGCTTGCAAATTAAATAATAAATTTTCACCATTTATCATCATTAAAAATTCTGTGCGATTTTTGTTTTAACTGCTCTCTTAGTGATCTATAGTGTATTTCTCATTTCCAGTAGATATGATCAGTGATGAGAGCTCCTCAGTCCTGGCCGCCCATCCTCAGACATCACTTTTCCTCTCAGGCAGCTACTGTCAGTGTCTTGCCAACCTAGTAATACCACCCACCCACCGCTAAGCGAGTGTTCAACCCCAGGTGCTGTCATTCTACTTCTGTCCTCTTTTCTCCTTAGTAATTATTAAAACAGTGCAGATAAGTTATCATCATGCTGCTTGTCTTTATTTGGTCTGTCTACTGACATATTTTCATCTCTCCCCATAAAACAAACCTCAATCAGATATATGCCTTGAGAAAAATAAAACACATTTGGTTCCTGACGAGAAATGAACCTAGAACCCCTATGCTGAAAGGCAGAAGTGCTAACCACATTGTAGCTACTCATAGCTCTTGTATTTTAGGTTTTTTTTACGTAAACAGAACTTTGTTTGACTAGAGACTCAGGAGTAGGCACACTGTAAGGGAAGGCATGGTGGTGTTAAAGGGGTATTCTGTCTGTCAGCGCATCATTTAAAATAGAAGGAAAGGTTCATACTTACCTCCTGGATGTTCCCATTCAGCCACCGCACCTGTCCCATTCAACCTAGTAGTAGCAGTGAACCGTTCATGTCACAGACACAGCCAATTACAAGCCTCAACGTCACATGCACAAGACCACTGTGGCCTGTCATTGACTGCACCTGTCATGTGAATGATGATCGTTAACTTCTATTACCAGGGCGAATGGGGTGGGTGCAGTGACTGAACAGGAGCATCCGGAAGGTAAGTATGAAGCTTTCCTTCTATTTGTAATCATGCCCTGACAAACGAACAAGCTTTTACAACTTTTGGAACACCCCTTTAAGGGGTTGTTCACACTGCATTTTTGGATCCAATATTGGATCTGAAAATCGCATCCAAAACCGCAGCGGCGATAGGATCCTAACGGATCGAACACATAATCAAACACTCAGCTCCGTTGTTTGGATGTGTGTTGGATGCAGCAGGATCGCACCCTATAGTATTAAATAGGGCTCCTGCTGCATATTTCGGACCAAGAATTGACATGTCAATTCTAGGAACGGATTTGAAAGACGGATCCAAAAGACGCATGTAAATACGCATCAGAGATCACTCGTGTGAATGCCGATGCGTGTTTCAAAGTAAAAGCAATGTAAATCACTCTGCTATTTATTAGATATATTAGACAGACGGATCCAAACACGTATCTAAAAACGTATGTTCACACGAACTCAACGTGCTGTGTGAACATACCCTAAGCCTGCTGGGTCACATGTTATTCAGTTCAAACAAATTATACACATCCCTTTATGAAGACACTGAAAGCTGAAGAGCAGACAAGAGGACATGAAATGCCTTTGTGGTAAAACCACTTTAATGGGGCTGTCCAGCTCATATTTTTAGTTTATTATAGCATAATTTTTCCCATTTAAATAAAAAAATATATATATACTCACCTCTCCTCTCACCGGTGTTCCTCGGTTGCTGTTCTCCTCCTAAAGGAGATGAAAGGGAGTAGCATGTAACTGCTGCAGTCAATCAGCGGCTGCAGCAGTGGCGTTTATGTCTGGAAGTTACAGACAGTAAACAGAAGGACCGTGGGAGGGTGAGTACTTCGCAGTGATAAGACGAAAGTGAGGAGAGATGTGAATATAATTTTTTTTATTTAAATGGGCCCAACTATGCTATAAAAATAAAAACATGAGCTGGACAACCCCTTTATCCATGACAATAACTAGGAATATATGTGTAAATATCCTATCTCACAATTTATATACTCACCAGGCCAGCTCACGACACGTGACTTCCTTCATGAGCTACGTGCTGTCAATAGAAGGAAGTGGTCTCAACTTGACTCAGCTGAGTATCACTTTATATAAGAAGACAGTGATACTTGAAGTACATTCATAATGATATTGTAGTAAACATGTCCATTACCTTGACATAGTCATAGTTACATCCATCAGATGGCTCCAAGTCAAACACCAAGAACTTCAGTAAAATGTGAAATCCTTTGTTGACGGTGATGTTCCAGGGGTTGTGCTGGTTGTCGGGTTTATGTTTGGGAAGTTGGGGGTTTGAAATAAGCCCATAATTGGGGTGTTTTGGCAACAGAGCAGACTGCAGTTCCAAAAAGCAGCAAGAAGTTAAAGCACCCTGCAGAACACACCCCACACACAAATCCTCAGTATTCTATGCAGATTATACCCTTTTGCAGACCACTGCATATAGTTTAAGGTAATCACAATTTATAGCATGGCCTCTATAAAAGCAGGGATTGCATATCATACCTAGACAGGTAGAGCATTGCATCTCATTCCTACACAGGCAGAGGA
Source organism: Phyllomedusa bahiana (assembly GCA_025379985.1). Classification (NCBI taxonomy): domain Eukaryota; kingdom Metazoa; phylum Chordata; class Amphibia; order Anura; family Hylidae; genus Phyllomedusa; species Phyllomedusa bahiana. The sequence goes on from JAODAL010000247.1 coordinate 358,578, forward strand.
TTGCATCTCATTCCTACACAGGCAGAGGATTGCATCTCATTCCTACACAGGCAGAACGTTGCATTCTCATTCCTACACAGGCAGAGCGTTGCAATCACATTCCTATAAGGCAGGAAACGTTGCCATTCCATTCCTTACACACCCAGAGCGTTGCATCTCATTCTTATACAGGCAGAGGTTTGCATGTCATACCTAATGGGCAGAGATTGCATCTCATTCCTATACAGGCAGGCAATTGCATCACACACCTTTAAAGGCAGACCATTGCATCTCATTCATATACAGGCAGAGCATTCCATCTCATACCCTCAGAGACAGAGCCATCTCATATCTATACAGGCAAATCACTGCATCTCATACCCTCAGAGGCAGAGCCATCTCATATCTATACAGGCAGATCACTGCATCTCATACCCTCAGAGGCAGAGCCATCTCATATCTATACAGGCAGATCACTGCATCTTATACCCTCAGAGGCAGAGCCATCTCATATCTATACAGGCAGATCATTGCATTTAATACATACACAGGCAGGACCATTGAAATCTTATCCCTGCACAGGCAGAGTATTGCATAGCATACCTATACAAGCAGAGCACTGCACTTCATGCCTTCACAGGCAGAGTACTACATCTGATACCTATACAGACAGAGCACTGCATCTACTCCATACACAGGCAGAGCAATGCCTCTAAAGGCACTTCCCCACGGCAGAGAGCATATACTGGTCGGATTATCCGACCGGTAGTTGCTCTGTTTTGCGGCCGCGCACACGGCCACTGTTTGCAAGATGAAAAGCCCGTCCCCCTTCGCATAGACTTGTTCATATTCTGCCCGAAAAACTGGGTGGAAGAAAAGAACATGTTCAATGTTTCTCGGCCCCACCGGCGGTCTAAAAATACCGTTCCCAGTGGAAAAATTTGTGCAGTGGGGACCCCCTGCAAGGATTTTCCATTAAGGTCCGTGTAAAAGTTTGTCCAGCAGGTTTGTAGAGGCTTTTCAAAACCGAAACCATCTGTAAACCGTGCCCCGTGGGGACAAGCCCTAATACATACATTGGCAGAACATTGCATCTTATCTCTACAAGGTAGAGCATTTCATCTTATAACTATACAGATAAGCCATTGCATTAAATGCATACACCTATACACTTCAGCATTGCATATCATACCTACACAGGCAGAGGAATTGCAGGGTCATACCTACACAGACAGAGCATTGCATCTCATACCTGCACAGGCAGAGCATTGCAGCTCATACCTACACAGACAGAGCGTTGCATCTCATACCTACACAGGCAGGGCATTGCACCTCATACCTACACAGACAGAGCATTGCATCTCATACTAACACAGACAGAGCATTGCATCTCATTCCTATACAGACAGAGCATTGTACTGTATCTAATGCATAAAAAGGCAGAGCATTGCATTTCATACCTACACAGACAGAGCATTGCATCTCATTCCTATACAGACAGTATTGTATCTAATGCATAAAAAGGCAGAGCATTGCATCTCATACCTACACAGACAGAGCATTGCATCTCATTCCTATACAGACAGAGCATTGTATCTAATGCATAAACAGGCAGATCATTGCATCTAATACATACACAGGCAGAGCATTGCACTTCAACCTACACAGGCAAAGGTATTGCAACTATACATACATAGGCAGAGCATTGCTACCTATTATACACGAAAACAATTTCAATCTGGTCCATATACAGCAGGATAAAGCACCTTTATTACACCAGCCAGGGCTTATATCTCATCTTTTTTATCCTAACCCACCCAATTCTGCTGAGCATTGCATATCATCAATACAATCAGAACATCTTCTGGTACACAGTGCATTGAATTTCACTAGATTCAGTCGCATTTTCTGATCACTTTCCTTCCACATTTACTACTTACATTATACGCTTCTGTCTGAACAAAGTGATTTGCCCCAAAGTGAAACTTTTCCCAGTTCACAGATCAGACAACTTAGTGGGAGGATGAAAGAAAAGGAGATAATAGGTGCAAAGGGGAAAAGTATTGTGGACAATTTTTTGGGACTGTATTTGTGTAGTCTCTGTTGCCCCCTTCTGTATATGTGCAGAAGTGTACTTATCGAAGAACCTAGTGAGTCTATGTTCCCATACAGTATTGTTGGTCAACATGTGATCTAGGCAGACCTGCCATACCTAATCATAGGACTTCATACAGCTAAAGAATCTACGCCTCCCCATCCATTATCAGTTCCTATCTTGCACCATTTCAGAGGGCCCCTTGTCTAAAATAAATGTGATCAGGGCTCCTGACAGGAGTACTGCGAATACTGTCCTGATGGCCCCTACAATATCATTCTGTGTGGCCTAAACCATTAGGATGGCATAGTAGTGTGGAGCAGGTCACTATGTGGCTCACACTGTTATTGGGTAGGAGTCTTGACCCTGAGCAACGCCTACCCTTTGCTGCCCGTAGTTAATACCCCCATTTTCCCCAACATCCACCAAATAAAGACAAGACACCTATATTGGATAATTTGGCCACAGCAGCCATTTTATTAACATTACCAAAAAAATAACAAATAAATAAAAAATGATTACCATGCAAATGATATCAATCCCCAAAACCCCCATTTGCTCCAATCCAATACACCCCCCAAAAACTT